>OX457030.1:63991200-64196200 GCA_949752745.1 Protula sp. h YS-2021
AACGCACTCTATTAACCTGAAACAACACTCATCACAAAAACAACAACGAAATGTAGCCTATATTTCGTGAATAATTCAGAGGAGATCTGTGTGGTGTATTTAGAAAAATTACATATTGATCTTCCATTCATTTTATGTCGATTAATATAAACAGAGGAAGTGCCAAAGGATTAAAAATAATATTTATTGCATAAAAGGAACACACATTTGTATATTCAGCTAATAAATATGAGTGGTTTTGTAAGCAAACAAAAATGCAACCACTTATATTTACGCAGGTGACAAATTGAATTATAATTAGGAAAAATGTATAAAGCAAATTGATAAAACCAGATCATTAATTTGCTCAACCGAGGAAATAGCTGAAATTTATTTGTGAAGTGTAACTGCTTTGTAATCTTGTTTAACTTGGTTGTAAATAGGTTTTGAAAGAAAGAAAGAAAGTCCAGGTATATTGTTGCAAATGCTCTTGCAGGGCGTTTCAATATATTATCGCCAATATGTGAGATACTGTGGTGCATTAACATCGATTTGTGTGCAAAATGTTAGCGCTTTCTACATTTCAAATGGAAAACCGGGCTTCAAATTAAAAAAAGACGGACCTTAAGTGTAAAAACATAGGGTGAACTAGTAGTAGGGTATAAACGCCGGTTCTGGCTCACTTGATGACGTCATACAGTGTGGACCGGAAGTGACGTCATGTCTGGAAGTGACGTCATCATGTCTGGACCGGAAGTGACGTCATAGTGTCTGTCTGTTTCTATCTGCTTCAGTTTTTGGATGGAGCGCGCGCGCGTGTTGGGATAACGTCATGATGAAGGGTAAACGTCACAGCAGAGTGCGCGTAAACGAAACGTCATTTTGTTTTCGTAATTTGAAATAACGGACTTCCGTTGAAGTGTGGAACTTATATTTGTAACATGTCGCCATTTTAACTGTGTAAAAAGTGAAAAAGTGGGATAACTTTCGTTATAGTTGACCGATTTACATGAAACTTTCACTGTTTGATTCAATTTTATATGTAGTTTTGTTATAAAGTAATCACAGGCTATTTACACCGGTGGCTATATGCATTTTTGTAACATGCCGCCATCTTAACGTTGTAAAAAGTGAAAAATTGAGATAACTTCCGTTATACTTGGTCGATTTACATGAAAATTTCACTGTTTGATTCAGTTTTATGTAAATTTTTAACATTAAGTGGTCACAGGATATTTACTCCGGTTGCTGTATGCATTTTTGTAACATGCCGCCATTTTAACTTTGTAAAAAGTGAAAAATTGGCATAACTTTCGCTATAGTAGGTCGATTTGCATGAAACTTTCACTGTTTGGTTCAGTTTTATATCTAGTTTTTGTTATAATGTAGTCATTGGGCTATTTGCGCAGCTGGCTGTATGCATAATTTGACATACGCCATTTTAACTTTTTAAAAAGTGAAAAAGTGTAATAACTTTCGTTATGGTTAACCGATTTGAATGAAAATTTCACCATTGAATTCAGTTTGATGTCTTAGTTTACAGTAGTTTGCATAGGTGGGTTGTTGGAATGGCGCGCGCCCACCATTCAAACATGTGTTTGAATTATTTTTACGTCAAACTATGGTTCAACAAGTTGTTTAGCAATTGTACAACAATTGTTCAACAAGCTGTTGTTCAACATGTGGTTGAACATGTTCAACATGTTCAACAAGATGTTCAACAAGTTTAACATGTTCAACATGTTCAACAACATGTTCAACAACATGTTCAACATGTTCAACTTGTTCAACAACATGCTCAACATGTTCAACATGTTGTTGCACAAGTTGAACATGTTCAACATGTTCAACATGTTGAATATGTTCAACTTGTTCAACAACATGCTGTTTAACAAGTTGTTCAACAAGTTGTAGTTCAAGCAAAGAAAAAACAAGACATATGTTGAATAGGTTTATTAATACTTTTAAATACACTTAAATACACTTAAATATATACAGCTTAAATCTATAACAACATTATAACATTTATTGATTTACAAAGTCTTTATTATAATGTTTAGTCAAATAAGTCTATTTTTCTTCATCTGCTTCACTCTGTTCACTGGCATCCATATCACTTTCTTCGTCACTGCTTTCATCTTCCTCCTCCTCATCTAAAAGCTCTTCAAAGAATGCATCGTTTCTTCTTATAGCCGCCTTTAGTGCCTTTGAATACTCGTAATGTTTTTCATCAACAAAGTAAAGAAGACTCATCTAAAGTTTCAGTGATAGGTGGTTTTACAGGGTTTTCCATATCTATCTCCAATTCTTCTTCTTCTTCTGAAGTGTGAGCATTCTTTAAGTGCCTTTTAAGACTTTGTGGCCAATTGTAAGATTTCAAACAAATGTTGCATTTATACATCCTTTCGGTTCAACATGCACTTTTCAAATGATGAAAAAACCTTTAAACATAGCCTTATATACAACTTGTTGAACAACATGTTGAACATGTTTAACTTGTTGAACAACATGTTGAAGAACATGTTAAAGAACATGTTCAACAAGTTCAACATGTTCAACATGTTGTTGAACATGTTGTCTACGCCTAGGGTTAGGGTTATGCCGCTTAGGGGAGTCTAACGTCATGACGTCTTTATGACGTTATCATGACATCATTATGACGTCATCACGTCATCATTATAACGTCATAATAACGTCATTCGAACAGGCGCGCGCTTTACCAAAAAAAAACTGACTCAGCAGAATTTGTTTCTGTTTGATAGGTATGAAATGCATGTCTCACTCTTCCTTTTATGTTACTTCGATGTAATCAAAATATGGTGTGTAACTTGCTCAAAAATGCCAAACTAAAATTGCTAAAATTGCTGACTCAGCAATTTTACCAAGTATGGCATATTTGAGCAAGTTACAATAAATGTTATAATATTGTTATAGATTTAAGCTGTATATATTTAAGTGTATTTAAGTGTATTTAAGTGTATTTAAATGTATTAAAAAACCTATTCAACATAAGTCTTGTTTTTTCTTTGCTTGAACTACAACTTGTTGAACAGCTTGTTAAACAGCATGTTGTTGAACAAGTTGAACATATTCAACATGTTGAACATGTTGAACATGTTCAACTTGTGCAACAACATGTTGAACATGTTGAACATGTTGAACATGTTGAACATGTTGTTGAACATGTTGAACATGTTAAACTTGTTGAACATCTTGTTGAACATGTTGAACATGTTCAACAACATGTTGAACAACAGCTTGTTGAACAATTGTTGTACAATTGCTAAACAACTTGTTGAACCATAGTTTGACGTAAAAATAATTCAAACACATGTTTGAATGGTGGGCGCGCGCCATTCCAACAACCCACCTATGCAAACTACTGTAAACTAAGACATCAAACTGAATTCAATGGTGAAATTTTCATTCAAATCGGTTAACCATAACGAAAGTAATTACACTTTTTCACTTTTTAAAAAGTTAAAATGGCGAATGTCAAATTATGCATACAGCCAGCTGCGCAAATAGCCAAATGACTACATTATAACAAAAACTAGATATAAAACTGAACCAAACAGTGAAAGTTTCATGCAAATCGACCTACTATAGCGAAAGTTATCTCATTTTTTCACTTTTTACAAAGTTAAAATGGCGGCATGTCACATTATGCATACAGCCATGGGTGAAAATAGCCTATAACCACTTAATGTTAAAACGTAACATAAAACTGAATCAAACAGTGAAATTTTCATGTAAATCGACCAAGTATAACGAAAGTTATCTCAATTTTTCACTTTTTACAACGTTAAAATGGCGGCATGTTACAAAAATGCATACAGCCAGCTGCGCAAATAGCCTGTGATTACTAAATATTAAAACTATATATAAAACTGAATCAAATAGTGAAATTTTCATGTAAATCGACCAAGTATAACGGAAGTTATCCCAAATTTTCACTTTTTACAAAGTGAAAATGGCGGCATGTTACAAAAAATGCATACAGCCAGCTGCGCAAATAGCCCATGACTACATTATAACAAAAACTAGATATAAAACTGAACCAAACGGTGAAAGTTTCATGCAAATCCACCAACTATAGCGTAAGGTATCTCATTTTTTCACTTTTTACAAAGTTAAAATGGCGGCATGTCACATTATGCATACAGCCATGGGTGAAAATAGCCCATAACCACTTAATGTTAAAACGTTACATAAAGCTGAATCAAACAGTGAAATTTTCATGTAAATCGATCTAGTATAACGAAAGTTATCCCAAATTTTCACTTTTTACGAAGTTAAAATGGCGGCATGTTATAAAAATGCATACAGCTACCTGCGCAAATAGCCTATAACCACTTAATGTTAAGACTAGATATAAAACTGAATCAAATAGTGAAATTTTCATGTAAATCGACCAAGTATAACGGAAGTTATGCCAATTTTTCACTTTTTACAAAATTAAAATGGCGGCATGTTACAAAAATGCATACAGCCACCGGTGTAAATATCCTGTGACCACTTAATGTTAAAAATTTACATAAAACTGAATCAAACAGTGAAATTTTCATGTAAATCGACCAAGTATAACGGAAGTTATCTCAATTTTTCACTTTTTACAAATTTAAAATGGCGGCATGCTACAAAAATGCATATAGCCACCGGTGTAAATAGCCTGTGACCACTTTATAACAAAACTACATATAAAACTGAATCAAACAGTGAAAGTTTCATGTAAATCGGTCAACTATAACGAAAGTTGCCCCTCTTTTTCACTTTTTACACAGTTAAAATGGCGACATGTTACAAATATAAGTTCCACACTTCAACGGAAGTCCGTTATTTCAAATTACGAAAACAAAATGACGTTTCGTTTACGCGCACTCTGCTGTGACGTTTACCCTCCATCATGACGTCATCCCAACACGCGCGCGCGCTCCATCCAAAAACTGAAGCAGATAGAAACAGACAGACACTATGTCGTCACTTCCGGTCCAGACATGATGACGTCACTTCCAGACATGACGTCACTTCCGGTCCAGACAGTATGACGTCATCAAGTGAGCCAGAACCGGCGTTTATACACTACTACTAGTATGTGTCGACAACAAAAAATGTATTTCAAAGTGTACATAATCATGTTATGTCTACTGATCTGAAATCACAAGTGCCATTGCGACAAGTTTCTACTCCGTAGAATTCACGCACATATTGAAGAAGCAAATAAACACAAAATGCATTAGCGACTAATGTACTGGTAATTTCAAGACAACTCTATTATCCCTGGTACATTTATTTAATGAAATGATAACAACATACTGTCTTACAGTTTTTTTTTAATAAAAAGAAGGCTTTTGTATTATGAGAAAGTATTACTTGCATTATAAATATGGTTTCTCGAATATTTCGGATTTATGTAGTGTAGATGCACAAAATAACTGCGGTCTTCTAAATTAAGCTTATATATATAGATAGATTTTTTAGCGAAACGAATATCAAGGGCTCTTAACGGAGTTATAAAACAAACAAATGGCCAAGTAAAAGTAGTAATGTTCTCTTTTAAAAATATAATGATGCAGTGTCTACACGTTTTAGGTGAAGAGCCAAAGAGAAAGTTTATTAGTTTATCAGTTGCATTATAGTCTTTGTAAAGCAATGGACGAAGAATGTGAGTAAGATTTGAATTAAATGAATTAAAGCTCTACATTTCTAAAATTCAAAATACCATAGGCATATGCATAAAATTCAAAATAGAAAAAAAATTGAGTACAAAATAGGAAGAATCGGCAGTTTTCCGTAAGACATTTGGAAGTATGTTATGCTGGTACAGTCGATCAAGTGAGTGCTTTCTTAGAGATGATTGGACTACCCCAGTAAGGCCATAGAGCTCTTTCACGACGGCTCTCTAATTCCTTTCAATCTTGGTAATTTCTTAGTCATTCCAAACTTGTGTCAGTTTGGCAGCAGTAGGAATGTCTATGAAATAAGGTTCTTTCCTTAATTGCATTGCTACATTCCAATTAAATGCATATACATTCCGTTTCCTCACAGTAATACTAAAAAGAAAATAGGTTATTGAACAATGAATTCTGCGTCGGACTTCAGCAGTACACTTCACTTCTTCCATTCATATAATAAACTTTGTTAATTAGACCTTTGAACCTTACATGTAATTTATATGCTTCAAGCTGGCATGCTTTGTTCTGATTGAAGCGTTTGTTCATAGACCTAAGAGCGGAAATATTTCAGTGTACCATTCCTTATATTTTCTCATTTGTGGACTTTCACATTTTATCATCTGTATTTTTACAGATGTGCTTTAACCGGTCATAAAGCTTTGTAAGCAACCTAAGATGTAATATCACGTCTGTTTGTTTGTGTGCGTTACAAACATATTGCTTGTCATAGAAACTTGTGTGTCCTCGGTTCCTATGTTTCCTTCTCTTAGGCCTGTGGTTCCTACAAATCTGTTTTCACAGCTCATACCTGCTTGTAAGCAGCCTAAAATATACAATCAAGTATGGTTAATGTACAAATTTGTTTGTTCGCTTTACAAACGCGTGTCCCAATTTGTTAAGTTGCTTTCACTCCTGTCATGTATTTCCCACAATTGTGTTTTCTCATGTCATAACTGTTTATAAACAACCTAAAATAAACATCTATGATTGTTTAATATACAATTGTGTTTGTTTTATCAACAAATATGTCGTTTTATCATAAATACGGGAACAGGCCGAAACCCCACGGCCCTATCCCCGTCAACCCCCCCCCCCTCGACTAAAACCCCCGGCGGCTGAAGTTGACGGGGGCGGGGTTGGGCCTAGACTCCATAAATACAAGTATGCCCCCATTGCTGTTGTTTTCCACAATGATGTGTGTGCATAATTTGAATTATATTATTCTGCTTCAGTTTTCGGGTTTGAAGTCTTACATACCGTGTGGCCGTCAGACAATGTTTGTAAATAAAGAAACCAAGTGCCGACTTTTTCGCAACTTTCAAACATTTTTGAAACCTATTTGTCTATTGTCGTTTTTGGTCATGCGTCTCAAAATAAAAAATCTGTTATATGATATTCTGATTTATATAGCTGGATGAACCTTTTCTACTTCAGTGTATATGTGCGTGCTACTCCAGTGTATATGTCAAACAAATGGCCAAATAGGTAGAATTTGTCACGATATTTTTCCAGACATTTTGGTTTACAAAAACAGTTGGAAAAAAAGTACTTATTCTTGACTTTAAATCTGCATTTATTTTATAATATAATTTGGCATTAGACACCCTTTTTGTGTGCCTTTATTTGCTTTCATTACGAGACACTTTTTGACATTTATTTCAAGATATGACGCGGTTTAAATGCATACGAATTTTCGCAATCTGTTCATATTTTACCGCTTTGCATTACTTTACAGTTTAACTGTATAGATAGACGAATAGCATGATAGCTAGATCTTCTGAAGACTTATAGAGTCATTGAAGTTTCAAAATATGGCCTTATATAAGAAAGGCATGGGGGTTTAAACCGTCATACCAGTAGGTAAAATTAATCAAATAAGCGGATTACTTTTCGTTAACTGCTACATCTTTTTGCATTGGGAGAACAAAGATATAAATTTTTACCACCTTGAATTATTTTCATTTATTTCATTTGATATGTTTATGTTTTTTTCATTTATTTATACGTGTTTGTTTTTTATGGTACAGAGAATGCTTAAAATTACAACATGAATTCCTCAAATCACCATCCAACATATATGAAAACCGTCAGGCAAATTTCAAGATGCATAAAATCCCGCAGGCACCATATGAGATACACGAAATCCCCAAAGAAACCATCCTAGATATTTTAAATCACCTATGTCATCATCCGTGGTATATGCAATACATAAGACACCTCCCGACATACATGGAATCCCCAAGCATCATCAGAAATACATGGAATCGCATTCTGTATAAAAAAGTAAAATATAGCAAAAATCATTATGTTATTTGCGAAATGAGTGATTATGTTATGTTCTCCAGATTTCCACACCAGTAGCTGCACGTCTATTGAACCATGCTTGCAATCTCAAAATGTGTCCTTATGCTAAATCGGCATACAGTTCGAAACGCAATACCAATACCTAACTCGGCTCAAGTGAGCGAATTATTATTTTATGCTAAGTCATACATCTTTCTTTTTGCACTGCACATCATTTCACCTTGAATGAACCACAAATTATTATTTCACCAATTTTAAAATTAATTATTTTCATTTATTTTGTTTGGAGTATTGTTACCATATTTTATTTTGTTTTATCGCCGGAGCATTTTTGAGCCAGGTTTTGCAATTTTAAAACCAGAATACTTCGTCTTAAACAAAATGCAGGTTTAGAAATCTTGTTTATTATGACTGAATTCTTTGACGAAGTTTATTCAATTTATCTACTTGTTACCAAATCACCTTCTAGATACAGAAAATCAATTAAGTTGCCATCCGATAGACTTTACATATCATAAGTCGCCATCCGTGATGAAAATTTTAAGGCACCATCCAAGAGACATGATATTTAATGAGACAGCATCTGTCTGATGTCTGAAATCCCTTAAGGCACTATATTATAAACATTATAACCCCTAATCTTGTTAGATACATAAAACCCCTAAGGCACCATCTGACATACATGAAACACTACAAGACAACATGCTTGATAAAATCTCTTGAGGCACCATTAGACAAACATCAATCCCAGAGGGCAGTATTCGAGATACATACTATTCTCCTAATTACCATCCGAGATAGACAGAAATCTCTACCAAGATTAAAACTACTAAATGAAAGATGCTTCGTAATTAAACATTAAACGACGCTCTTGATTTGCTGACTGGTTTCATACCGGTATGTGGGTTTCATAATAGACCTTTATCTCTGCCAACATATTTTACCTATATCTTAACTTCGGAAACCAGCTGAACTAAACAATATTAAATCGTAATTGAATCTAGAACAGACATATTCGGCGACGCCGGAGGGGGCGTTACAGCGGCAGCACTTCACATTCGTATCACGGTGGAGGTGTACTGACATCAAGAACCACTTCTCGTGAAGTAATGGCTCTTGTAAGGAAAATATGGTATCTGTCGACAGAGTTATGGAGTCAAGAATACGAAATTTTTCAGTAGGTTTCGCTAACGTTTTCTGACAGTTCCGCTCCAATTTGCTCTTCGGATGTTTGTATTGCGAAACACGCTCATCTGGATGAATCCTCCTATTACGCTGCTGTGTGTGTTCTTTGGTAATTGGTTCAAGTAAATTGCTTACGAACTTGATCCACGGCAAGCTTCGATAATGTCATTAATATCCTGTACAATGACAAAAAACATCCCTTCCTGGAACAGACATTTTTAACCGCCGTTTAGCATCTCCCTCGAGTAATATCAGAAGCAAGCAACACCAGTAGACATCAAACATCAAATACCCGCAGTGAATGGCATCCAAAGATCTAGTTGCCTTGCTTTCAAACAGTTAATTCTAAAAAAAGAATCTTCTACTTTATTCCGTGTTCTATTATGTGGGTTTGCACTTGATTCTAACATCCTTTGATGTCTGGTACAAAAATTTCAAACCAATATAAAATTTTGTCCTTCTCACTGCCGAAACGATGAAAAGTGAATGTCATATGTCTCATCGGTAACCTGGATGCTATCTACGTTGAGTTAGAGACTAGAAAAGGGCACAGCAAACGGGAAAAGAAAATATAAAGCGATACTTCGATCCAACGCAGTGGCAGAATACAGCTTTTGGTCAAGATTTATTTCAAATTCATTCGAAATAGTTAGTTTACCAGTCTTCAAACTTTCTTTGTGAAAACACGATCTTTAACTGTAATTTTCTGTTGAAATTAAAGTTGTTGCGATCCCTGAACCCATGGCTTCGATTTAGTTATAACAACGTCGTTATTCAACGTTGTACTAAATAATTAGATGTTAATAGATATCGGGGAAAGTGGGTTTGATTGCGGCCAAAAGCAAGGTCTAAGCAACTTGTGTCAAGAAATTTGATTGAACCTTGATCTCGACCAACCACAACAAAAATAACAGATTTAATATTACGGTTTCGTCGGGTCGACGATGCAGACTCAAATCCAGGCCTGATCGTAAAATGTTTCCTTGATATGTGCTTAAAATAAACCTTAAATAAGTAATTTGGTTCTAGGGATCATAAAATCATAAACGTGAAATGCATTGTAGTTTCCTTGTAAATAGATAGAGAGTATTAGATATGTTAATGGAAGTGATTATCATGGTGCTAAGTGACATATAACTACTCTCGTTTTCGTTTTCCTAGTTTCATGTAGAATTTGATATTTATTAATTTTAAAAATAATAAGAAGAAGAATAATTAATATTATTTTTAAATGTCTATTACTGTTGCTGTTGTTGTTGTTGACATATAGCTACTCTCGTTTTCCTATCAAGTTTCATGACTTGCAAAATAATTAGTTTCATTTCACAATATTATACGTTTTCCCTGAAGCACAAAGTGGGTGTTATTTGATTGTTTATAATTGGATCAATATGTATTTAAGTGGGATGGATCAAAATTTCATTTAATATTTGCTCCCTTAGATTAAGGATTGTTTCAAATGTAAACCATTATTTACGTTTCCCTTTCAGTGATTAGTCCATTTTCAGTGATACAATATATGCCAAATAATACCCTGTGTTAAATCCGTTTTCAAGTATTTGGTCGTTAGTAAATCTCGTTTTGGTAATATATCAAATATCAATATGTCAAATATCAAAACACGCAGATGGTGACCTCGATGCCATTTACCGTTTGTCCGCTCACCGTGTATTTGGCTTGCTGGCTCCTAATGTCTTTGTCCCTTGTGCCGATTCTTTTTGTGTTTTAATGTGTCAAAATAATTGCCAAGTTATTGTATAAAACACACGATAGAAGGGTCATCTCCAAAGAGCGATTCGATTGACTCATTTGTAAAAGAGAAAACATGATTAATCTGAACTTAGTGCTTCTTGAGTTGTTCCTTTTAAGCACATTTGCGGATGAACAAAATGTGCTGAGAAAATTAAGTAGCTTACTCAATAATATTAATAAAAAAGAAACCAGCGTTGAAAACAGACATAAGTTTACTTTTACTGATCGGGTATTTGAGTTTTAATAAACTAATTTTACTTATTACTTTTTGATAAAATAATTTTATAGATAATTATATTTTAGTACATTTCTTATGTAATAACTGTTTCTCTTCGCTTGGTTATATAGGGTGGTTTTAATCTGTTCATTTATTTTACCTGCACCTAGGTCTAAAATGTAAGAAGTGGAAACAACAACAATTTCTCAAAAATTATTAACCGTCAATTTTAAATTAGCACAAAACAATTCAAATGTTATGGGTCTCTTGTGGGTACTTTTTCATATCCGTAGTTTCTTGTATCTGAACCAAGAGATTACTGAATAACGCTGTCCGAACTTCATTATAGAACAGCGTTTTATGTCTGATACAGTTTCAAGGGTACTTCTTTACTTTTATCCGCGATACACACAAACGTACACACGCACAGACATACATTTGAATTTGATATTTATTAATTTTAATAATAATAAGAAGAATAATTAATATTGTTATTAAATGTCTACTACTGTTGCTGTTGTTGTTGTTATTATTCTTGTTTGTGCATGCTGTTATAGAGCCAGAAAACTGATAAAATTACTCTTAACATTGCTCTTCAATAATTTATATACATTTTATTTACTTAGCTAAATAACATAGAATGTGAAAAGCCTTTTCTCTCTTTTTGAAAGGAATGCATGCATACGCATGCGACTTTTAAATCTCTAGTTGTAATCCTGGCGATCGATGTTGTATACAATGTAACTTCTGTTCCTGTAGGTAAGCATTTCAGAGCTTTCACAATAATGCGGGGTTTACAATACATAGAATATATTTCATAAGCTTTTAGTGACAGTTACATTAAAGTGTACTTACGGTAAATAATTGATTCCTATTTTTGCTCAAATGAGAAAGATTCATTTGACTCATATTACCACAAAGTTTATAAATGTTTTAGCAAGTTATTTTAGGCTTGAGTATTTTCTTATTGAATCTTCATTTATATAATTCTCTTCTTGGAAGTGACGAGATATCTGTGTAGCTTTCATATTTTGAAGCGACGACGTCAAAAGTTACAACTCGAACTGTAATGCTCATTTCTTTGAACAAAAACTGTAATTTCTGATATTTGAACCTGTCTTGGTTGATTCAAATCTATTCCTAGCAACTGGGTCATGTGTTTATGTGCAGTTTTGAATGTTTCATTAGTGATTACTATGCTTGGCAATGCCAACAGCAGAAATGCCATGGAATACCCGATCTGCCTTGGTTTATATACTATGAAAGCTGTGTAAAGGTTCTTAATTAGCCTACACCTGGTCTGAAACTTTTTAATATTTTTATTGGCAACTAGCATATGAAACGATGGACATATTCGTGGCATATTCGTGGGCATATTCGTTCAAGTATTATAACATTGAACAGCCAGATAGGAAGTAAAGACTGTGTTATTTTGATATGATGAGAAGGGCAGAATTTAGTTTTGCCTGTCTCAGGTATTGCATGAAAGAACAAGTCAGGCGATGCGCAGTTTTGTCAATCATTTAAGTACTTCTCTTTATCTAAACTTTTTTCCCAGAGAACCAGAGTAAAAACAGTTTTTGTTATTTTTGGATTTTGGAATAAGTGCAATACTTCCTAGATTCGATGCTCATAACAACTTTAGACGTTTCTAATTGCCTTCTGAATGTATCGTGTGTCATAATAACGCCTCTACAGTTGGCAAACAACAGTTCTACATAAATACCTTTAAAACTGAGAGGTCAAACATAAAACCACATGTGCTGTGAATGTTGCCCACGTCCGTACAACAAATAAATTTGGCCTATAGAACGAATAGAAAAATCCATTTCAAAGTAAACTTAATATTGCTATGTTTGCTGCGTATGAAATCACAATGGCTACTGAGAAAATTTTCTGCTCTTACTGTGCTAAGCAGGAGTTAGGAAAATAGAAGTTAATCATGAGAAATAAAAAGAAATTACCAACATATTACCGTGAAATTAAGTCCATGATTGGATAGATTAAATCCCATTGTGAAAGCATTTCAAACATATGTGTATTCTGGGCATTCGGAAAATTAGAAAAAAATATCGTTTTACGAGCTTGCTAGTTGTCATTGGATGTTTGATGATTGGATCCTTTTTTTAACCCCGCATTGCTGTGCATTGTATTCCAACATATGGTCTGGCTACAGCAACACTGCACGAAGAAAACATTCACTTCAAACATGTCTAGGATATGCGGTAATATGGCAACATGTACCCTGTAAGCCAGAGAATGTTCTCTACTGCAGGCACCACGAAACAGCAGTTAACAAACTGACGGTCATGTGTGTCCCGAATAACAAAATACTACTGGTATGACTCCATGCAGTCTGTATTCCGTGTATAAGGTCATCACAGCAGATGTACTGAGCAAATAGTAAGCTTAAAAAATTCAGAGACGAGCGTGTTAAAAACTTCTGCTGGCATCTGAAATTTGCGATGGTCATAATATTTTTCTAGAAATAAATTAATGTCCCACAAAATCACCATTTACACATGTATAGATCTTATAAATAAGCAACTAACCTCTCCCCAAAGGTTGGGGAGGCAAAATCATACAACGGGTCTGGATATTGTACATCGCAAAAAATTCGAAACCTCCTGTTGCATTTTATTGTAGAATTTTATAAGACCGATTTGAAACCTGGTATTTGGCATAAAGGTAGGCATTAAACATATGTTACTTTGGCGTAAAATATTGAGGATGTTCTCTTCTGAAGTTCAGGATGGGACAAATCCCGACCTAAAGCCTTATACTGCATATTGTAAAATCGAAAATCACCTCAGCAATTTTCAGTAGACCGATTTGCCGAGTGAAATTTTATGGTAAAACGGCCATTGTCACACAAATAAAAACAATACCAACAATGTGGCTCTATTTATCACTGAGCATAGGGGCCATCTTTAGGTTTCCCTCACCTATATATCTGCATACAAAATGAAACATCTTCTTGCGTAGAATCTCGAAAAAAGTAACAATCTTGTCCGAAAGACTTTTTAACACGGATCTTATATTTGGGAGAATAATGTACCATTGAGAAACAAATCAAAATCGTGGTCAACAGTGCGCTTCAATTCAATTACCACACAATATTAAGCAAAATGCTAGAATGAAGTTTGCGCTTAAAATAGGTCCAATAAATTATCTAGAGTAAAAATTAAATTATTTTCTCCTGTTCGCAGATAGGGCAGTGGAACCCATAACGACTCATTTGTATATTTATCGAACATTCTGCCACAAATTCACAGGACAAATTGGTGCAATTAAGTTTTTGTGAACAGATTTTGTTATGTACGATATGCCGGTCGCGATATAGGATCAATTTTTTTACAATTATGTGTCTTAAGTTGTGCAGTGAAGATTATAGAGTACTGAAATGTTTTCCGGCATTACGACTTTTTCCAATGAACACCGAATGTATAATCTCTCACAGATTGTAGATCAATTCTTTCAATTTTTTTTATTATTTGAATCTCTTCATAGTGCTGTGCTACATTTGTCCTTGAAATAATGAAGTAATTGTCAATTACCTTGCAGCTGCAGAGAAAGTTGAAGAAGCTAGTGGTGTGATATGTTGTAGGAGTCACTCTTTATACACAAAATTACTAACCTTTAGTCTCGTAGTCGGAATAAAACCTGCATTCCTGGCACCACATTATGTCACAATGACATTATATTCCCTTTTTATCCAAGTTCTTTGAGTATTCTAGTAGGCGCACCTTCCTTAATGTTATAATACATTCAAATCACTGAACTTTCAGTGACAGAAAACAAATAGCTCTTCATTTGTTATCTGTCTATGCGATTTAAACACGAATTGTAATAAATTCAATACAGACCCGTCATTATTTTCAATATTTATATGTTTATTCTTTAACTATGAACTACTATTTGTAATTCAGAAAAATAAACTATGCACTTTTTACTTGATCTTTTCTTCAGATTTTAGTGCAATTATTTCAGTGAAAACAAACGTATGTAATCTTAAATTATCTCATTGATATTAAAATCCAGAATCGTATTTCTTTCACCACGTGAAAAAAAGTTTCTGTACAAAGATGTTGTCTTATAATGCAAGCAAGAATGTCACCACTGTTGTTGTTTTCCACAATGATGTGTGTGCCTAATTAGAATTAGATTACTCTGCCTTGACTTTTAGGGTTTGAAGTCTCACATACCGTGTGGCCTTCAGGAAATGTTTGTAAATAAACAAATCAAGTGGCGAGTTTTTCACCGCTTTCAAACTTCAGCTTCTCGAAAATCGTCATCAATTCTCGATCCTCATGACAATTGCAAAGTCTGTTTGAAGTGTTTTGTGTGAATGTGTATGTATGTGTTTTAATCCAATTTATTATTTCAAAAAGATGCTTCTATAGGCTGTATTTTCCAGGACATGTTGTCGAACATTTCTTATTTTAAAAAAGAGTCGAAACAAAAGGTTTCACTCTAATGTTTATCTTTAACTCTGCTTATATTTTAAAATGTAACGTAGCACTGGAGATATTATGTGTTGTCATTACCAGACATATTTTGAAAAGATGGTGATATTTGTGTCAAGATATGACGTGATTTAAATGCAACTTTCGTCGTCTGTTCACATTACATTTTTTCGCTTTAAATTACCGTAAAGTTTTGGTGTATAGATAGACAGATAGAAAATTAGATAGACCTTGATATTTCATAGCAGATTCTCTCATATCAGTATATAAAATTGCTCAAATGAACGTGTTACTTTTTGTTAACTGATACATATTTTTGTATTGTACATTGCTTCCCCATGACAGAAGAAAGATATAAATTTTACCGACTTAAATTTTCAAATTCGTTATTTCACTTGAGATGCCTATATTTTGATAACTTGTCTGTTTTTATGGTGCAAAGAATGTCTAAAATTACAACATGATATCATCAAATCATCAAGAACATGTATGAAACTCCCTAGAACACTATCTGAGATGCATAAAATCCCGAAGGCACCGTATAAGATACATGAAATCCCTACCTTCTTAGATATTTTAAATCCCCTATGTCACCATCCAAGATACATGCGATACCCAAGGCACCATACGACATATATGGAATCCCAAAGGCATCATCAGAAATATGTGGAATCCAAAAATGTACCTTCACTACGGAAAAAAAATGTATGAAAAAGTGACACTTAGTTATAACAAAATTTTGCTGAAGATGTAGCATGATGTTCTTCATTAAATGAGAGATTATATTATGCTCTCCAGAGATCCACACCAATAGCTGCAAATCTATTGATTCATTGTTTGTAATCTCATTCATTATTTTCATTTATTTTGTTTGGAGTATTGTTGCCATATTTTATATTTATTTTAACGGTTAAGCACTTATTGAGTCAGATTTTACATTTTTTACACCAGAATAATTCATTTTAAACAAAATGATGGTTTAGAAATCTGGACTACTATGATTCAAATCTTCAATTCATTTTTATCCACTTGTTACCAGAATCCATCATTTCTCTAAAAAACACTATTTTTTTTAATTCGTGCAACTCCAGTTATTTATGTTAAAGAGAATCTATACAACCGCAGATTTTATAAAATAGTGACAGCACCATGCGAGATAACAAAATCAGCTAAGTTACCATCCGACTCACATGACATCCAATAAATCATTATCCGTAATGAAATCTCATAAGGCACCATCTGACATGCATGAAATCTTATAGAATAGCATCCATAAAATCTTTGAAGGCACCATTAGACACACATTAAACCCATAAGACACCATCCAAGATACATGCAATCCTCTAAACCACCATCCGAGATACACAGACATCTCTGCCAAGACTAAAACTATCAAAACCATTTAAAAATAATAAATAAATAGACACAAGTATATTTTAAGCCACCGAGTACGATTCCTCTCGAATGATTGTAGAAGCAAAGAAAACATTATTAACAGCAGAAGCACAAGCATCAAGACTACTACACTGAATGCATCCAAAGATCCAGTTGACTTGTCATCAAACAATAAATTGCCACGAAAGTAATCTCCTACTTTTTCCGAGTCCTGGTATGTAGGTTTCCACTCTATTCACTAATCCTTCGAGGTTTGACACGAAAAACTTCAAAACCCCGATCTAAATTATGTGTCTTGTCACAGCCAGAAGGATGAAAAGTGAAGATCGAATGTATTAGCTAGTAAACATAATGCCATCAACGACAAACCAGAAAACCTAGCCCTGGTTATTATATTTATTACTAGTAATTACATATCAGTTGCCTTGCTAGTATAGAAAATACAGGATGATAATATTTAAAAGCTACGGTGCGATCGAACGCATTGGCATATACAGGTTTAAGTCAACGGGGATCTCAACTTCATCCGAAGTAGATAGTTTACCAGTCGTGAATCTTTATCTGTGAAAACACGTAGTTTCACTGTATAATTTTCTGTTTAATGTAAGTTGGCTTTTATCCCTGAAACCACCTTACTCGGTGCACCACTCTGATATCCGAGTTATTTGATTAGAAATGAATAAATGACAAGTTATTTAAATTGACACAAATACAACAATAGAATTCCACACTTCTATAAATGCTTTATTTTGATCAATGCTCTGACGTTAAAATCGCATGTCTAAACAGAAAGGGTTGCATTGTAAAATAAACATTGTTAGCTTATTTTGGCCACACTTGGAATCACAAGTGTAATTGAGACAGTTGCTGACTATCATTTTTCTATTTTCCACTTTGTAAACTTATTGCATGCGTCCATGTAATAAAGGCGATGACAATTAGAACATATATTTGCTGTTTGCAAAAACAGACTGCATCTGTTTAGACATGCGATTTTAACGTCGGAGCATTGATCAAAATAAAGCATTTATAGAAGTGTGGAATTCTATTATTGTAATTGTGATAATTCAAATAACTTGTCATTTATTAGTACAAAGTTTCTTTACCACATCCTTTAACAGTAAAAGAAAAAACACAAATGGAACACAAATACGCAAAATGTCACTGACACCATGAAAAGCGATAAAATAGAAAAATACCAGTTATGATGTGTGTGTTTCGCTAGGCAGTCTTTTCAATGTAGACATGACATTTTAACCTCAGTGCTTTAATAAAGTTAGATTTTATGCAGGTGTGTAATACGGGACTGCTTTTTTAATTAATCATTACTTGGAATCATTATTGCATGTAAAACACCTTATTACACATAAAATATATTTTTATTTTAACATATTGTGCAGCCAAAAGATGAAATAACGACCACTTCATTATAATTCATTATTAATTTTAGGAGAATTGGTGAAATATTTCTTTTGATTTGTTCGCTTAAACACTAGAATACTATTATTTATTTACTACAACAATGATAACAGTGATTCAAAGATGGTCCCAGTATCATATTCACTTGAGAAAAAAATAATGTATTTAAACAGCAAACTTTGTGAAGTCTCAACAGAGTTGAGTCAATACCGGGTTTGGCTGATTATGGAAATCGAAACAACGTCTCCCTTCTTTCGTTGGATAGAATTCCATTATCTGATGTCTAATTAACTTTGCTTATAGGTTTAAATAATGTTCATATCCGTTCGTTGCGAGAAAGATACTGTATAGAGGGGCAATATTATTTTGCAATCACTATCTAGCCAGTGACATTCATAATATGGCATATCCCGGTCAAAGCACTACCATAATCCCGTCTTTTGGTATCAGATATAAAGACGCATATTGATATACAACCATTAGCTGATAATAACTTATTTTCTTCAAAGATGAATTATGATTGGCAAGTAAGGTGTCTGTTTCGCTATGCAGTTTTTCCGATATAGACATGACATTTTAACCTCAGTGCTTTAATAAAGTTAGATTTTATGCAGGTGTGTAATACGGGACTGCTTTTTTAAATTAATCATTACTTGGACTCATTATTCCATGCAAAGCACCTTATTACAAATAAAATATATTTTTATTTTAACATATTGTGCAGCCAAAAGATGGAATAACGACCACTTCATTATAATTCATTATTAATTTTAGATGCAATTAGTGAAATATTTCTTCTGATTTTTATTTCGGTTAAACACTAAAATACTATTATTTATTTACTACAACAATGATAACAGTGATTCAAAGATGGTCCCAGTATCATATACACTTAAGAAAAGAATAATGTCTTCAAACAGCAAACTTTATGAAGTCTCAACAGAGTTGAGTCAATACCGGGTTAGGCTGATTGTGGAAATCGAAACAACGTCCCCCTTCTTTCGTTGGATTGACTTCCATTATCTGATGTCTAATCAACTTTGCTAATAGGTTTAAATAATGTATATATCCCGTCGTTGCGAGAAAGACATTGTATAGAGGGGCAATATTATTTTGCAATCACTATCTAGCCAGTAACATTCATAATATGCCATATCTCCGTCAAAGCACCACCATAATCCGGTCTTTCGGTTTCAAATATAAAGACGCATATTGTTATACAGCCATTAGCTGATAGTAACTTATTTTCTTCCAAGATGAAATATGACTGGGATGTAAGGAAATGTTGGCCTGGTTGTTTTTAATTTGTCAGGCAGAGTGAGAACTACTGTACTCAAGAAGTAAGCCTCACTAATTGTAACTCAACAGAATAAATTGTTTGATGCATGAAGTATACGTAAGAGCACACGGGCGAGAGAACTGATTCGTACAACTCTATCACAGAATGTAGCACTAGTAACAGGAGCTCGAAAGGCGAGTTCGAATAGTTTGCAAAGCTAGTGGAGGCTTTTCGATCAGTCTAAACGCGATTGTGGCCTTATATTTATTTCATGTTATTTATTGCAAACATATTCTCTTTGACATTGGATCTTTTAAAACACATCTGCGATTTTTTTGTGTGACACTTATTTTCTTATGCTGGCCTCAGTAGTGCGCAACTTGACGTTTTCGACATGTAAGAATGGCTGTGAGAATAGTTGTTAGTAATTACTGGCGTATTTACTAGTCAAAGTACTATGTTCCATTTCTACGCTGACTAGGTATCATGAAACATTATCTCTCATAATAACATACATGTTGTACTTTGATTTGTGAGTGTTCAGCTATGATATTATTTTTATCGTAGTTACATAGTTATTTTAACATCATACATGCTTGATTTTGGTTTTCAATCAAGGAAACATACATTAGAATTTGGTAGGTTGGCTCGTCATGTCTTCCTCCTCCCTTGTCATGATTCGTGTCGTGTTTTAATTTGTCAAAACAACTGTCACTCATCTTTAGGCTGCAGCTGCCTTGTGACTATATAACAGCACACGACAGGAGTATCATTGCCATACAGTGAATCGATTGACACGTTTGTAAAAGAAAAACAACACGATGAATATGAAATTGGTGTTTCTTGGACTGTTCCTTTCAAGCACATTTGCTGAGGAACAAAATGTGTTGAGAAAATTAACTGGCTATCTCAATAGCATTGGTGAGAAAGAAAGCAACATTGAGTCCAGTCGTAAGTACACTTTTATTTTATGAGGTTTTTATGTCTTAAATAATATAATTTTGCAGATAATTATATCTTAGTAAAATTTTAATGTCTAATTTTAAACTAGCACAGAACCATTAAAATTTTATGTTTCTCCTTGATGAATTGTATATATATATAAATGTAAACTTTTATCGTAATGCCCCAACAGCGCTCAAGCTTAGGCGTGACCATGGAGATGAGGGATGTACGCCCGGCTCTGTGTCATGTCAGGAGTGTAATCTCTGCACATGCGGGTAGATAGCAGTTTATATACATATAAAGTATTAACATTTATATATTAATATGCTTCTGTGCATTTATAGCCCTCACATTTCTTTGTGTTACATTTTGTAATCTACCCCCTGAACTTCTTCTTTCTGGCTATTTTCACTTACAGAACACGCTATTTTCTAATTCACAAATATCGGTCAACAAATGCTTAGATTTGTCATACTAAGGAAACCTTTTGAAGTTAGATTTGACGGTGTATCTTTTCGAATAAATCCCATTTTGGGAGAGGTAATTTTGAAAAATGTAATTGTTTTGCGAAGGATTTTTAACACTCGGCGTAGTCTCCCGAACATTCACTCTTTCACTTTGATGACAAAATGTATCCCTCTATCCCTCGCATACATTCACAGCATTTGGTCTAGTTTTTCAAAGTTGTGCATGTGACGTTGGCATTCATAACATATCCAGAATCTTTAGTGGCGTCTAATAAATATTTAATAATTTAACGGTTATGAAATTATTTGGTAAAATATGTTTTATTTAAATTAATAAGAATCAATAAACTATGTAATAAATAAACTGATTCAAATTGCGGTTCTTTCCGAGTGCGCTTCGAGCTTCTTTAAAAGGGGAATAATAATTCAAAATTATCTATGCACGTTTGTTCGCCTTTGACAAATTCTTGGACATACACGGCAACCAGTTGTAACATAAGTGCTCCCATACCACAATTTGCATTTTCTTCACTTTTTCAACATAAACATGAAGGAAAAATGGAGTGCAAGAATGCACACTAATGGCTTGTCATTCAACATCCAATCTTCCTTGGCACTATGTTGACGGAAGATGTGTGCAAGGTAAATTCTAATAAAACATAATTCTAATAGCAAAACAAAAAATAGTATTTTGGTGGTTGTTATTATTATTATTACTATTATCATTTCTATTATCACCTTTATTATTAGTATTATTATTATTATTATTATCAATATTATTATTACTATTGTTATTATAATAATAATTATTATTGTTGTTGCTCTTGTTAATTTTGTTATCGTTATTGATACAATGCGCGTTAAATGCTTCGTTTAATCTCGCTTAAAAGTGCTATTCATTTCCTTTTTTTGATAGTTTTTATTTACTTTGCTGCAGAATAAAATCTCTTTTTCTCCCTTTATTTCAAGAAACCCGAGGAGACGAATGCAACTTTGACCGCCTTGGTTGCAATCCTGGCTCTCGGTGTTGTAATCAATGTAACCTCTGTTACTGTGGGTAAGCATTTCAGAATCTTCACAATAATACTTGGTTTAAAGCATATTAATTTAACATACATTAAATCAGCTTTTAGCAACTAGCCAGTTACTTAAGTTTGTGTTTACCAAAAAATCAATTACATTTTTGTTCCCCATTTGATACTTAATATCTATATTCAGCTATTATCTTCGACTCACTGTAATGATTATTAATCTGCTAAATTCCCTCGATGTCATTTTGTTCTTGGAAGCGATCAATTATATATGTCCAGCTATCATGCTTTGAAGCAATGACGGCTTAGAATATAACTCGAAGGCTGTACTTATTATCTGTTAACAACAACTATAATATGATTGATCTTGATTCACTCAAATCAATTCCTAGCCACTGTGCCATATGTGTATGCGCAGTTTTGAATGTTTCAGACCTGATCACGATGTCTGGCATTGCCAGAAGATGGGATGCCTTGGCGTACCCGGGCTGCCCTGGATTATTTACCATGACAAGTGTGTGCAAATTATTCTTCAACCTAGACCTGGTACGCAGTTGTTTAGTAGTTTTATTAGTACTAAGTTTATGAAAACATAGACACATTGTCTTTCATTGATACTTTCGTATAAAAGCTGCCAGCAAACATGAAACATGCTGTGTTAGAAAAGGCAGACTCCAAAAGAAAATGGAGAATTTACAGTCTGTTCAGTAATTAGAACAGCCGCGATAAGGCAACAGTCAGAGAGGTATATTGAACAAAAATATCAAATGCTTAACACTAAAAACTGGTAGGCATGGTTCATTAGTACAACTTATAAACAGTGCGGTTAATTATTAAGCTTTTTTGTGAAAAAAAAATTAATTAAAACGTAAATTTTACATGACTTTGGGGTGTTTTAACTATGAAAATAAAATGTTTTGAAGTGTTTCGATTATAACACAAAAAATAACAAAATCGCTGTCTATGAGCAAAATAAAAAATTGAGAAACTGGTTAAAAATTTAACCATAAACTGAACTGCACGATCTCGTTCTGTTTAACACTTTTTATTGATATTTATTGTAACACATTTAAGTTGTTTCATGTTCACAGTTGACTAAAATTGATCAAGAAAGGCTCGACGAAGAAATCAATCGTTGATAATACATCCTGCGCAGCCGTGGAATATCCATCAAACTAACGTTGTGTTGTCTTGACGTTGTGCAGATTTGAAATACTTAATTTTACTTAACAATAAGATTCTAACTTACTGTCCGTTAATGTTTTTCACACTCGGTACTTAAAATTTTTAAACCTGTGTATAATATAAATCTTATTGTTTTCTCTCTTTTGCTCTTTGCAATAATATTTTTTTTAAAGTATTTTCATTAATTTGGAAGTTAAATTAATATGATTTATGACTGACATTGTTTAAAATTATTAACAATAATACAATGTATTTTACTGGCCATGTTGGAACTGGAAAATTGCAATAAAATTACCAACAATAGTACAATGTCTATGTATTTTCCATAGACATACAAATTATCAGGGTGTCTCAAGTGTTCCGTAAACATTAAAGACCGGCATTCACATGAAGCAGTAATATACTTTTTATAGAGATATGAGAAAGGATTTTGAAGCCTTCAACAATTCACGAAAAGTCTAAGAAAATTTCCTGTCAAAAATACGTCTCGTTCCTCGCCAGGACAAAGAGACTCTTATTTTCACTATTAACTCATCTCTATAACATAGGATAGATGTCATCCTCACCGTCGGATCAACGTCAGGTTTGCGTTGTTTATTGAAGTCGAAACCACGTTTACCTTTCGACGTTGGATAGACGTCGACTGTCCCATATCTAATCAACATTGGACATAGAAATTGGAAGTCGAAACACCTGTCTACCGACGTAGCATAGGCGTCCGAAAAGCGGCCTTTTTAGACTTCGGGGAAATATTAATTTCGGATTACAGCTTGGACATCTACAATAACAGTGTGGTCACCCCAATGTTTGATTCGTGATTTGTGCTGTACAAATAATTAAATTTCTTACTGTGGTGTTATTTACCAATTTTGAGTGGAAGCTGCTGTGTCCTTGTAATTATTATTTTAAAGAGGCTATTTGCAAAACAACATGCATATTGAATATCATATGGATTCTTCTTCCAGTTTCATAAAATGACTCGAGTTTGATCTACAGAAGTTTGGCAGAAGGTTTTTAACTGAGCAGAGACAAGAACGGATATTACGTAGAGAACGGCGTGAGAATGTGATCTTGACAGAGTTAAAAACAAGGATGGTTTGCTAACGCTACTACTTCTTCAACTACTTGTACATCAACCCCTAATTCTTTTTCTACGGTTATTTTTATACATTTTTATCACGGAGATCTGCCTCAACGTGTACAAATACAATACAATTCTGAAAGGACCATGAAAACGTACATATTTCACATAGTAGCATCGTGAACTTTTTTACTGTTTGCACAATATGTAGACGTTTAATAGTTACCTCCTAACTAAACAAGGACATGTGCATGGCATGACGTAGGAGGGGTGTGTGGGTATGCCATAGAGTGTGTGTGTGACTATGCAGAGGATATGTCACAGGATATGCCACTGAATCGTGAGTGCGTAGCGCACAGAAGGCGTGTGGAGATATGAAAAAGAGGCATTTTATGGGGCTTCTATATTTGTATTTATTGCCATTTCTAAGAAATGAATTCTGCACAATTATCCATGCTCTTATTGCAATATGCTACCATTAATTAAAGAGGTATATCTTTCCGATTTATGTGGCTGCCTTAACACCTTTAGCCATCGGTGTATTTTAGTGACGACCAGTGCGATCGCATGAACAGGGCTCGTCTGACTGATCTGGCTGAAGAGTACCCTTTCTTGCTTTTCGTTTCTTCTTCTAGATCTTGATGCTAATCAATGTTCTAATGTTCTAACTAATGGTTATAATCTGTGTGGGTTATACTACCTTTCTGGCCAACGATTTTGGCAATCGCATGAGGAGGGCTTGCCCGGCTGATCACAACCACTGAGTTGGTGTTGCATTGTGGAAGAGTACGTTTTCTTGCTTTTAGTTTCTTCTGCACCCACGGAAGCGGAATTGATCGTAATGCATTTCTTACCCAGAGTAGGTGTATAGTGTATTCATTGCCATTTCTGCGAAACGAACTCTTCATAATTACGCATGCTCTAATTAAAATATGATACTATTATTAAAAAGGTATATCTCTTTGATTTGTGACTCTGCCACAACACTTTTGCCATCGGTGTATTTTAGTGGTGACGAGTGCGATCGCATGAACAGGGCTCGTCTGGCTGATTTGGCTGAAGAGTACCTTTTCTTGCTTTTCGTTTCTTCTGCATTCAAACATGCGGAATTAATCGTGATGCCAATGCAAGTGAACTGGATAATGGTGATTCTAGTCGGCATTTCTTTACCAGAGTGGGTATATACGAGGTTTCTTGTACCCATGTCCCTCCTCATATCTTCATGTTCTTACTAATGGTTATAATCTGTGTGGATTACACTACCGTTTCTGGTCAACGATTTTGGCTCCGTGCACTCTGGATCACCTATTTTTCCGGTTGTAGCGCTCTGACGAATGGCCGCAAAAAACTGGTCCAATGTGGTTTTGAAGCACTTGACGTGTTACACATGATCGGCAGTGTTGTTAGTTGTTGTGTGACCGTTTCTGCGCCACATTAGCAAATCCGAAGGTTAAGTCAAATAACCCCTCTGGTGTTTTAGGTGGTGGTGTACGTTGCCTGTACGTTACTACTTACTTCAAAAATGTCTGCTAATTTGTCTGTTGGTTGGCTTGGCGGGGCACTCGTCACTGCCTCTATATTGTGACTCTTTCATCAATAGCGGTTCATTGCCTGCCTTTCGAGCTCCTTTGTTCTTTGTATTTCTTCTGTAGCTGTTTCGGCGACCGCTTTCTTTCGTCTTCGAAATCTTGGCTGTCACTTCTTTGGAAGCCCCAGATTTCGTTCCCTTGTAAGCTCGTAGATTAATATACAAATATGCATAATTTGCACTGCTTAATTTGATACTGGAAGAACGGTGAGTATCGTTGTACATACCTATCTGCTAATCAAAGTACCACTGTTTCCTCTTTGTGCGCACTTGCAATCATGAAATAAACATATAAACGTCATCGGTTTATCTGTGGATTAAAATACCAAACTTTTGTTTCTTTGAATATCCATTTTATTGCAAGAGGACAATGAATCACATTCGATCCTTAAAAATCATTCATTTTCGATTTCAAATTTTCCACTATATGTTTACGTACATTTTTCGTATCTAAGCAATAATACACATGTACATCATTGCACATGTACATATGCAAAGGTATATGTTTATCCGTATTAATACATAGCTGATTTCAAAATTATGAATTTACCAAATGATTTACTTTTTTAAATAATTAAAATTTTCAGGATGTTCCATTAAATGTGATAAGATACTGTCTGCAAGTTTTGTTGAGCTAGAGTGTATTTGTGATGGTTTGTGGAACTGCTATTTTGGAGAAGACGAACGGCTCTGAGAGCAATGTGCCAGTAATTTATTTTTGCCACCAATATCTGAGCTACACTTGTTATTTTCCAAATAGAATATGATCGAGAGTGCAGGATCAGGGAGCGAGACCGCATAACCTGTTGAACTACATGTACATATATATATATATATATACTTTAAAACATTAAATTGAGTCTGAAACCACTGCCACACTCTCTAAAACACTCCCCATGTTCCCTTTTTTGTACATTATCGCATCCTCCCTATCTAAATATGCAAAACAATTATTGATAGACCCAGGTCTTGAAAAAAAAGTTTTTTCTAATGTCAGTCTCGTGCTTCGCAATACTCTTGGCGCTGTCAACCAATCAAACAGCAAATAAAAATAGTTCAGGTAAGAATTCGTGATGATTTAGTTCAAACCTTCAAAATAAACCTTACGAAATATGAAAGAAAATCGGATTTTCTCATTAAATGTTATTCATGTAGTGAAATGTATCCAGGATTTAAGGGCATTACTTGAAATTCACATTCATCATTTTTACCAGCTTATGGACAGTTATGATTTATTCCGGAGGTTATTTTCTGTGATGGTAATCAATGCAACGATTCATCTGATGAGAAAAACTGCACTTGTAAGAACCGTTATTAAAAGCACGACATATCTACATATTTGATATCTGTCATATTTATTTAAAGCTGCTCTCTTTCAAACTTTTCAGCTATTTTAATACATTAGAGTTACTGCATGTCTAAATATGTTTATATGTTATGTTATAGGATATACACATGCATATGCCTGTTAATATTCTTGACATATTTTGCAGTAAATATTAAACCAGGAAAATAGCAAGTTCAAATTACAAATGAAAACTTATAAAGTGCCCAACGAATAACAAAGGTTTACAATTGATAGAAATCGTTGGCTACTGATACATTGAAAGGTTACAGTAGATACGTATCTTCAGGTAACTTAGAGGAGTTTCAATCTAGGAGGTGATAGCTGTATTTCATGGGAATTGACCTGTAATGGCAACATAGATTGCGAGGATGATTCGGACAAATTCGAATATGTTTATTCAATATTTAGCACAACACTATTCGCCCGCTAAAATGTTGTGATCAGATCAAAGATTTACACATTTTTACAAGTAGAATTAATAAATTATTCTCTGTTAAGAGCAAAGCAATGCTTAAATATGATAATAGTTAAATAAGAAAGGTGTGAGAAGAAAAGGTGTGTTCAGATCTTCAGTTAAAGCCTAGTTGAAAATGATTTCAACAAGGGTGTGTTAGCATTATAACATCACCTCAAATTAACTTTAATTGATAGCGTAGAACACTTACAACAACTATTTGTTTACATTTACTTACTGGCAGAAATTAATGACAGTCGTTGAGATTTTGACTCTGCATGTTCTTTTGATGTAAAACTGATGAGCTACGCTCGTTTGACTAATGAATGTTACCTGAGTGGTTTTCCTTCTGTAGTTCTGGTAGTACTGAATGCAGGAACGATTTTTCTGAAGTATTATGCCATTGCTACACATCTACATCGAAAAGCATGCTCTGGTATAATATTGATCACATTAGCGCTAACATCTTTTAATATCAAATTTGATTTCATGTTATCGTGTTTAATTCATGCTAAGTAATCAACCTTTGTACAAATATTTATTTTACACTTATTTTTATTTTATATTAAAAAATATTTATGCTGTTTTTCACGTTGGTGTTTACTAGGAAGATATAATATAAATTGTAAACATTGCAATATTTTATCAGAGAATTAAATAAATTCCGTAAGTTATTAATTTCCATAAGTTTAATATATTTTCCCCCATTAAATTAAATTCCCCCTATTCACTTCATTCCCTCAATATTTCTATTAGCAGCGAGTTTTTGTTATGACATAAACTAATTGTTCAACGAGTACTTCATTATTATGTTAAGTAATGCTTCAACATAACATTTCGATAGGTTGAAATTACAATATGTTGACAACATGTACAGTTTGTATGATGTATAGTTAATTGAAACAAACGATAATCATGGCATTTCTCAATGTAAGAATGATTGCTTTAGGTTTTTCTAGATTTTTATGCAGAGTTGGATTTCAGGTGAAGTGCATACGATTAAAATCGGTCTCTGATGGCATAAAGATTCAGATGAATTGAACTACAGCTGTAAATGAAAGGGTTTAAAGTCTTGACATTGACGAATATTTTTCCGCAGAATTCTTTTCAAATTACGAAATTATAAGAGGGGATTTTTGTGAATAATTTCTATATTCACTTACACTGCAAAAATGAATCGATGAACTAGAAAATATTTATAATATCATTTTTGATAAAATCAAGGCTATTTTTATTTTGCTTTACTCGAGATTCCCCTGTTTATATATATGCGTGGGATCATATGTTAATAAATATGCTTGTTTTTGCTTTTGATAAACAACAAGTAGAATTCTAGCCTTTCAATGCTTTTCAAGACAACGGCTCAGTAGGTTTAGGTAATTGTACATGGGGAGATGGAAAGCACCACTTGTGCTGACGATCAACTTCGTTTAAGATTGATTTGACCACAGTACCAAACTGCCCCTAGATCATCAGTTACACCTCTCATCCTCCATCTCCCTACGACCAAAACCTAGCAGTGTTTTCTTCCCTCATGCGTCTGACCACAGAAACTGAGTCAACAACTTTTAAATAAATCAGAATGAGCCAGCAGCAAAACTGTAACATACCTAAGTTAATTTGGTTGAATTGCTTTGAGGCGTTGGAGGAATCAGTTAAGAATTTCGCTACTTTTTTATGTTTTGTGTATAATAGTGACATTACTTGTGTGATTGCTATCTCAGTTGGCTGGAGCATTGTTACAGTACTACATGTTCAAGAGGGAAGTACAAGTGTCATTTTCTGAAGTTAAAAGGGGTATACTGACTGAATTCGTATAATGTGCAATTTTATTGATTGATGTATGTCTCTTCTGTTTTAAGAGTGTTGGCTAATTTCCCTCTTCGTCATATCGTATTTTGTCCTTTTGATATCAGTTCAATTTTAAATTTAAAAAATAAGTATGTTTTCTTCCGTGAGTTATTCAGTAGAACTGTTATATTTAAATGCTTTCATTGACGAAAAAGCCCATATATCATCTTTTTTATTAAAATTTCACCTTTTTTTATTTAATTAACCAACAAAATGGGTTAAATTTCACACACTGTCAGTATTTATTTCACATATCTTCCACACGTGACCGAACCCAAAGCTAATTACTTAGATGTCGATGTAAAAGACAAGAAAATATTACGGTAAAATACAACCTCTGCAAAAATATATTTCTGTTGCTGTTTTCTTTGGCAATAGCTGAATATGATAAACTTCTCTCAGTTTGATATTGTGGAAACAGAAAAAGGCAAAAGAGCGGAAAAGTTTTACTCACTCTGAAACTACTACTACTTTTAAGTTTAAGATATTCATTCAGATTTAGATTACTCTACACTATTATATTACTTTGCAGCGTAGGATATCAGTATACGGTATAAGATACCAGACTTCAGCATAAAAAATTAGTTCATTTTCAGATTTTAGTTAACAGTAAGATGTTACATTACGGTAACATATATCATCTTAAAATATAAAATATTAGGTTGCATAATAACCTATTTGTTGACAGACAGGCATTAGATAACATAAAATATGTTAGTGTACAGTATTTATATCCACAAACGATCACCTAATAGGAATAGAATGTGTCCTGTGAAAATATATATGCAAGACGTTTTTATACTTGCTATAAAAGTTATTGTTTTGCTGGATTATGTCGTTATTTTTCTTCTCTCTCTCTCCCTCTCTCTCTCTCTCTCTCTCTCTCTCTCTCTCTCTCTCTCTCTCTCTCTCTCTCTCTCTCTCTCACTCACTCACTCCCTTTCTCTGTACCTCTCTCCTGAAAGAATTCTTTTAGTGATTTGCCAATATTTGGCTTGCAGTATCTTGAAGAACTGATGCTGTCATTCTTCGGTCACTGTTTGTATTTCTCCCGCTTTTATAGAAAAGCCCATTTTTGCTGTGGTAAAAATGGATTTTTTGCTACAGATCATCAGACATAAGCAAGACGGGCCAACAAATGATTGCACAAATAGAAAGGATTTTAGTTCCTCACATGAAATTGAATATTTTGTACATGTAATATATATAATAAAGTATCTATAATAAAGTATGTTCCCATATTGATTAAGTCGCCGTGACAAGAATAGAAGCACGACGTTAAACACACACATCTTAGACATTCACAACGTTATCACAACAGCAGAACATGAGCAGTTTAAAGAGTTAGAATTTATTCAAAAGTCAGCCTTGAGATTCTGTGTTTTTTCGTGCATGTGTAAGTTATTATTCATATCTAATACAGCAGTTGAAGGTTTACTCAGTTTTATAATATGATTCTTATATTTTCTTGGCAAAACTTGAAAATAATGGATTGGAGAACCAGCAACAAAATTTACCTTCAATTCTAGACAAACTTTTGAAAAAAAAAAGAATACACAATTTATGCACTTATTTTCCTCGTGTTTAGCTTCTATTGTTGCATCTTTAATCTCACATTTTTTGCATATCTGCAAACTTACTAATGTTTACAACACATAAAGCTATTTTTCTCGTGAAAATACTTATATTTTAGAACTTTATTGCTTTATTGCGTATTGATTATTGCTGGAGGAATGCCTTGTAACTGCCCCAGGTTATGCAACTTAAAGCAATACACATATTTCTATCATTATTCGGAGTAGCCCACTTCTACAGTTGGTGAACAACTAAAGTTTCAGTGCGAAAACGAAATGCAGCGCTGAGATCTTCATTGAGCAATCAAAACCGGGTTGAGATTAGCTAGCTTAAGCTATAAAAATTGATATAAAAATCAGCATCAGACATGTACTTATGACTCGATGTCGAGAAGATGTGTTTTTGAAAAGAAACAACTACACATAGTTAAAATAAGCAACACGGTTTTTCATGTGAACCAAGCACAAAAATAAAGGATGAAAAGAAATCTTTGAATACCCTAAAAGACATGCAAACGTAAAAAAACGTATTGTAAAATATATCTTGCTAGAGTAGAGTAATTAACTGTAATCTGAATAATATGTATTGTTTATTGTTCAGTTAATCTTAGGCTGCATTTATAACAGCTTAAACATTACAAAAATAAAATACATGTTTGCAGAGAATAGTAGCATCGTCTCTTCAAATATCCCAATCAAAGGACATTGTAAGTAAATGTTAATTGAAGCATTAGCTTGTTTTATCGTTAATTTTGTCAGGAAATACTTCGAGTAATATTCCCATTAAATCTGTACGGGCGGCGGTCAGATTAAAAGAAACAGAAGGTACATTACTTTTACCATGCCAACCTAGCAAGACTTTTGTTATTGCAAGTTAATAACCACCAGTAGTATAAGCAGTAAAATGGGAAGAATTACATACGTCTTCAGCATTCATTACTGTCACGGTTATATGGTGTGTTGTTTTTTGGTATTTATGCCAGAAGATGTGTGTCAGGCATGACTTAGCAGACTGTGCAGAGCATTGCACTGTGTCAGAAAGGTAAAATGTTCAGTTAGTTTGAAAAGTAATGGCGCAGTCATTTGAGGAATACAGTTCGTTCCTGGCATTCCAGCGGCCATGAGCGAATATCTACATATACAATTTCGGCGATTTTGGTGTTTTATTTCATATGTATTTCTAACACCTAGGCAATATCAATTACAAATTAATATCAGTCAATACAAATTCAATTTTGCATCTCGAAACTCAGTATGTTTGCCTCCTTGAGGTTTTCGTAGCTTGCCATTTGTAAATAGCTGTAAAATGACATTGATTGATATGCTTTATTATATTTTATCTCAAAATTCTATATTGCATGTGAAAAGGGTATACCTTAGTTTAAGGTTTTCTATTTTGAACTACCTTATTTGCCTTTTATAACCATTTATTTGTCTGTATATTACGTTTTTAGATTTTTAATGTTATATCCAGCAATTGCACTTGTATGAGAACATATTGATAAACCTTGCAGGTGGCTGTGACATCCGATGTATTGATTACAATGTGCACACATATAGAATTCTTCCATCACAATTGAGCTCATGTATATGATTCCAGGTTCACATCACAAGGTTTACTTTCATCATATAAGATCACTCCATCTTTTCCAAGCGCACAATCACACTCCAATAATCATACCCATGTGTTGTCCGCTTGTAAAACTTCATGTTCAACATGTTGATAATGTTAAAAAACGAAACATAGTATTTTTATATCAAATTTAAATCGTCTGGACATTACATTTTATCTTTTGAATTAATATTGATCTGTTATTAAGTTATAGTCCTTTTAAAAGTGCCACAAGTGCAAACCGTTTTAAACTAATTTTTAATACCCAGAAATTTTAATACGAAACGAGCCAAACAACTTTATGTTAATTTCTAATGAGCTGTCTTTCTACTCATAACTTCTCGTAACCTCCATATTCTTTCCCACAGCAATAGAACTTAAGACTTTATTGCTGTTGATAATTTGTCTGTATTGTTTAATATATTATCATTAAACATGTCTGAAAATGACAAAATCCTGAACAGACTTTAAACATTTGTCTTATTTTAGTGTATGTCATGTCGTAGAAATATTTTCTTTAATTTTACTGATTGCATATGAATCAGATGACATGGTGAGTAGATATAAGACGACATTTATGGACGCTGCCCTCCCCCACCTGGGCGATAAATTGTGATCATGGGAGAGTTTTACATTTCACACAATTCTGAGCAACTTCCAAATTTTTTTACCCCCTATAGCTATATGGTTATACAGTGTTTAAGAGCGACTAACTTCTAAACTACTTCGTCAATTTGAACCTTTTTTTACCATATTGTTCAGTAGTGTTTATCCTTTATGTCATTGATGACTTCGAAATTTCAAACGAATATTCTTTTGAACTATTGCAAATTTCATCATTTATTGCCAAGACCGTGAAGCAATAATCTACAAATCCCAAATGAAGAAATGAATTGTGAATGGTGTCATGCATTACTGCCAAACTTGAATTTGATGAATGTGAGAGACATTTATGCAAAAAACTGATTGTCTTTCGAAAAGAAAAGGGTTTATTACTTTCCTCGTTTGCTTAAACGTCAGATCGACCTCATGCAAAGAAACATAAAAAAATGATAAAACTTGGGACACAAACTAAGACACAAACAATAAAGGATGTAATGCAAGTGGATAAAAGTAGAAGAATAAACCTTGGTTGACATGCACATCATGATCAGCATAGTGACAATCCAGTGGTCCTGAGAAGAAAACTGTTTGAATCCGTGAATTGTCCGAATACAGTCAGAATCTGAGAAAGCAGTTTGGATTGAAATGTAAGCCTACGGAAAAGTTGATTCTCAATCGCAACGACAAGGAAAAACATGTGGTACATCATTGAAATTTGCAGCAATATGTTTCTTTTGGATTGAAAGTGACAAAGGTGCGTTGAGCCATTAAGCTTAGCAAAGTAAACGGCTAGCTAAATATATAGATGTCAACACAAAGAGGAGAAAAAATGCAAAAAATCTCTAAAAAGGCTTTTACAAATTGATGAACAATGCAATATTTGGCAAAACCATGGAAAATAGGAGGAAATGAACCGATGAAGAATTGGTTCGCAATGCGAAACGTTTCAAAAAGTGGCCGCCAAGTCTACAATTCACAAATTTTACATTTTCAATGAGGATTGGAAAGCAGTACACTGCCTCGGATCAGATCTAATTTTGAACAAGCCCATACAGATTGAGTTTACTATTCTAGATCTCAGGAAAACCCCCATGTGTGATTATCACTACAATTTCATGAAGAAAAAGTATCCAGAGGCAAAACTGCTGTTTCGTGACACATAGAGTTTGTGTTATTACATAACAGCCAGAGACATTTACAAAGATATTCAACAGAATAGTCATCTTTTTGATACTAGTGATTTACCATCAGATGATTTCCTACGTTCCACTGTGAACAAGAAGGTGTTGAGGAAAATGAAAGATGAAACCGTGGGAGTACGCATTGAAGAGTTTGTAGGCCTTCGACCGAGCATGTACAGTTTGCCGTATGGTGGACAAGAGAAACTGCCAAGGGCATTACGCACGCCTGTCAGAAGCGAATGACACATGTTTTAATACAAGAATAGTTAATTTACGGAAGATCAATCATATGTTGTGGGAAATATTGTTCGAAGTCATAAACATCCAGTTTCTTTCAGAAAGGATTGAAGATTGGTCACCATTTGATAACAAGCGCTATTTGTTGGATGATGGTTACACCATGTTAGCTCATGGACATAACAGAGCTCAAAGTGCATGATTGCATGATTTAAAAGGCGCCCGCCTTTAGATATAATAATCATTATGTATCAAAATGTTGAAGTGTGAACATGTTTGCAGTTGGTGAACAACAACGGGCATCTCCAACAATGCGTACAGAAAAAGCCTGAGGCAATACCTACAGAAAAACCTACAGCAAATTCTAAGACAATGCCCATGGCAAAGTCTGAGTTAAAGTCACTGCCACTACAACAGCTTCAAAGGCGGGGACAGTGTAGAAAGATGAAAAGAGATGAGTATTCACCTATAGCTACCATGCTGGCGTGTAAAAAGCGAAAAATTGAGTTTTAGACACAGTCTAAAGTGAAGTGAAAACCTGAGCGTAAAGCGTAAAGTCTATGAAGAAGATGAGTATAGATTATTTACCGGTTATGATACCAAGTAATGGAGAAAAAACATATTAAACTGATAAAATATTAACAAGAAGTGATGGTCAGATCATGCTTCTGGGAGGTTATTTCCTATCAAGAAGGAAATTGTGTTGCAATTGGAAGAATGGCAAATGCTGAAGAAGCAAATGACGTCAGTGTATCACGTGCTACAGTCGACTGATGCATATTAATATTGTGACAGTTGGAAGATGGTTCAGTAGAACTCATTTATCATCATGAACTCAAACGTGCAACTATCTCTTGATCACTTGAATGAACTGACTCTCTAATACTGTGGAACTTTCATTATTCTATTTCCTGAAGATCAAGCTGTGGTGAAAGATTATTTTGAATCCTTACCAATTCCAGAATTTCATCTACAAGTCTCAGAAGATCTTAAATTTAGAGTTATTAAACGTGATGGTGAACGTTGTATACAGTTTTAACAGTATGATGAGCTTACCATGCGCTATGATGCCATCACCCTCAATGCAGAACGTTGCAGCCAAGTTTTTAAATTGAAATGCGGGTATCTCACCTACGATTGACATTTCCTTCATACTTTCACACTTTATCGCTTTGAGGGTATGCATTCGAAACTTGAAAAGAAAAAAAGTGGGGGGGGGGGGGGGGTCACCGATTATATAAGAGAAATAATGAAACCAAGAAATGTTATTCCAAATGCAAAATTTACACACAATCAAAATTGCAAATTGCCTCATTTTACCCTGTTTGACGAATACGTCATACGAAATGTTTTAAGCAAATAAAAATATATGTCAAAGCTCCATTGACTCAGTGGATAAATGGTGAAAACAGTGTAATATAATTTTAATGGACAATATATCAAAACAGGCCCTTCTAGATTAAAATATCGATACAAATCATTTCTGGACACGCCCCTGTTTGTCTTTGAAAAGAATTTTTCGATCTAGACGTATTTAATTGTTATTTATATTGTGGAAACATGGATTCAAACTCAATAATATTCAATGTGATACGCATTTCGGTCGCTAGATGACACAGAGATACCCGTATTTGTCTTTAATGCTTGACAAGAACTTGAAATTTACCTTTGATCGAAATGGATACATACAATTGATACGTGGTTCAAAGACTTTACGTCTGATATGAGGTCTATGATAAAGACTATGAAAGGTTTAAATGAATTGACACTATCAAATCATGTTGATGCAAAAGTAATTGGGTTGGATCAATGTTTTGCCATTTTTCATAAAATTTTTATACGGGGTAATAACATTTATGATAATTATATCAATTTAAGTTGTTGTGAGTGGACTAATATGTTACATGTATTAGCATGATATGTATTTGAAATATTTTGTTCTCAATAATTGTATTTTTTTATTTTCATTCTCAATAATTGTTAACATTTGTGATTTGTTAATTTCTTAATCAATTCCAAATATTTGTTATTTGTTATGTTATAAAAACTTGATTTTAATACATAGCAATATGTGTGATCTATAATATATATATGGTTTATGGGTGAGTTAACACCTAGTTAGGGACCCTTTCTTATGAATGAAAATGGTTTATGGATGAATTAATACATCGCCAGGGACTCTACATTTAAAAGAAAAGTGTTTACGGGTAGATTAATAGATCGCCAGGGACTTTACATTTGAATGAAAACGGTTTATGAATGACCCTCCAGTGACTCAATGGAATGATATGACTTCAGTATGACATTACTAATCATTTAGATAAACATATTACTTAGTTACAAATTTAAGCAATTTTTAATACAGCACAGGTTTAAAAAGTCTACATAGAAAGTCTTTTACTGCAAAATCTCCATAACATCTTTTATATATATCTATTATTTCAAACATACTATGATCTCGAACTCTATGCAATATATAATAAAACAACAAAACCACAAGTATTGGAAATGAGTTGCTATAATGGTGTGGAATTATTTACGTACTCATTATTTAAAAACTTTTCTAAACGATTATATATAGGTGCAAGTCTTTCAGAGTCAAAATATTCCACAACCTTGCCAAAGCATACGGCCACCCAACGTTCTTCAGGTTCTTCGTCATTGTTAGTGTTGATGACATAGGTCCCTTGCTGTAATATTGGCAATTGATCAATAGGAAATACTCTATGGAATAAGTCATGACATCTTGGGTCAATATAGCATCTATCTGCTTCGTATTCATGACTGATAATCAAACTGAATACTACGATTCGATTATTTGATGTTGTCAAATTCAGCATAGGCTATGACATTGATTGCATTTTGCAAGGCATTGCCAAATTCATCTCTAGCCGCAGATCTCCGTGCTTGATACTGGCATAATGGTCATCACCATTATAACCAGGTGTTAAGTCGAAAGTACATAAAGCATAACCTCTAGGCCAATCTACCCGCTTTATGATAGAGCTTTTCTCACCATTCAATTTATCAAAAGATTTGTAAAGAGTTTCAAAAGTGTCAAGATATTTTCCTTCAACAATATTCAGCTTGAGAGGTTTGGGTAAGACTGGTTCACCATCAGTGTAAAGTTGCATGTAATTGATATAAACGTGTTCAAAATTATATGGATTTTTCACCACTATTCCAGCAAAGGCTTCATTATCAACCACTCCACTGACAAAACCTTTTGGCAATTGACCCAAAAGTTGCATGTAATTGATATAAACGTGTTCAAAATTATATGGATTTTTCACCACTATTCCAGCAAAGGCTTCATTATCAACCACTCCACTGACAAAACCTTTTGGCAATTGACCCAAAAGGATGATGTTTACTTCACAAAAGATTGAAATCCAGCGGGAATTGCTAAAATTTTATATTCTTTTCTGATAATAGAAAACGTGGTAGGAGTTTTCATTAATGCATCTGTATGTCTTAGCTAAATACTTGGAATAGCATTCGCTTTGCGAATACTCAAAACGCATCTCTCACTTCTATATTAAAGGTATCACTTAGCGCAATTAACAAATATTCATCTAAACGCAATTTCATGCTCATACCGTTAATAAGATAGCGATCCTGTTCAAACAAATCTATTCTTAAGGCACCTGTAAGCATAAAATCACGAGTTAGGCGCGTATGCAGATGACGATTATGTAAACCATTATTTCCTGCTTCAGGTATTTCGCCACCATCAGCATTGACATGGAAATCTCGTATATACTTTCCATAATTAGCTAATTTTACAGCTTGAGAATTCATTATTTCAGCAGTATCCTTATAGATAGGACGCATAGAGAGTTCAGAATTCAGGCTTTCTTCCGAATCATGGATGAGGTGAGAAATTCAGAAATCATTCAGAAATTATTTCATAGTATACCATAATACATGAAAACAAACCATTGAAGGATGTTGCATTATCATCTACACCACAAACTGTACCATCACGCTTTATAATACTACACACACTACGAAAGCTACTAGTCTTTAAATCTAAATATTCTTCTGTACTAGCAGGGGTATAAATTTCTACGGGAGCACCATATCTAATAGCAGTTAGTGTTTGTCTACATTATAACTTTTTTACAGCAGTTTGTATTGATGGTATACGAAACCATTCCAATAAATAAAGACTACGTTCACAGGAATAATAATTTATGATTGAATTGTGCGTTTCTTATTTTTCAAATATATTTTTATGTTGTTCTATTCACTTGCTTTGCTTTCTTTCGTGTACTTCGTTTTTTTCAACAGCACCAACAACTTTTTGAGCTACACGACCAATTACGTCTTTAACCATATTCGTGCAGCCTTCTTAAGATGATGCGCAACAATTTTAGCCCTACTTTTATGAGTGGAATAGCTTTACGAGCCAATGCTCGCGAGGTCAAACCAATACCACATCCATATTATATGCGTCTACCTTTAAATCCTGGTAAATCACCATCCACTTCAGGAAAGTGGTGGTTGTGGTATGCAGATGGATCGGGTCTATGTGCTCTCATATCATGTATTTATGATACTTTTTGTCGGAAATGTAGTTTACAGATCACTTTTCCAGGTTGAAATGTAACATTTTGATCTGTGCCATCCTTAATATTGATTTTTATCGAGTCAAATTTCGATGTGTTACTAGGTATGAAATGAGTTTCTCAATAGGTTTTCATAATATTACCACAATCATGACCTAGAATAGCAACATAACATAGTAATGGAATATAATAATCTCCAACTACTTGTGGTTCACAAATACTACAGTACACATAAAGTGTATAAAATCCATGTTTCACATCTGCTTTATGTTTAGCAGGGCCATTGATTTCCTATAAATCCTAAAATCCTAAATTGTTCGTAAATGACGACCAAGAAGCTGAGACATTTCTGTAACAGTTTCTCGATTTTGTTTCTTTTTATAAATTTATTCATTTTAACTTTAATACCATCATTGAAGGTTGATTTGACAATAATTTCATTTTTATTAAATATGAACTAGTAATGGAAGTGCAATTTCTGCAATTGTTCCAGCAAATCCCCTTTTTATTAATCAACTACTTTTTAAGCCTAAGGGAAATTTTCTTGTCAGTCAATGGTCGAATGGTTTGTTGTTCACGCTTTAATTTTTTTATTCATATGTGACTTCAATGGTAAGTGCCCACGCAATATATTCAAACATATTTCAAACAAAATGGCTAATTCATCTTTTGCAGCTGGTTTCAATAAGAATACGTGCTTATAAATGAATAAATGGTTAATTCGCTTGAATTTGTCTAGATATTTTGACGTTCAATACCAAGCTGTTGCAGTTCTTCTTCATACACTATTTTATTCACATGAACACAATGTGTTTCATTGGTAGAATTCCTGTGCGAATGCGTAACTTTTCTTCTGTCTTTGGTTTCAAATAAATATATACATGACTACGAGGTTGGCTTGTAGCATCTTGATATGCCTTAATTAGATACTGAGATTTCCCTGGAAACATTTGCGGAGCCAGTACACTAATTTGTTGACTATCCCTTGGATTTTTAAAGAGATTTTTTCGTGTTTTCAAAACTTTTTCAATTAGCATAAGGATTGGGCATCTTTTGTAACAGCTTTAAATTCTTCTTCATAGAAATGACCATCAATATATTCGTCTAAGAAGTCTGTCTTTAACATTATACAAATGTATTCCTTGCTTCTTATAACTATGTAACAATGAACACTTATTGTGTCCATTTTATATGGCAATCCCTTTGAAAGACGTATTTTTTTAAATTTAATTTCAATTGTTAAAATGTTTTTTTTTTATACTTTGGATTTAATATTACTGCATTTGATGAGGATCCATAACGTCTTTGATTATAATTTTCAATTAAGTCTTGCAAAGTATCTGTACACTGATATGTTTGCCGATGTAGAAAAAAGCGATACATCATTTCTTTGAGAGTACGTATAACTCTTTCAGCAAAGTTAGCGTTCGTCTCATTCCTAGTAGTACATGCATGAATACCTTCTTTCTTTAGAAATTGCTTTACCCATCCGTTCTTGAATTCTGTTGCATTATCTGATCTCAGTGTTCTAGGTCTTCTTTTTTTTTTGCTTCTTAAATAACATTCTAGAAGGTTTGAATGACTCTAGTATGAGTTTTGTTTAGAATAGGTTGTATCCAGAAGTGTTTGGAAATTTCATTATGTTCTGCAATATTGGTTACATCTGCCAAATCCACATCCCACATTTTCAGTGCCACGGGTAATGAAACGGTGTCTTATAAATCTATATTTCATTGGTTGAAGTAAACTAAAGGCATCTTGGTCTTGTAACCATTTTTTCACTTTGGTATCTGTTACAGGTTTTGTTTCAGTAGTTTTCATAACTTATTAGGTCTTGCAAATGTTCCAATGATCCCGGGATTAAATTAAGCATTGGTTAAGTATTTCCATGTCGCCATATCAATCATTCATATAACCAAACTTTTATTGGCATGCAAATATTTTGCGAATATTTTGACAATTCAGAAAAACACCCAGTTGCAAGGGCAAACAATACACTACAATTCCTACATATAAACTTTAATCCTCTTCAAACATTTTGCAAATGTCTACATTCACTGCAACTCATCTATTATTGAATGTGATAAACTGTGATATATCCGTTGACAGTGAGACATCATCGTGTATATGTAAAGTAATTATAGCAGCCACAGCTAGTATGAAGTCAGCTGCCCAAATTGTATTGGTGTTGATAAATCCTGAATCAATGTCATAGGTATTCCCTGGTAAATTCAGTTCTTCACATTTACTCAGAAAAGATTAGATGAAACGATTTCTTTGAATTGGCCTTATAACAGCTTGTTAGTGTTAATGTATATTCTTCACTTCCAGTACCCAGTCGGATTCAAAGCATAGAGGCTTTGAAAGCACAAGGTCTGTGTAGTTCACTTTGAAGACATCATTCATTGTCTCTACGTCTGTAAAGAAGAACTTGAGATGTTGACAGGTTTCAATTTTCTTGATTCAAAAATCAATGCCCTCTGCATCTATTCCAGTTTCATAACACTGTTCAATAAACTTGTTGTGTAATTCAATTCGATTAAGGTTGCAGTGTGTCTAGTCCCAAAAGGCATGAGTGGCAAAGCTGCTTTTTCTCAAATTCAAAGCGTGTCAATTCATCATTCCTAAAGTCTACATAAATCGGTATGAAAATAGCATCCATGTTCACAATACAAAAACAAGTCTCTACATAATATGTGATCCTGTATAGTATCGTATCGTATCGTGATTCTGTATCGTACCTTTTAACGTTTCATTTTTCTCATTTAAACAAAAGACTGGACGTTGGTGATGGCAACTTGATGATGCCATTTCGACAAACACACTATTTGTGGCATTGTCTCCAGCAGTGTTGTCCATTAGGCTTCATTTAAGTTGATGTCGGAGGTATAGTCATTTCCAAAGCGAGATACGTCTACAAAGCTGACATAACGCATGTCGTAGTACGTAATCACTTCTAAGTACTTTAAGTTTGTTTTGTTAAGTACAGTCTAAAATCAATGTTGCGCAGCTTCTGCAAGGTGTCATTTACTTTCTTCCAGAGAAAAGCAGATAATCCAGTTCCTTTATTATTTCGCTTGATTCTAATGAATCGACCAAAGTGTCTCTCTTCAACCTGTTCGGTTAAGATATCACTAATCTTAAATTCATTTATAATTCGTTCTAAGAAAGATAAAGACTAGCTCAACACTTTGGTGAAAGTTTGGTTTAAACCAGTCCAGTTGTTTATAAGTTATGCGTTGTTGACATATCTGCCTTATATACTGTATAGTTATATAGCCAAAGGAGGGTCAAAAATGAAAGTTGCTCAGAAAGTTGTCTGAAACGCAAAATTTAAAATTTCCGCCTAGGACGGGTTGTAAGGTTAAAAAAAACAAAAAATATTTAGAATTGCTTGAAAAGTGTAAAAATGCCTATTATTATCGTTCAGAGATGGGTCTAAGGGAAACAACAAAATTTTCAGAATAGCTTCAAACGTATAAATGTGCAAAAAATCCTATTATCGTCCTTGGGTGGGGTTCGTTAGTTCAGCTAAACATATAAGCCAACAGGTATACGCGAGAACATACTCAAGCGAACGTGAGACAACTGAATATGTTGTATCGTGGGAACGCCAGAAATATCAATGGTGGGAACGTGAAATGATTGACAGGCCTATATAACCGGACCAGCATTCCCAGTATCACTGCACATACAGCTCACAGTGATGAGTGCCACAATAAGCACAATTTTCAGAGATTGGTCGGTCAACAAATCTGTACTGACATCTGGTGTTGGGGGGAGGGTGGGTCAGAAAATGAAAAATAATCAGAATTGTCTGAAATATAAAACTATTCGTTGATCCCAATTTATCGTCCAAGAGGGGAGGTAGGCAGCGTGCAGAAATATAGTCTTGCATCTACTATGGGGGACCAGATAAATGGGCAACTGATATTCAAGGAATTATATCATTTATTTTCCAATGTATTATACTCGGGGAGTTACATTTACATCAGAGTGTCGTTGAAATTACGCAAATACTACAAGAGTTGAGAAAATAATAGAGAGGGAGGGAGATAAAAAGAGAGAGTGGAAATGAGAAGGAAGATGGAGGACGAGGTGGAGGGGGAGAGAGAAAATAAAAGATGTCCAGTCTACAGTTTCGTCTAAGCGTTACGTTTTGCACTAATCTGGCTATTTGTAATGCAGAGTGTCTCCGCTATGGTCATTTTCGCATTACCAAATCGATAATGGTAGTGCATCTTTGGGACACGTCGATCCTGTCGACTCGTGTTAATACGAAGATAACAGTTTCGAGGCAAATCCTGGTTGTGCTTTTTGGCACGAAAACGTTTTCGCAGTTTGCAAACAGCAATTTTAATGTATCAGTAGTATCAAACAACCACTGGAAATGAAAAATACTTAGAATTGTCTGAAACATAAATCTAACCCATGATCCCAATTTATCGCCCAAGAGGGTAGGAATATGGTCTTATAGCTACTATGGAGGGCCAAATAAATAAGTATCAAATAAGCATACGTTTAAATCAGCGTGCTGTCGAAATTAAGAAAATACTCCAAAAAAGATGTTGAGACCATAAAAAAGAGGGAGAGGAAGACAAAGAAGGAGAGTGAGGAGGGAGGGAAGGAAGGTGGAGGACGAGGAGAGAAAGAGAGAGAGAGAGAGAGAGAGAGAGAGAGAGAGAGATGCCCAATCCATAGATTCGTCTGAACACTACTTTTTGCACTAATCTGACTATTTGTAATCCAGAGGGTCTCCGCTGTGGTCATTGTCGCATGACGAAATCCATCATGGTGGTACATTTTCGGGATACGTCGATTCTGTCAAGGCATATTAACACGACGACGACAGCTATCTTCGAGGTATATTTGGTTGTGCTTCTTGGTACGATAGTGCTTCCGGAGTTCGCAAACAACAATTTTAGTGCATCACTAGTGTCAAGCCACCACTTGTATTGAAATATCAGCCCGTAACTTGTCAATGGTTCGGTTGCGACAGTTCTGTGGAAATCACGGAATGCTAAAGTTCGTTCGTTTTCACTGAAGCGCTTTGTGCACAAATGCAGTTGAATACTGTCTATGCATAAACAGTCCCAAAGCGAAGAAAAACGCAAAAAGTAGGGACCCACATCGATCCATGTGCCACATATGATAACTCGCCGTGGACAATTTGAAAATTGATGTCTAAAAATAAACAGCACTATGTGTTGAATCAAATTCTAGTGGAAAGTTTTAGTTCTAATGAAAAATCTTACTCTTTAAAAATATTCATTATTATGCTAAATTGTCTTTACCCTTCAGTATATTTAAATGATTATTTTAGAAATCTTTGTTAAGGACCTCTGGGCATTCTGTTTGACATAAAAATCTACTACACCAAATGCTTACAGAATTGGTTGTAACGTGACCGGTTTTAATTATTTCCTATTACAACAAACAATTTATGCAGTGGCAATTTCAAGATAAGTTTTTTTGTTACTGGTACATCTTTTTAACGAAATCGTAACAATATGCTAAAACATAGAATCTCACTAATGCAAAAAAGGTTACTGTATTATTCAAAAGTATTTTTCTGGAATATATCCAATTTATATTGTATAAGAGCATGACAAGCACTTTTGAGTTATTAAATCTGCAAGTGAACCCAAGTGAAATTATTGATGATTTTAAGATAAAGCCTTGTAGTATACTAACATTTATAGAGAAAAGAGGCGTTAACTTAACCAAATCATGCAACGGAAAGTTTAAGAGTTGTTTTATAATTAAACTGCAAATCAAAGAACGAAAATATGAGAGTGTGTGATTTTTGAATGAAAACTCTATATTTCAAAAATTCAAGACACCATACCGTGAAAATTTATCTAAAATTAGAATATGGGAAACATATGGACTACAGTTGTTAATTGAAACCCTAGCATTTTAAACAAGTGGAACTGTCTGAGCACATCGAAACCAGTCGATGGAGTGAGTAGTTTCGTAGAAGCGTCTCGAGACGACTCCACTCGGCCTCTTGAGTTCTTCTGTCCCTTTGTAAGTGCCTATTTACAGAGCTAATTTTGGAAATATTTCAGTATGTAATAAATAATAATAAAAGTGATGACCTGTGATGCTCTGTGACCTCTGATCACCTCGTTCGGTGATGAAATATTAAATGGAAAGGTATGTTCCTGAATCTTCAACACAACCAAATTTCACATGTTTTCCTGTTACGACAAGCAGGTGTCTGCAGATTTTGTAAAGTGTGGATTACCGTGCCTATTACCCTCTACATAGTTTACGGTGAGGCTCAACTCAATAGACAGTTAATTGTAATATTTCGCATCTTTGTGTCTAAGTTCTAAAACAAGAATTCTCCGTATGTAGAGATGTTTTTATTTCACAGAAGAGCCTCTTATACATAACATCAAGTTATAGTGATTTAGGCATTTCACGAAAAACAAATATTTCATTTCATTTGATCACACCAGAAGGTTTTGGTGCATTAACCAGCTATTTGAGTTGCATTTAAAGTTAATATGCATTATCTTCCATTATATTTTGTTATGGTTCATTTCATCATAGTAACGATACTATCAGGTAGAATATAGCAAAAATATAGCACAAAGGAAATCACACATACTAATATAAAAGTTTGTTAAGGATTTAGCATGATATTAGTCACTCAATGGATGACTATGATCTCGAGATTTCTACATAAATAACTTTACCCCTAATGAATCATTGTTTGCAGTCTCGAAATGTGTCCTTATATAAGTAGAGCATAGAGTAAAACCAATAGCTAAAATTTAATGAACTTTTTTTCCTAGGAGCTTTTTTATCCTGCACACCATTTCAGTAAAAGAAAACAAAAACAAATTCTTTTAGTAACTTGAATTTTCAAAATCGTTTTGTTCACCTTTTCATTTTGAATGTTGTTGCCACAATGTATCTTTCATTTTTGTTTGTTTTTACTTATAAACGACAGCTAAAATAGATTATACAATTTAGTGTTGATTTATTAAGTGAATTAAATTAGTAGTTTAATTTATTTTATCCAATTTTTGCCTGAATCCACTGTCTCTCTTAAAGAAAATTTTTGAAATTGAAACTTATTGAATTGAATAAGTGAAATGACATCTCAAGCTTCTACAAATGCTTCATTTTGATCAACGCTATTACGTTAATACCCCATTGCAACACAAAGGCTTGCATTGTAAATAAAGACAATTTCCATAAACACGATCAAGAAAAATAAGATCATTTTACGCTATTGCATATTCAGATCGATTGTATAGTCATTTTTTTATTAATTTTCTCTCAATAGCCAAACTTTTTCCAGAGAGTCTGAGCTTATAAAAGTACTTTTCTATATTTTATAGGGTGGGACTGGAAGTTTTAAATGAATATCCTATGGATTCGATATTTAAAACACTTTCAAAAGTCTCTAAATATATTCGGAATGTGTCGTGTAATACAGATAACGCATCGGCAGTTTGCAAACAGTTCTACTGTGCAAGAAGTGTCGATCCAGTAAATAGCAATGATAGTACGTTTGGTTTGGTTACAACAGATTTGCAAAAATCAAGATATGTTAACATGCGCTCGTTCTCACTGAAACGATACATAAACAAACTTCATAAATAGAGTTAAAATTGTGAGGTAAGAAATCAAAAAGTAAATTGTGCTGTAAAATTAGATTGCAGTTTAGTGCTCAAAGTTTCATAAAAGATAAGTTTATGTTCTAAAAATAAGAAATATTAGGTGTTAACTTTCTTTAGTTTCGTCTCTTTCTTTTATATATATTATATAATTATATTATATAACGTCGAAATTCAAAAATGCATCAAAGACGTTCATTCGATGTCGGAAAAAGTGGGATTCTGTTGCGAATAAAAGCAATGTCTAAATAACATTAATTATGTTCCGTCTCTTCAGCATTGTGTCAAAGACTTTGATTAAACGTTGGTCTATGGTCTTGACCAATCACAACAAATATACCAAATTTGGAGTCTATCAGATGTAAGCATTCACGAGACTAAAGAAAATCATGGGATTAAGTGCATTAAAATAGCTGTGTGGTGTATTATTTACTGAACAGTCATATCATAATAATTGATAATGTATTCATAAATGTGCCCTATTTCATTTCCAACTGCCTAAGAAAACGGGCATATAGTGTTTGCCTAATCCATCCTTCTCTCCATTCGACATCCGCAGCGATTAACATCAAAATTTTGTGAATGGTACCAGTGGAATTTTATTATATGTCTCCCCTTAAAGGGGGACATGTATAGATTTTGTTTTGTTCGTCCGTCCGTACGACCTTCCGTCTCTCTGTCCGCAGCGATTTCTCAGAAATTAACGAACCGATTGTCTTACAACTTGTTGTGTCTGTAATCCGTCCGTCCGTCTGTCTGTTTTACTTCTGTGTTTGCTCTTTCTAAGTGACTGATTGGAGGCGGGGGGACATATCCGTTTCTGTGTTAACAAAAACACTTGCCAATCTAGGTTTTTTTGTGGTTTATATTTTTTGAGCTACACGACCAATTACGTCTTTAACCATATTCGTGCAGCCTTCTTAAGATGATGCGCAACAATTTTAGCCCTACTTTTATGAGTGGAATAGCTTTACGAGCCAATGCTCGCGAGGTCAAACCAATACCACATCCATATTATATGCGCCTACCTTTAAATCCTGGTAAATCACCATCCACTTCAGGAAAGTGGTGGTTGTGGTATGCAGATGGATCGGGTCTATGTGCTCTCATATCATGTATTTATGATACTTTTTGTCGGAAATGTAGTTTACAGATCACTTTTCCAGGTTGAAATGTAACATTTTGATCTGTGCCATCCTTAATATTGATTTTTATCGAGTCAAATTTCGATGTGTTACTAGGTATGAAATGAGTTTCTCAATAGGTTTTCATAATATTACCACAATCATGACCTAGAATAGCAACATAACATAGTAATGGAATATAATAATCTCCAACTACTTGTGGTTCACAAATACTACAGTACACATAAAGTGTATAAAATCCATGTTTCACATCTGCTTTATGTTTAGCAGGGCCATTGATTTCCTATAAATCCTAAAATCCTAAATTGTTCGTAAATGACGACCAAGAAGCTGAGACATTTCTGTAACAGTTTCTCGATTTTGTTTCTTTTTATAAATTTATTCATTTTAACTTTAATACCATCATTGAAGGTTGATTTGACAATAATTTCATTTTTATTAAATATGAACTAGTAATGGAAGTGCAATTTCTGCAATTGTTCCAGCAAATCCCCTTTTTATTAATCAACTACTTTTTAAGCCTAAGGGAAATTTTCTTGTCAGTCAATGGTCGAATGGTTTGTTGTTCACGCTTTAATTTTTTTATTCATATGTGACTTCAATGGTAAGTGCCCACGCAATATATTCAAACATATTTCAAACAAAATGGCTAATTCATCTTTTGCAGCTGGTTTCAATAAGAATACGTGCTTATAAATGAATAAATGGTTAATTCGCTTGAATTTGTCTAGATATTTTGACGTTCAATACCAAGCTGTTGCAGTTCTTCTTCATACACTATTTTATTCACATGAACACAATGTGTTTCATTGGTAGAATTCCCGTGCGAATGCGTAACTTTTCTTCTGTCTTTGGTTTCAAATAAATATATACATGACTACGAGGTTGGCTTGTAGCATCTTGATATGCCTTAATTAGATACTGAGATTTCCCTGGAAACATTTGCGGAGCCAGTACACTAATTTGTTGACTATCCCTTGGATTTTTAAAGAGATTTTTTCGTGTTTTCAAAACTTTTTCAATTAGCATAAGGATTGGGCATCTTTTGTAACAGCTTTAAATTCTTCTTCATAGAAATGACCATCAATATATTCGTCTAAGAAGTCTGTCTTTAACATTATACAAATGTATTCCTTGCTTCTTATAACTATGTAACAATGAACACTTATTGTGTCCATTTTATATGGCAATCCCTTTGAAAGACGTATTTTTTTAAATTTAATTTCAATTGTTAAAATGTTTTTTTTTTATACTTTGGATTTAATATTACTGCATTTGATGAGGATCCATAACGTCTTTGATTATAATTTTCAATTAAGTCTTGCAAAGTATCTGTACACTGATATGTTTGCCGATGTAGAAAAAAGCGATACATCATTTCTTTGAGAGTACGTATAACTCTTTCAGCAAAGTTAGCGTTCGTCTCATTCCTAGTAGTACATGCATGAATACCTTCTTTCTTTAGAAATTGCTTTACCCATCCGTTCTTGAATTCTGTTGCATTATCTGATCTCAGTGTTCTAGGTCTTCTTTTTTTTTTGCTTCTTAAATAACATTCTAGAAGGTTTGAATGACTCTAGTATGAGTTTTGTTTAGAATAGGTTGTATCCAGAAGTGTTTGGAAATTTCATTATGTTCTGCAATATTGGTTACATCTGCCAAATCCACATCCCACATTTTCAGTGCCACGGGTAATGAAACGGTGTCTTATAAATCTATATTTCATTGGTTGAAGTAAACTAAAGGCATCTTGGTCTTGTAACCATTTTTTCACTTTGGTATCTGTTACAGGTTTTGTTTCAGTAGTTTTCATAACTTATTAGGTCTTGCAAATGTTCCAATGATCCCGGGATTAAATTAAGCATTGGTTAAGTATTTCCATGTCGCCATATCAATCATTCATATAACCAAACTTTTATTGGCATGCAAATATTTTGCGAATATTTTGACAATTCAGAAAAACACCCAGTTGCAAGGGCAAACAATACACTACAATTCCTACATATAAACTTTAATCCTCTTCAAACATTTTGCAAATGTCTGCATTCACTGCAACTCATCTATTATTGAATGTGATAAACTGTGATATATCCGTTGACAGTGAGACATCATCGTGTATATGTAAAGTAATTATAGCAGCCACAGCTAGTATGAAGTCAGCTGCCCAAATTGTATTGGTGTTGATAAATCCTGAATCAATGTCATAGGTATTCCCTGGTAAATTCAGTTCTTCACATTTACTCAGAAAAGATTAGATGAAACGATTTCTTTGAATTGGCCTTATAACAGCTTGTTAGTGTTAATGTATATTCTTCACTTCCAGTACCCAGTCGGATTCAAAGCATAGAGGCTTTGAAAGCACAAGGTCTGTGTAGTTCACTTTGAAGACATCATTCATTGTCTCTACGTCTGTAAAGAAGAACTTGAGATGTTGACAGGTTTCAATTTTCTTGATTCAAAAATCAATGCCCTCTGCATCTATTCCAGTTTCATAACACTGTTCAATAAACTTGTTGTGTAATTCAATTCGATTAAGGTTGCAGTGTGTCTAGTCCCAAAAGGCATGAGTGGCAAAGCTGCTTTTTCTCAAATTCAAAGCGTGTCAATTCATCATTCCTAAAGTCTACATAAATCGGTATGAAAATAGCATCCATGTTCACAATACAAAAACAAGTCTCTACATAATATGTGATCCTGTATAGTATCGTATCGTATCGTGATTCTGTATCGTACCTTTTAACTTTTCATTTTTCTCATTTAAACAAAAGACTGGACGTTGGTGATGGCAACTTGATGATGCCATTTCGACAAACACACTATTTGTGGCATTGTCTCCAGCAGTGTTGTCCATTAGGCTTCATTTAAGTTGATGTCGGAGGTATAGTCATTTCCAAAGCGAGATACGTCTACAAAGCTGACATAACGCATGTCGTAGTACGTAATCACTTCTAAGTACTTTAAGTTTGTTTTGTTAAGTACAGTCTAAAATCAATGTTGCGCAGCTTCTGCAAGGTGTCATTTACTTTCTTCCAGAGAAAAGCAGATAATCCAGTTCCTTTATTATTTCGCTTGATTCTAATGAATCGACCAAAGTGTCTCTCTTCAACCTGTTCGGTTAAGATATCACTAATCTTAAATTCATTTATAATTCGTTCTAAGAAAGATAAAGACTAGCTCAACACTTTGGTGAAAGTTTGGTTTAAACCAGTCCAGTTGTTTATAAGTTATGCGTTGTTGACATATCTGCCTTATATACTGTATAGTTATATAGCCAAAGGAGGGTCAAAAATGAAAGTTGCTCAGAAAGTTGTCTGAAACGCAAAATTTAAAATTTCCGCCTAGGACGGGTTGTAAGGTTAAAAAAAACAAAAAATATTTAGAATTGCTTGAAAAGTGTAAAAATGCCTATTATTATCGTTCAGAGATGGGTCTAAGGGAAACAACAAAATTTTCAGAATAGCTTCAAACGTATAAATGTGCAAAAATCCTATTATCGTCCTTGGGTGGGGTTCGTTAGTTCAGCTAAACATATAAGCCAACAGGTATACGCGAGAACATACTCAAGCGAACGTGAGACAACTGAATATGTTGTATCGTGGGAACGCCAGAAATATCAATGGTGGGAACGTGAAATGATTGACAGGCCTATATAACCGGACCAGCATTCCCAGTATCACTGCACATACAGCTCACAGTGATGAGTGCCACAATAAGCACAATTTTCAGAGATTGGTCGGTCAACAAATCTGTACTGACATCTGGTGTTGGGGGGAGGGTGGGTCAGAAAATGAAAAATAATCAGAATTGTCTGAAATATAAAACTATTCGTTGATCCCAATTTATCGTCCAAGAGGGGAGGTAGGCAGCGTGCAGAAATATAGTCTTGCATCTACTATGGGGGACCAGATAAATGGGCAACTGATATTCAAGGAATTATATCATTTATTTTCCAATGTATTATACTCGGGGAGTTACATTTACATCAGAGTGTCGTTGAAATTACGCAAATACTACAAGAGTTGAGAAAATAATAGAGAGGGAGGGAGATAAAAAGAGAGAGTGGAAATGAGAAGGAAGATGGAGGACGAGGTGGAGGGGGAGAGAGAAAATAAAAGATGTCCAGTCTACAGTTTCGTCTAAGCGTTACGTTTTGCACTAATCTGGCTATTTGTAATGCAGAGTGTCTCCGCTATGGTCATTTTCGCATTACCAAATCGATAATGGTAGTGCATCTTTGGGACACGTCGATCCTGTCGACTCGTGTTAATACGAAGATAACAGTTTCGAGGCAAATCCTGGTTGTGCTTTTTGGCACGAAAACGTTTTCGCAGTTTGCAAACAGCAATTTTAATGTATCATTAGTATCAAACAACCACTGGAAATGAAAAATACTTAGAATTGTCTGAAACATAAATCTAACCCATGATCCCAATTTATCGCCCAAGAGGGTAGGAATATGGTCTTATAGCTACTATGGAGGGCCAAATAAATAAGTATCAAATAAGCATACGTTTAAATCAGCGTGCTGTCGAAATTAAGAAAATACTCCAAAAAAGATGTTGAGACCATAAAAAAGAGGGAGAGGAAGACAAAGAAGGAGAGTGAGGAGGGAGGGAAGGAAGGTGGAGGACGAGGAGAGAAAGAGAGAGAGAGAGAGAGAGAGAGAGAGAGAGAGAGAGAGAGAGAGAGAGAGAGATGCCCAATCCATAGATTCGTCTGAACACTACTTTTTGCACTAATCTGACTATTTGTAATCCAGAGGGTCTCCGCTGTGGTCATTGTCGCATGACGAAATCCATCATGGTGGTACATTTTCGGGATACGTCGATTCTGTCAAGGCATATTAACACGACGACGACAGCTATCTTCGAGGTATATTTGGTTGTGCTTCTTGGTACGATAGTGCTTCCGGAGTTCGCAAACAACAATTTTAGTGCATCACTAGTGTCAAGCCACCACTTGTATTGAAATATCAGCCCGTAACTTGTCAATGGTTCGGTTGCGACAGTTCTGTGGAAATCACGGAATGCTAAAGTTCGTTCGTTTTCACTGAAGCGCTTTGTGCACAAATGCAGTTGAATACTGTCTATGCATAAACAGTCCCAAAGCGAAGAAAAACGCAAAAAGTAGGGACCCACATCGATCCATGTGCCACATATGATAACTCGCCGTGGACAATTTGAAAATTGATGTCTAAAAATAAACAGCACTATGTGTTGAATCAAATTCTAGTGGAAAGTTTTAGTTCTAATGAAAAATCTTACTCTTTAAAAATATTCATTATTATGCTAAATTGTCTTTACCCTTCAGTATATTTAAATGATTATTTTAGAAATCTTTGTTAAGGACCTCTGGGCATTCTGTTTGACATAAAAATCTACTACACCAAATGCTTACAGAATTGGTTGTAACGTGACCGGTTTTAATTATTTCCTATTACAACAAACAATTTATGCAGTGGCAATTTCAAGATAAGTTTTTTTGTTACTGGTACATCTTTTTAACGAAATCGTAACAATATGCTAAAACATAGAATCTCACTAATGCAAAAAAGGTTACTGTATTATTCAAAAGTATTTTTCTGGAATATATCCAATTTATATTGTATAAGAGCATGACAAGCACTTTTGAGTTATTAAATCTGCAAGTGAACCCAAGTGAAATTATTGATTATTTTAAGATAAAGCCTTGTAGTATACTAACATTTATAGAGAAAAGAGGCGTTAACTTAACCAAATCATGCAACGGAAAGTTTAAGAGTTGTTTTATAATTAAACTGCAAATCAAAGAACGAAAATATGAGAGTGTGTGATTTTTGAATGAAAACTCTATATTTCAAAAATTCAAGACACCATACCGTGAAAATTTATCTAAAATTAGAATATGGGAAACATATGGACTACAGTTGTTAATTGAAACCCTAGCATTTTAAACAAGTGGAACTGTCTGAGCACATCGAAACCAGTCGATGGAGTGAGTAGTTTCGTAGAAGCGTCTCGAGACGACTCCACTCGGCCTCTTGAGTTCTTCTGTCCCTTTGTAAGTGCCTATTTACAGAGCTAATTTTGGAAATATTTCAGTATGTAATAAATAATAATAAAAGTGATGACCTGTGATGCTCTGTGACCTCTGATCACCTCGTTCGGTGATGAAATATTAAATGGAAAGGTATGTTCCTGAATCTTCAACACAACCAAATTTCACATGTTTTCCTGTTACGACAAGCAGGTGTCTGCAGATTTTGTAAAGTGTGGATTACCGTGCCTATTACCCTCTACATAGTTTACGGTGAGGCTCAACTCAATAGACAGTTAATTGTAATATTTCGCATCTTTGTGTCTAAGTTCTAAAACAAGAATTCTCCGTATGTAGAGATGTTTTTATTTCACAGAAGAGCCTCTTATACATAACATCAAGTTATAGTGATTTAGGCATTTCACGAAAAACAAATATTTCATTTCATTTGATCACACCAGAAGGTTTTGGTGCATTAACCAGCTATTTGAGTTGCATTTAAAGTTAATATGCATTATCTTCCATTATATTTTGTTATGGTTCATTTCATCATAGTAACGATACTATCAGGTAGAATATAGCAAAAATATAGCACAAAGGAAATCACACATACTAATATAAAAGTTTGTTAAGGATTTAGCATGATATTAGTCACTCAATGGATGACTATGATCTCGAGATTTCTACATAAATAACTTTACCCCTAATGAATCATTGTTTGCAGTCTCGAAATGTGTCCTTATATAAGTAGAGCATAGAGTAAAACCAATAGCTAAAATTTAATGAACTTTTTTTCCTAGGAGCTTTTTTATCCTGCACACCATTTCAGTAAAAGAAAACAAAAACAAATTCTTTTAGTAACTTGAATTTTCAAAATCGTTTTGTTCACCTTTTCATTTTGAATGTTGTTGCCACAATGTATCTTTCATTTTTGTTTGTTTTTACTTATAAACGACAGCTAAAATAGATTATACAATTTAGTGTTGATTTATTAAGTGAATTAAATTAGTAGTTTAATTTATTTTATCCAATTTTTGCCTGAATCCACTGTCTCTCTTAAAGAAAATTTTTGAAATTGAAACTTATTGAATTGAATAAGTGAAATGACATCTCAAGCTTCTACAAATGCTTCATTTTGATCAACGCTATTACGTTAATACCCCATTGCAACACAAAGGCTTGCATTGTAAATAAAGACAATTTCCATAAACACGATCAAGAAAAATAAGATCATTTTACGCTATTGCATATTCAGATCGATTGTATAGTCATTTTTTTATTAATTTTCTCTCAATAGCCAAACTTTTTCCAGAGAGTCTGAGCTTATAAAAGTACTTTTCTATATTTTATAGGGTGGGACTGGAAGTTTTAAATGAATATCCTATGGATTCGATATTTAAAACACTTTCAAAAGTCTCTAAATATATTCGGAATGTGTCGTGTAATACAGATAACGCATCAGCAGTTTGCAAACAGTTCTACTGTGCAAGAAGTGTCGATCCAGTAAATAGCAATGATAGTACGTTTGGTTTGGTTACAACAGATTTGCAAAAATCAAGATATGTTAACATGCGCTCGTTCTCACTGAAACGATACATAAACAAACTTCATAAATAGAGTTAAAATTGTGAGGTAAGAAATCAAAAAGTAAATTGTGCTGTAAAATTAGATTGCAGTTTAGTGCTCAAAGTTTCATAAAAGATAAGTTTATGTTCTAAAAATAAGAAATATTAGGTGTTAACTTTCTTTAGTTTCGTCTCTTTCTTTTATATATATTATATAATTATATTATATAACGTCGAAATTCAAAAATGCATCAAAGACGTTCATTCGATGTCGGAAAAAGTGGGATTCTGTTGCGAATAAAAGCAATGTCTAAATAACATTAATTATGTTCCGTCTCTTCAGCATTGTGTCAAAGACTTTGATTAAACGTTGGTCTATGGTCTTGACCAATCACAACAAATATACCAAATTTGGAGTCTATCAGATGTAAGCATTCACGAGACTAAAGAAAATCATGGGATTAAGTGCATTAAAATAGCTGTGTGGTGTATTATTTACTGAACAGTCATATCATAATAATTGATAATGTATTCATAAATGTGCCCTATTTCATTTCCAACTGCCTAAGAAAACGGGCATATAGTGTTTGCCTAATCCATCCTTCTCTCCATTCGACATCCGCAGCGATTAACATCAAAATTTTGTGAATGGTACCAGTGGAATTTTATTATATGTGTCCCCCTCAGTGGAGACATATATAGATTTTGTTTTGTTCGTCCGTCCGTAAGACCTTCCGTCTCTCTGTCCGCAGCGATTTCATAGAAATTAACGAACCGATTGTCTTACAACTTGTTGTGTCTGTACATCCGTCCGTTTGTCTGTTTTATATCTGTGTTCGCTCTTTCTAAGTGACTGATTGGAGGCGGGGGGATATCCGTTTTTGTGTTGAAAACACTTGCCAATGTAGGTTTTTTGTGGTTTATTGTTGTCAATATAGAGATGTAAGACAGTTTTCTAAATCTAGTCAGATTAATGTTGAAAACAAATATGTTTGTATGCAATTTTAAAACCATTTGGATCCGAGTGGTATGTAAACAAAGCATATTTCTGAAAGTAATCAGTACTGAAGGATTGAAAACATAAAATCATTAAACTATTCAATTAAAGTATATACAATAATTATGGCATGTGCTATTTAGTAAAGTTCTTGCAGAAAAGTTTATGTTTTGCCTTTTTAATGTCAAATGTATCGTTACTCAAATTTTAGCTATTTTTATTCATTTTTTTTGCAGCTGGAAACTTTCAAGCGCCTTGGCGCCAGGAATGTACACGATAACGTTTTTCGTATACTTCAGAGAATCTTCACACCAGAAATGATGGCGAAAGTTAGCCTTAAAGGCCAGAAATATATACAATTTGGCATTTTAAATAGCCATTCGTGCCAGCTGCCCATACGAGCGATTGTCTCTTGCCAACAGCGAATCACGGAAAACGTGGTTGAGGACAAAATGTCTTTAGTTTTAAAATATGCTCCAGACAGAATGGGACGTGGGGACGTATAGGCCAAAACAAACTGGGAGTGATCATCCAATGTTCACTAGGGGCGGGGAACAAGGACTACCGATGTCTGTCGGCAAGTTTTCTGACCCTGTGCTTGAAAGTTTGGTAACGACTGAAAGGGAGCATGGATCATTAGTTAAGTCGCAGTTAAGTTTTGACTGGGACTCTAATAGTCGCAGGTAATGAGCGAAGCGTTACCACTGGGCGAGACAAATGATATGGATAAAGGTACGCCGTGGTAAGGTGACACCTGTGATAAGTACACATTTCGGTATACAGCTGAGCTTAACAAAGGGTTTTAATTACAAAACTGCGTTAAATGAGTCACATTAATTAATGTAGCACATGGACATGGCAATAATGTAATTTGTCAGTGGGTCAAGCTACACGAAGTAAAGGGTGCAATTCCCAGTGAAAGACAGGGGGAGTGGTTGTCAGTTAGGTTGAGGGTGATGAGCGAGGCGTTACCACTTGGTTGCAGTTGTGCACCGGGTATAGGATTGCTGGCCACAGAAAAATGTGCCCTGGGAACTTTGTGGAAAATTCAAAATTGTGTTGTGGAAAATTCGTCCATATCTGGATAAGGAAGAATATAGGGTGTTGTTGTGCACCTGGGTATAGGTTTTACCGGCAGTCAAAAATTAAAATCCTGCAACTGCACGCCTGCGGAGGACTTAGCCAGTTTCACTGTGTTAGTTAAGAGAACACGAGAGAGGCTGTTGGTTCATGATAAACACGGTGGTCAAGAAGAATAAAACAGCCGATTGGAAGTTTTGAGTTTTCTTGCGTTGACTGAGTAAATTACACTGTTGACATAGGTTCCAATATCCTTTTCAACGAAATATCTACGTCGGACGGACGTCAGAATTCCGATGTTAATTTGACGTGCAAGCCGGACGTCGGTTCCATTTCATATACAACCAAAACCCAACGTCAGATTGACGTCGAATCCCGATGTCATTCTGATGTTGAAAATCCGACGTCGGTTTCTTTCCACATACAACCAAAACCCGACTTCGGATTGGCGTCGAAACTTGACTTCATTCTGACGTTCAAAATCCGACGTCGATTCCATTTCATATACCACCAAAAGCGGCACGTCAATCCAACGTCAAAAACTCGGGGCGCGACGTAAACACTACGTCATTCTGACGTCAAAATGTTTGCTGGGTACCTTCCACATAGTCTACGATGAAGTCCAACTTGACGAACGCTTTTATATATTTAGACAGATAGACAGACAGACATATAAACAGTTGATATAAAAATCAACTGTTTATATATCTGTCTGCCTATCTGTCTAAATATATAAAAAACGTTCAACGTTTCTAGAAAGTTTTAGCAACTTTCTAGACAAGAAGATACGACATATTAAAATTTCGCATCTTCGTGCCTAGAAAACAAGAATTCTCTGAAAGAGACGCATTTATTTCACCGAAGAGCCTCTTATGCATAACAGCAAGTTATAGTGATTTAGGCATTTCATGAAACACCAACACTTCATTTCATTTAATCTCATTTGGTGCATTAACCAGCTATTGCATGTCAATATTGTTGGAGTTAACAGTGGATTGGATTTGAGTTCTATTTGAATTTAATACGCATGAATATTCCATTATATTATCCATTATCCATTATGGTTCATTTCATCATAATGACAATAGCACCAGGTAGAACCTAGTAAAAATGTTGCACAAAAGGAATAACACATACTTTTATAAAGGTTTGTTAAAGAGTTAGCATGATATTAGTCACTCAATAGGTGACTATGATGTTGAGATTTCCACATAAATAACTTCGCCCCTATTGAATCATTGTTTGCAGTCTCGAAATGTGTCCTTATATAAGCTAAAATTTGATGAACTTTTTTGCTAAAACACTTTTTGTACTGAAACTCATTTCAGTACAAGAGAGCACAAAAAATATTTTTAGCAACTTGAATTTTCAAATTTGTTATGTTCACTCATTTCATTTTGAATGTTGCTGCCATTATTATCTTCCGGTTATTTTTTCTTTTTATTCATAAACAGCAACTAAAATAGATTATAGAAATTTGGTGTCGAGTTATTAAGTAAATTCAAAATGTAGATTCATTTATTTGATCCACTATTTGCCGCTGTCTCTCTTAACGACACTTTTTGAAATTGGTGCTACTTGGAGTCTTGATGTTAGGGAGAATATCAATAATCACAGACTTCATGAAATCTTCAAATCTCTATCTCAAGGCGCAATCCAAATAGATGGAATCCCATTCAGGTAATGCACTTTTCTCAGGTTGCAAATCCATAACCCCCTCCCCTCTCAACTCATGCATTCGCAATTGTAATTGCAGCTGCAGGTTATTTATATTGACAAATTAAAATTGAATAAGTGAAATGCAATTTCAATCTTCTGCAAATGCTTTATTTTGATCAACGCTATTACGTTAATACCCCATTGCAACACAAAGGGTTGCATTGTAAATAAAGAAAATTTGCAAAAACACAATCAAGGAAAATAAGATCATTTTCGATTACGTAATAAGATCGATTATATAGTCATTTTTTATTAATTTTCTCTAAGTAGTATCAGTCATATAAGTGTTATAAATAATTTATCGTAAAATGAACCCAAATTTGTATTAAGCGAATAAATATAAGTAGTTGTTTTACGAAATATTCATCTCAAATGTGAAAAAGACTTCAATCATATGGTGTTCAAGTGTGATAACATAAAACAGCGAAAAAGAGGTAAAAATCTGTAGTTTTGATATAATTTAGAAAGGTGTTATTCAGTTTGGTCTGTGTGAGGTATTGCATGAAATGAGAAGCTAGACGATACGATATAAAAGTTGTATCAATCATTCAAGTGCTTCTCTTTTTGTGCTTGCTTTATGTAGCCTGTGTCACAGCTAGTGTTAGAAAGTGAGTAAATTAAGTTAGATATTTCAAGTGACTTAGTTATTAGAATTTTTCCTAGCAGGCTGAGTCCTCTACAAGACCAAAATAGGTACTTTTCTCTCATTTTTGCAATTTTATCGATAATCTTCTTTTCGTTGCATTTTTAAGGTCATATCCAAGGGAGATTTCAAGCATGTTGAAACAGTTTCGGGACACTTCTAAATCATAAGCGCCTTTCCTTTTTTTCCAAGGTCCCAGTTATATAAGTAAAGTTTTATCTTTGTTGATTCTAAGGCCTGACTGGCTTGCAAAATTTTCTAGCGTTCGAAAAAAATTCTGGAATTGATTCAACACTACCCAAAATACCTGTTGTGTCATCGGCAAATTGAGTTAACTTAAATTCCCCTTTTCCGACCTTCAAGCCTATGATTTTGTCGTTGTCTCGTATCATTTGGGCCATGAACTCGACTGCGAGAACAAAGAGTATGCAGGAGAGACCGCAACCCTGTCTCACACCCCTTCATATCTCGAATCATCCGGTGCTGTAGCCGTTATTCATTACTGTACTAGAAATATCTGTGTAGCATAGCTTAATCCAAAATATGAGTTCCGGTCCAAAGTTAAATTTTTTTTAACATTTTCAGCATAAAGTTCCATTCCAAACTGTCAAAGGCCTTTTCAAAATCTATTTGAAGGAGCAAACCAGGGATTCCTTCATTATCAGTAAAGCCTAATAGGTCTGAAATCAATCGAATATTTTCACCAATGTATCTTCCTTTTATAAATCCAGTTTGATCTTCATTTATTAGTTTATTTGGGGAGATTCTATTAGCTAGACTTTTAGATAATATCTTTTTTATGGGGTTATTCTACACCAAAAGTTAAACATACCACTATAATAAGGAACTATGATGAGGGTGGACTAAAAGCAATTGACATCCAATCACAGAATATGGCTCTCAAACTTGCTTGGTTACCAAAATTAATGCAACGAAAAAAGTGGTCAAAAGTAGTAAATTATTACTTAGATAAGGTTGGTGGCCTAAGTTTGTTAATGCATTGCAACTTTGACGTAAAAGATCTCCCTCATATGCCTCCCTTTTATCAATGTCTGAGCAATTACTCTGGAACAATCAAGATATTCTTATAGATAATAATCCCAAATTCTTTAAGAACTTGTTCCAAAACGGAATTGTTTTTATACAAGATCTAATGAATAAAAATAATAGATGGCTGACATGCGATGAACTAACGAGGAAATATAACATCAAAGTTAATTACCTAACATTATCTAGCATTCAACAAGCAATTAAGCAACAAATTTTACCTAATCAATCCTGTGCTTTAGGAAATTGCATATTTAGAACTAGAAGTGGTCAGCGTTTAAATGTAGCAAATTGTAAGTCAAGGGATTTTTATAAAGAACTAGTGAAACAAATAAGTCAACCCCCGACTAGCTTAAAAATGTGGAAGAACAAGGGGTAGATCTTACCCTAGTAAACAAAAGTATCAAAATATCAAGAGATTCATGTCGCGATAACAAACTACTTTCCTTCCAGTTCAAGATATTAAACGACATAGTAGCCAACAACAAAAATCAGGAAAAATGGGGAATTAAATTAGACAAAAATTGCTCTGAATGTAATGTAGTAGAAGATAATTTCCACCTGTTCATAAATTGTCCTAAAACAGTGGCAATAATAAGAAAAGCGTGACAACTCCTTGGTCTTAAAGGCTTTCACGCTACTGAGTTTCTGTTAGAATCTTGTAACAACGCTGAAAACCTTATTTTTCTTATTTTAAAATACCGAATATGGGATACCTGATTCCGTAATTTAGCCTTCAATTATTCGACCTTCATGCATGAAGTAAGCATGTACATGCAAGTAGATAAGATTATCTTAGACGACGATAAATACCATAGGAAATGGGGATCGTGGTCCATCAAGGACAATTGAAAAACGGATCTTCCTTTCTTTTCTTTTTTTCTTATTACCTCGTTAATGCATACCTACATTGGTCAAACCATATGGACGTCCCAAAAAACCCCACGACACTTCTGCACACTCCTTGTGTTTCATGTCTGCTTTTTCGTACAAATGTTTACTACATCATAGATGCGACTGAATTTATAGACAATTGTTAAAATAACTGCAGTATTATCTGGGTGCTGCGACACCTAGCGATGTGTAAATTGTGTGTCGGCAAAAGGTTTCTGAAAGGTTTTTGGTGTAAATGTGCGAGTAATTGATGTGACGTACAATGTCTTCCTTTTCAATAATAAAAAAAGTGCTTCTGCATAGCCAATCTTTTCCCACAGACTCAGAGTTTAAAAAAGTACTTTTCTATATTTTTAAGGTGGGAATGGTGGTTCAAAATGAATATGCCCTGGATCCGATATTTAAATTACTTTTAAACGTCTCTAAATATATCCTGAATGTGTCGTGTGTTATAGATAAAGCATCAGCAGTTTGCAAACAGTTCTACTGTGCAAGAAGTCGAGCCAGTAAACAACAATGGTAGTACGTAGTACACTGGAGGTTTGCTTACAACAGTTTTGCAAAAATCACGACATGTTAACAGTGCTCGTTCTCACTGAAACGATACATATACAACCTTCATAAAGAGTGTTAAAATTGTGAGGTAAGAAATAAAACAGCAAATTGTGCTGTAAAATTAGATTACATCCTGGTGCTCGAAGTTTCATAAAAAAATAAGTTACTGTTCTAGAAATGAGAAATATTAGGTGTTAACTTTCTTTCGTTTCGTCTTTTTTTTCCTTCGACATTTCGACGTTTATATACCGTCGATATTCAAAAGTGCATCAAAGACGTTCATTTGATGTCGGAGAAAATGGGATTCTTTTGCGAATAAAATCAATGTCTAAACAACTTTAATTATGTTCCGTCTCTTCAGCATTGTGTCCAAGACTTTGATTGAACGTTGGTCTATTGTCGTCACCAATCAAATAAATATACAAAATCTGGAGTCTATCAGATGTAAGCATTCACGAGACTAAAGAAAAGCATGGGTTTAAGTACATTAAAATAGCTGTGTGGTGTTTGACTATGTAGCAGGACTGCTGAGTAAGACCAGAATTAAGACATCGCTGAAAAGAGGAATTTTCCGGCCATCAAGTTCATAACATTGATTAAGAATCTCGCAAGAATTGCCGCTAATTCTTATTTTGACCGGCTTAAGTACGGCAAGTACTGATTTTAACTATTTTGTAATCTTGACAATAATGGAAAAATCTCTCGAGAATTTTTTTCAGATCCTGTAATATAGCTAATTCTGATCAATCTTATATAGGCGTCACCCAACAACCACTAAGAGGCGTGTCAGTGGCAACAGAAAAAGAAACACACAAACACCAAGTGCAGCAAAATGTAAGACCTGCTTTACCTCCACTGCTTTTTATGGTAAGAATTACTTTAATAGCTGACGGGTACTTAATATAATTTTTTTTTGGTAATTTTTTTGCAATATACAACAATATTCAGGGATGTAAAATTTTGCATTGACGTAGAAATAAGATAGCTATGGCTTTTCATTATTAATTACTTAATTTTTGTAGCTAATATCACTCAACAGCAAGGAGAATCTAATTTCCCGATGACCACTGAAAGTAAGACAGCGTTACTGTGTTCGATGTTTCATCCTGTTTTGTTACCTGTAGATACACAAGATAGGATTATGTACTGAACAGTAATATCATAATAATTGACAATATATTCATAATTGTGCCCTCTTTCATTTCCAACTGCCTAAGGAAACGGGCATATAGTGTTTGCCTAATCCATCCGTCTCTCCATTCGACTTCCGCAGCGATTAACATCGAAATTTTGTGAATGGTACCAGTGGAATTTTATTATGTCTCCCCTTAAGGGGGGACATCTATAGATTTTGTTTTGTTCGTCCGTCCGTACGACCTTCCGTCTCTCTGTCCGCAGCGATTTCTCAGAAATTAACGAACCGATTGTCTTACAACTTGTTGTGTCTGTAATCCGTCCGTCCGTCTGTCTGTTTTACTTCTGTGTTTGCTCTTTCTAAGTGACTGATTGGAGGCGGGGGGACATATCCGTTTCTGTGTTAACAAAAACACTTGCCAATCTAGGTTTTTTGTGGTTTATTGTTGTCGATATAGTGGTGTAAGACAGTTTTCTAAATCTAGTCAGATTAATTTTGAAAAAATATGTTTTATGCAATTTTGAAACCATTTGGGTCCGAGCGGTATGCAAACAAAGCATATTTCTGAAAGTAATCAGTACTGAAGGATTGAAAACATAAAATAATTTAGCTATTCAATTAAAGTATATACATTTTGCAGTAATTCTGGCATTTTCTAATTAGTAAATTTTTGGCAAACATTTTATGTTTTGCCTTTGTAATGTCAACTGTATTGTTACCAAAATTTTAGCTATTTTTAATTATCTTTTATTGCAGCTGGAAACTTTCAAGCGCTTTGGCGCCAGAAATGTACACGATAACGTTTTCCGTATACTTCAGAGAATCTTCACACCAGAAATGATGGCGAAAGTTAGCCTTAAAGGCCAGAAATTTATACAATTTGGCATTTTAAATAGCCATTCGTGCCAGCTGCCCATACCAGCGATTGTCTCTTGCCAACAGCGAATCACGGAAAACGTGGTTGAGGAGAAAATGTCCTTAGTTTTAAAATATGCTCCTGACAGAATGGGACGTGGGGGACGTATAGGTCAAAACAAACTGGGAGTGATCATCCAATGTTCACTAGGGGCGGGGAACAAGGACTACCGATGTCTGTCGGCAAGTTTTCTGACCCTGTGCTTGGAAGTTTGGTAACGACTGAAAGGGAGCATAGATCATTAGTTAAGCCGCAGTTAAGTTTTGACTGGGACTCTAATAGTCGCAGGTAATGGTAATGAGCGAAGCGTTACCACTGGACGAGACAAATGATATGGATAAAGGTACGCCGTGGTAAGGTGACACCCGTGATCAGTAAACATTTCGGTATACAGCTGAGCTTAACAAAGGGTTTTAATAACAAAACTGCGTTAAATGAGTCACATTAATTAATGTAGCACATGGACATGGAAATAATGTAATTTGTCAGTGGGTCAAGCTACACGAAGTAAAGGGTGTAATTCCCAGTGAAAGACAGGGTGATGAGCGAGGCGTTACCACTTGGTTGCATTGTGCACCTGGATATAGGATTGCCGGCCACAGAAAAATGTGCCCTGGGAACTTTGTGGAAAATTCAAAATTGTTGTGGAAAATTCGTCCACATCTGGATAAGGAAGAATATAGGGTGTTGTTGTGCACCTGAGTATAGGTTTTGCTGGCCGTCAAAAATTAAAATCCTGGAATTGCACGCCTGCGGGAGACTTAGTCAGTTTCACTGACATACTTGTTAGATAAGAGAACATGAGATCGGCTGTTTGTTCATGATAAACACGGTGGTGAAGAAGAATAAAACAGCCGATTGTAACTTTTGAGTTTTGTTGCGTTGACTGAGTGAATTACACCCTTCACACAGGTTCCAATATCCTTTTCAACAAAAATCTACCGCTGACTGACGCCAGAATTCCGATGTTAATCAGACGTGAAAACCGGACGTCGGTTCTATTTCATATACAACCAAAACCCAACGTCAGATTGACGTCGAATCCCGATGTCATTCTGATGTTGAAAATCCGACTTCGGTTTCTTTTCACATACAACCAAAACCCGACTTCGGATTGGCGTCGAAACCCGACTTTATTTTGACGTTGAAAATCCGACATCAATTCCATTTCATATACAACCAAAACCGGCACGTCAATCCAACGTCAAAAACTCGGGACGCGACGTCAACACTACGTCATTCTGACGTCAAAATGTTTGCTGGGTACCTTCCACATAGTCTACGGTGAAGTCCAACTCGATGAACGTTTTCTTATATATTTAGACAGATAGACAGACAGACATATAAACAGTTGATTTTAAAATTTCGCATCTTCGTGTCTAGAAACAAGCATTTTGTGTATGCAGAGATGTATCTAGTTCACCGAAGAGCCTCTTATACGTAACAGCAAGTTATAGTGATTTAGGCATTTCACAAAACACCAACACTTCATTTCATTTAATCTCATTTGGTGCATTAACCAGCTATTGCATGTCAATATTGTTTGAGTTAACAGTGGATTGGATTTGAGTTCTATTTGAATTTAATACGCATGAATATTCCATTATTTTATCCATTATCCATTATGGTTCATTTCATCATAATGACAATAGCACCAGGTAGAACCTAGTAAAAAATATAGCACAAAAGGAATAACACATACTTTTATAAAGGTTTGTTAAAGATTTAGCATGATATTAGTCACTCAATGGATGACTATGATGTTGAGATTTCCACATAAATAACTTCACCCCTATTGAATCATTGTTTGCAGTCTCGAAATGTGTCCTTATATAAGTTAAAATTTGATGAACTTTTTTGCTGGAACCCTTTTTGTCCTGCAACTGATTTCAGTACAAGAGAACACAAAAATATTTTTAGCAACTTGAATTTTCAAATTTGTTATGTTCACTCATTTCATTTTGAATGTTGCTGCCATTATTATCTTCCGGTTATTTTTTGTTTTTATTCATAAACAGCAACTAAAATAGATTATAGAAATTTGGTGTCGAGTTATTAAGTAAATTCAAAATGTAGATTATTTATTTTATCCACTATTTGCCGCTGTCTCTCTTAACGACACTTTTTGAAATTGGTGCTACTTGGAGTCTTGATGTTAGGGAGAATATCAATAATCACAGACTTCATGAAATCTTCAAATCTCTATCTCAGATGCATCAAAACTCCACAAGGCGCAATAGATGGAATCCCACTAATCGCCTTCAGGTAATGCACTTTTCTAAGGTTATTTTTCTACTTTTGGGAAAGGTGGTTGCAAATCCATAGCCCCCTTCTCGTACCTCATGCATTCGCAATTGTAATTGCAGCTGCAAGTTATTTATGTTGACAAAATAAAATTGAACAAGTGAAATGCAATTTCAGGCTAGTGCATATCTTTATTTTGATCAATGCTATTACATTAAAATCACATTGAAACACAAAGGGTTCCATTGTGACAACAAGCATAATCAAGACAAATAAGATGATTCTACGCGATTACGTGTTCAGATCAATTATATAGTCATCTTTTATTAATTTTCTCTCACTAGTATCAGTCGTACAAGTGTTGATGGCTTGAAAATAATTCAGTATAAAATGAACCCAAATTTATATATTAAGTGAATAAATGTAAGTAGCTGTTTTAGGAAATACTCATCTTAAATGTAAAAAAGACTCCAATCAAACTGTGTTCAAGTGTGATAATATTGAACAGCCAGACAAGAGGTAAAAATCTGTAGTTTTGATATAATTTAGAAAGGTGTTATTCAGTTTGGTCTGTCTGAGGTATTTCATGAAATGAGAAGCCAGACGATACGATATATACAGTTGTATCAATTATTCAAGTGCTTCTCCATTGCCAGACGTTTCCCAAAGACTCGGAGTTTTAAAAAGTGCTTTTCTATATTTTTAGGGTGGGACTGGGGGGTTTAAAATGAATATTCCCTGAATATCAACTGGATCCGTAGCTTAAAACACTTATAATGTCTCTATATATATCCTGAATGTGTCGTGTGTTATAGATAACGCATCAGCAGTTTGCAAACAGTTCTACTGGGCAAGAAATGTCGAGCCAGTAAATGGTAATGGTAGTACGTAGCGCACTGGAGGTTTGCTTACAACAGTTTTGAAGAAATCCCATGTTGACATGCGCTCGTTCTCACTGAAACGATACATATACAACTTTTATAAATAGCTTTAAAATTGTGAGGTGAGAAATAAAATAACAAATTATTGTGTAAAATTAGATAACATTCTAGTGCTCAAAGTTTCATCAAAATAAGTTACTCTTCTAGAAATACAAGTAACGAAATGACCTAAATGTTTTACTGCCCAATAAATAATTTCGACAGAATATGTCCATGAGAACGAGAAATACTGTACTTATGAAGCAAGAATTACAAAATATAACTCAACATGTCAGAAATGGAGAACACAACAAGAAAGTACAAATAGTGATAAATCCACACGAGCGGGAGGACTCATTCTTGCAATTCTGTCACAGAGTGTAACACTGGCAGCACGAGCTCGAAAGGCGAGTTTGAACATGTGCAAGGCTAATGGAGGCTTTTCCGATTAGCCTTAATCATATTATTCTGGTGATAGCAACAAAAAAAATCAGTAGTGCGCAATGTGACGTTTTGGATATTGTAAGAGCGGTGAACAGCAGTGCGTATTTACGGGCGTATTTGCTAAGAAACGTACTGCCATGCAACTATAAAACAATATCTACTAAAATAACACAGATGATGCTTTGCGCCGTATTTTATTTCAAAGTATTCAGCTATGATATTATTTTTATCATGGTTATATATATATATATATATATATATATATATATATATATATATATATATATATATATATATATATATATATATATGTGTGTGTGTGTGTGTGTGTGTGTGTGTATGTGTGTTTGTGTAGGGTTTGTCAAAGTATGACAGTATGGGTAGCTATATCGCTCGTTCATCGCACTGAGGTCCGTTTTGTCGACGGCATTATCAACACTGAACAGTACCGAGAACAAATTTTGGAACCATCGGCTGTCCCTTTTTGTGTCAAAATAGTCTATTTGTAAAGCAGGACAACGCACATTCTTAATCTGCGAGAGCTACACAGCAGTATCTTCTGCGCAAAACGTCTTGGTATTGCCCTGGCCCGCTTTTTCGGATCTGTAGCTGAGATATGTTAGAACAAACCGTACGCAAGCGCAACTTCCCACCTGCAACATTACCAGGATTTAGACAAGCTACTGTGAGGAAGTGAATTTGCATTCCACTTCACAAAATACAGAATATCCGCCTATATGTATTTATCTGACCAGTTGCCACTTCTGCGCTATAGAATATTTTTGAGTCTTATCGTCTTTTACACTGAAGATTGCATAAATGCATTTATTTTTTGCCAAGGCAATAATTAGCCGCACTTTATTAAAATAATACAGAAGATAGGAATACTGCCAGTTCTTTCCTGTTTGCCAACGTACACTTTACACTTGGCTTGTCTTAGTTTTTCTTAGTCTTTCTTGTCTTAGTATTTTATGTGTTATGCTTAAAACCGGAATAGATTATGAGGAATATATATCAGTTACCTCGTGAAAAACAAATTGATGAAGAGTTTTATTGTTGATAGTTACTATAACACACTGCATTGATTTCATGTTCACAGTTGATTAAAGCCGTTTAAGAAAGGATCAACAAAGAAAGTAACAGTTGATAATACATCGTATGCAACCGTTGAATGTGTATAACACTTAGCCTTGTGACCTCGTGCAGATTTAAAAGATTCAATTTTGCCCAACGATAAGACTAATCTGCTCTCTGCTAATGTTCGTCGTGCTTATTAATGACCTAAATGTTGGAGAGAATTTGTCGTGAGGCTTTGAATAAATGTTCTTTCAGAAATGTTGAACCTCCATGTTTATGACGGAAGCAAATAACGCAGCATGCATAGCTATAGCAAAATACTTGAATGATTGGCAGGACTGTAAGTCTGACGTAATACCTCGGATGAACAAAAATCAATACCACCCCTCCTTACTGAAATAAATTTGTATATTGCTTACTTATTTTCTGACTGTTCAATGCTGCCTGACAGGCATTGAGACCCTCCTCTTTTCGATTTGACGCCTGTGTTACACATTTTGAAGCACCAAAGGCGGTAAACGTTTGCATAGAAATCGCTGTTAATATACTACAGTGTCTCGCATATGGAAACTAATAGACGTTTTGAGTGAATATAAAGGACTTAAGCAAAAATAATGTTTTAAACAGACAACTCCAATCATAAAATAGCTACATGGATATAATCTAGTACATGACCAAAGTCATTTTTCTGCATAAATAATGCAGTCTCTTAAGTTAGTGTTCCTTACAACAACTGAGCGGAAATGCAAGTTGCACGTGTGAATATTATATGTAAAATGAGGTTTATTTTTCTGTTCTAAATTCATAAAAAAATCAAGTTGGACATACAGAAGTTGAGTAGGAAGCTGTTAACAGAGCAGGGTCATGAACGGGGGAGGGGTGTGTGCGAATGTGGCGTAGACAACGAGTTCGACGAGCATGATGTATGACACAAATAGATATATTTTAATGCACGATGTCATAACAAGATATCTAACTAACTCATTTCCAGCAGCAACTCCCCTGGTGCATTTGAATGGTGGCGTGTGATCGCATGGCCTGGCTCCTCTGATGGAGTACCGCTATATTCGATACTTTTCTCACATTTCTCGTCTTCTCCCCTCCGATCTGGCGGAACAGACAGTGAACTGAAAGTTGGAATTCGGGGTTTCTTAGCCAGCCTGGGTGTATCCGACAAAGTTTGTAATTGGCTACCGATCTCCGAGACACAATGTCTCTTCTCATTTCTTCATGTTCAATCATTCCGGTCATATCATGTGTGGGTTTAACTGGCCATTTTTTTTGCCCTAATATTGGAGCGGTGATCTCACTTGACTTGAAAGGTAGAAACAAAGAAAGAAAAATAAACAAATTGGTAAACAGATAGATAGATAGATAGATAGATAGATAGATAGATAGATAGATAACTAGATTTATTTATTTATTCAACATTTATTTTACCGATGAACCTGCCTTACGCATAGCATCAAAATTGAAATGATTTAAATAGTTCATGAAACAATAATAAGTAATGTCATTTACACAGGTAATAATTTTTAGCCCATCAATCAGCTGTCCTATGTTAATATCGTTTGAGTTGGATTTGACGTTAATGTTATTTTAATATTTCTTTATATTTTGTTATGGCACATCTCGTCATTATATCAGCAATACATAAAGTACAATATAATGTACAATATAGCAAAAACGAAACTTAACTTAAAAACATTGAAGCATTGTTGAAGACATAGCGTGATATTATGTACTAGAGAGATAATTATGATCTCGAGATTTCCATGCCAATGACAGCAACGTTCTAATCATTGTTTGCAGTCTAAAAACGTATCATTATACAAGCAAAGCATCAAGTAAAAGGTGCGCGAATTGCGTTTTTAACATATATTTCTTATGTTGTAAATCACGTCACATTGAAAGAAAATAAATCTACTTTTACCAACATGAAGTTTCAAATTCGTTATATTCATGTATTTCACTTGAGGTGCATATTTATGCATATTTACTGTCATTATTTTTTGCTTTAAACAAAATACTGGTTGAAATAGCTGGCTCACGTAAATTTTATATGCAATTTACTATTGTTTATCCATTGGTCAACAGAATCCACTGACTATCTCAACAAGAGTTTTTGAATTTTGTGCGATTGTGCGAGTGTTAAGGGAACATGGGATGTCTGAAATCAAAAATTTCATGGAAGACTCAAATGCACACCCGAGATACAAAAATATACAGAATATGTGTTTGTGGGGGAGGTGTTTCTGTGTTTAACACTCTGACAGTCATATTTTTTATGCCAATATGAAATGTAATTGACAGTTAACAGGATGAAGGTCTGGATATCCTTACTGACTGATATCTAACCGAATAAATTACTCGACATGTCGCATTTTGCAAGTACATAAAATGTATCACCCTACATTTTTGGTTAAATTAATGACAGGTTTCTCCTTACATATTAACAATGCTGAAAGCTTTATGCATTTCATTTCGATTATGTGGCATTCTCGGGCACAATCTTATATATATATATATATATATATATATATATATATATATATATATATATATATATATATATATATATATATATATATATATATATATATATATATATATATATATATATCCCTCTTCATTTCCATCTAATCGCGTGTATCCCCATTACTAAGTATAGTTGTTTTAATTGTTTGTGCTGCGCAGGGCATAAACAGCATGCTGTTACAGGGTTTCGTCATTCAGTGACGTCTAATAGCTCATATAATCATTAAAATTATTGTCATTAAATTATTTGCTAAAGATATCTTAAGGGACTATGTTATAAGAAACATACATTAAAGGTCACTGCGTGTGACTTCAATTGATCTCTAAATGACTCTTAGTTGAGTTTAATTACACAAATAAGTGCGGTTAGTGAGCTCATATTGTGGTGTAAATTTATCATTTCAGATTGGCAAAGTGCCAATTGTGTCTTAACAAAAATTAGTGTTCTTTCAGAGCTGCACTCATCGTATAATTATAAAGGAGGTATTATTTCAACATTACCACTACGTGTTTAGGAATCAATTTAAAAAGTTATGGGCACTGATGTAACTAGTTAGTACATGTGTGCCAACTCTAATACCCTAATAGTATTTTCTTTACTCTTCAAACTGAACATGAAGGGATAATGGGCAGTTTGTACGTACAGTAATGGGCTGCACATCAACATCCGATCTATCTTAGCACCTTGTTGACAGAAGATGTCTGCAAGTTAACCGCTTGACAAAAATATTGTAATTTATTATCATTGTTAGTTTTGTTATTATTATGTTATTATTATTATTATTATTATTATTATTATTATTATTATTATTATTATTATTATTATTATTATTATTATTATTATTATTATTATTATTATTATTATTAGTATTAGTATTATTATTATTATTATTATTATTATTATTATTATTATTATTATTATTATTATTATTATTATTATTATTATTATTATTATTATTATCATTATTATTAGTAGTAGTAGTAGTATTAGCATTAGTGTTACTATTAGCATTAATATAAGTATAAGTATTAATATTTGCATCTCTGTTGTTGTTATTGTTGTTAATGTCTGTTGCTAAGATCCAGCAAAAGTAATTAAGTTTCACTTATAATTGCTTTACATTTGCTTGAAATTTATTTTGAATAGTTTTCATTTACTTTGCTATATAACATAGAATATAAAATACTTTTTCTATCTTTACTAAAAGAAACCCCCGCAGACGAATGTGACACTATCCTTGGCTGTTAATTTGGTTCTCGGTGTTGTGATCAATGTAACCTCTCTTTCTGTGGTAAGTATTTCTTAACTTTCATCATAATGCTTTGTTGACATCACATTACCAAGATTTGCCACTCTGTACCCGGCTCTTAACAGTTATATGGATACTTATTTTATGTCTTCAGCTATTATCTTTAACTCTTGTAAGTCAAAGGTCATGTTTACTTTTCTAAACTGCAACAATAATCTCTGACATTTTATGCTGCCTTGGATTATAAAAAGCAACTGTGTTATATGTTTATGTACAGTTCTCAATGTTTCAGGCCTGATCAAGATATTTGCCGATGCCAGAAAATGGGATGCCTTGGATAATATACAATGAAAAGTGTGTGCAGATGATTCCTTTTCCTAGACATTGTATGACACCTTTTAAAAGTTTAATTGGTAACAAGTGAGTGAAAAAATGGAAACATTTTCTTTCATTCACTCTTACACTGTCATATCCAAATACAAGCCAAAAAACTAAAACATATCAGGTTAAGATAAGCAGGCTCCGAAAAGCACTGGAGAATCAACAGTCTGTTCATTAGTTAGAACAGCCACGATGAGACAAAAGCCAGCGGGTTATATTAAAGAAAATAGCATGCGACTCGCGGGTTTTTGCATGAACCGACTGTGAAGAAGTACACCAAAACAACTGGTAGAATTTGTTGTATCAGTATACTTCTTATAGACTGCGGCTAATTATTAAGCTTTGGTGTCAAAGTAAATTAAAATTAAACGTTAATTTTAAATGATTTTGAGGAGCAGCAAATTGCTATAATAAAACTATTTTCTCATGCTTTGATTAAAATAGCAAGGAATTAACAGAAAAACATAGCAGAATAAGAAAGTAACGAACTAATTACAAATAAGCTGCAAACTTAACAGCATGATTTCTTTATATCTAAATCGGTTCTGTTTGTTAGTTTTATTCTTGATATTTATTGTAACACGCTGCATTGATTTTATGTTCACAGGTGATTAAAACTAAAGCAGAAAGGCTCGAGGAAGAATATTACATCGTGTCAGACCGTGGAACACAACTTACCCTTGTGTTGTCGTGAAGTTGTAAAGATTTGAAATATTTCTTTTTTCTTTAAGACTCTAACTTTCTCTCTGTAAATGTTCTTTTTACTTTGTAACTATCTACAGATTGAATATACTTGATTTCATCTTACTATTTATTTGTTTTTCTTCTTAATAATAATGTTTCTCAAAACACATGACCAATAATTTTGAAGTTAAATTAAGCTCGCTGCATGTCTAACATAATTTAAAAACAATATAACGTCTAAATATTCGATAAGATTAGAATATAATTATTAACACTACTAGAAGGTGTTAGTTTAAGCACATTATAATGTCTTAAGTGGTCCATACCCTTTACTTATTAACATTTATAGAAACATCAATGTACTTTTAAAAGAGACAGACGAATTTAGACCCTACAAACAAATGTACAAACAGTGTTTCCGGAATATGTACTTCTTATTTCAATCTCAATTGACACAGGACTGTGATACAATCGTGCTTTTAAATGATACTTTTTAATTTTAAAAATGGAGAACCAAATTAATGGGCATAAAGGCACTGCATTCACTTTGGCAAGGCTATTTATGCAAAAGCTAATCTATTGCTGGATACAAATTATTCAAATACAAGAATGAAGAGAAAATTGTGGCAATTCAACCTTTGATATGCCAATCTAATAGACAAATGTATATATGTATATATGAACCTAAAAACATGAAAACACAAGTGCTGTTGTTACAATTTTCTACTCCGTGTCAATTTAACAGACAGATGTATATATGTATATATGAACCTGAAAACATGAAAACATAAGTGTGTTGTCACAATTTTCTATTTCCTGGTATGCACGCACATCGAGACAGAGCTAACAATTGCAACATGCATTAGCGACTAATGCAGTGGCAATTTCAAGATATCTCAATTGTTCCTGGTACACTTCTTTAAAGAAATGGTAACAATATGCTAACACATAGTTTCTGATTAATGCAAAAAAGCCAAAAGTATTGAGTCTCAAATTTTCGAATATTTATGTAGTGAAGGTGCATAAAAAGACTGCAGTCTTTTGCATGATATTCATAAACGCCTATTTATAAAGCTAAGTTAGGAAGCATTGATTGAATAATGATGGAAGTACATTGCTCTTGCAAGCTATCATCACCGGTGATGAAATATTTCAAATCAGCTGGAAAGGTCTAATCCCGACTCTTAGCTCATTCAATTTTCGAATGTTTTCTCGTAACGGCATGTGGCGTTCAGCATATTTGGCAAGTTCGAAATACTATGAATATTAGGATCCAGATAATCTTTGCTAGAGTCTAATTATTTTTCAAATATTTAGATAGGCAGATAGACAGATAGACAAATAGAAAGATAGATAGGTAGATAGATAAATAGATAGATAGAAGAATATATAGATAGACAGATAGATAGATAGATAGATATATATATATATAGATAGATAGGTAGAGAGATAGATAGATAGATAGATAGATAGATAGATATATATATATATATATATATAGATAGATAGATAGATAGATAGATAGTTAGATAGAGAGATAAAGAGATAGACAGATAGATAGATAGATTGATAGATAGATAGATAGATAGATAGATAGATAGATAGATAGATAGATAGATAGATAGAGAGATAAGCAGATAGACAGATAGATAGATGGAGGAATAGATAGATAGATAGATAGATAGATAGATAGATAGATAGATAGATAGATAGATAGATAGATAGATAGATAGATGGATAGATAGATAGATAGATAGATAGATAGATAGATAGATAGATAGATAGATAGATAGATAGATAGATAGATAGATAGATAGATAGATAGATAGATAGATAGATGAATTTATTATTTTATCTTTTCCTTTTGAAACAACAAATCTTTGCATATAGCCTGCCTTGTACGTGTCAACAAGTTAAAATTATTTAGACGCTTCGCAAAACATCCATATTAAATGTCATTTAATCACGCAATAACTTTTTGGTGCATTAAGCAGCTGCTACATGTTAATATTGTATGAGTTAACACTGTTGGATTTGAAGTTATTATGTATGAATATTCAAATATATTTTGTTATGGTTTGTTTCATCATAGTGACAATAATATTAGGTAGAATATAGTAAAAAGTATAACACGAAAGATATAACACATAGTAATATAAAGGTTTGTTAAAGATGTAGCATGACATTAAACACTCATTGGATGACTATAATCTCGAGATTTCCACATAAATAACTTCAATCCTATTGAATCATTGTTTACAGCCTCAAAATGTGTCCTTATATAAGAGCATAGGGTTCGAAACTTAATTGCAATGGCAAAAAATTGCTGAACTTTTAAATTTCATCTCTGTTTCCCTTGTAGATCTTTTCAGTACCAACTTGGATTTCCAATTTTGTTATTTTAACTTATTTTATTTGGAATAGTGTTGCCATAATTTATCCTCAAGTTACTTTTTCTTCTAATTAATAAACAATGGATAAAACAGATTGTGCTAATTTACTGACGGATTATTACGTACATTTAAGCTGCAACTTAATTTATTTTACCCACTGTTTGCCAGAATCCATTCTCTCTCTCTTAGCAACACTTTTTAAATTGATAGTATTTGGAGTGTTTATGTTATGGACAATTTCTAGAATAACAGGGTATTTTATCCTGTAATATCATCAATATGTGAGACATGTTGGTATGTTAACAGCAACGTGTGCAAAATGTTACTGCTTTTTTTGCTTTTCAACACGGGGGTTCAAATTAAGAAAGACGGGCTTGAAATGTAAGAGACTCCCGACATACTATTTTCAAATCTGATAAAATTAAACAGCCAGCCACAAAAAGCAGTATCAGTCTAAAATTTTGATATAGTTGCTCTATAGGATGCTATTCAGTTTGGTCTGGCCGAGGTACTGCACTGAATGTCAAGCCTGACGATGTGCCATGCAGAGTTTATTTAATCCTTCAAGTGCTTCTCTGTAGTTAAACTTTTCCAAGAAACTCAGAGTTAATATATATTTTTTATTTTAAGGGGTTTAAGATTTAGGTTTAATATTTCTTGGATCAGATACTTAAAACAACTTTAAATGTTTCACTGAAACGCTACGTACAAAAAGTATAATTAAATTGATCAGCTAGATATCAGAACTCTTCACAAATAACTTTTTCTCACCAATTCGGCGGCATCTCTGCCTGATTAATAACCAAACATTTTGACATGACTGCAAAACAGCAATTCTTGAAATTGAAGTCTCTATGACTTACAGGGAGACTTCATATTTTTCTACTTATTTAACCTGAAGAAATAATATTCACAGTTACGCTGCTTTTGAATCCGAAAACTCCACACAAAACAGTGTAGCAAAGGCGGTGAATCACTAGGAGGGGTCGTCTAATTTTAAGTTTTACAGGGGCAAATTTTATCAGGAGCAGTAGCATAAATGCAACACACAGGCTGATTTTACTCAGCTGAAATTTACAAATCGGCGTTTCTTAGCCAGAAGGATGTATCTGATCAGGTCTGTAACTTGCTGTCGATCTCCGAGACACAGTGTCTCTTCTCATTTCTTCATGTCCAACGATTCTGGTCATATCCCGTGTGGATTTCACTGGCCATTTCTTTGCCCTGATTTTGGATCCGAGATCTTTGAAAGGTAGAAAGAAAGAAAGAAAAATAACAAAATAGGTAGACAGAGAGATGAGAAGATAGATAATACATCTATCTATCTATCTATCTATCTATCTATCTATCTATCTATCTATCTATCCATTTATCTACATGCCAGTGTATCTGTCTATCTTTTTGCCTGACTCTTTTTTTGCTACCTATCTATCGTTCGATAGACAGATAGATAGATACGTATACAGATAGAGAGATAAAGATCGATCGATCGATCGATCGATCGATAGATAGATAGATAGACAGATAGATAGATAGATAGATAGATAGACGGATAGATAGATACATGAGTAACTTATTGCGTGTCCGTTTTTTGAAAATGCTTGTTTGTTTACATATATAAAAATATTTCTTTTACCTATGAACCTGTCTCATACATACCATCAAAATTGAATTTATTTAGATAGTTAACGAAAAATTAATAGGTAATATCTATATAGCAAAGAATCTATACCATCGCAGATTTTATGTAAACCTCCAATTACCACATAAGATACAGAAAATATTTTTAGACGTCACGAGTTATCAATAGACTTACATAACAACAAATAAGGCACCATCCGAGATAAATGGAATTTTCTTGAGTACACTCCGAAAAATATGAAATCCTCTAATGCACCATCAGTGATGAAATCTCTTACGACACCATCCATGATACGTGATAATCCATGAGAAATCCTCATTGATACCTAAAATACACTAAGGCACCTTATGAGATACATGAATTATCAGACATTTTGCTTGTATCAAAAACGACATCTTGAATTCTTCTAATTCTTCTAATATTAACAAGCTGAAATAAACCATATTAAATCATAAGCGAATCCAAAACATACATACAAGGAATTACTGCAGCAGCAGTTGGCATTTCGTTTGGAGGTGCACCGGCATCATGAGTCTGGTTTCAGATTCTTGTAATTAAAATATGCTATCTGTTGACACAGTTGCGGAACTACGATTCACACTGGTTTTGGTGTTCTTCTGCCGTTTTTCTGTGACAGCTTCAGCTTCGTTCCAGTTTTCTCTATTAGATGCCCGTATTTTACATTTGCGGACAAGCTGGTCTGGATTACGGGTAGAGGGAACCTATTACTAGAAGCAGCCTATCACTGGTAGAGGAAACCAGTTACATTATTAAGAAATTTGACCTCTACTTCCCTGCCTTGGGCTGTAATGTAACTTTGTGCCGAAATCGTACATCTTTCGAGGTCTGGAGTAGTATTCTGCTCTGTCCTTATTTTTAAGGATGTCCTTATTTTTAAAAATAAGGATAAAAAAGTGAAGGAGGAGTGCCGCTCGTAGCTGGAAAACATGCTCCCGACCACGACATGCTGCAGTAGTATTCAAAAAAGTTAACTGTACAGTAAACCAATTCCTCTAACTGCATATGTAGCAAGTAAAACTTTCGAAAGTTAAATGATAGATGTTCATTTTATGTTAAAACAGAAAGGGAGAAAATTTGGCACCATTAATTTTTATTTAATAGTAGTAATTAGATTTCAATTACCTTACAAACACAGAACAGATGGGAGAAAGTATCGGTTCGACTCAAAGCATTGAAGTATGGAGGTTTCATGGACACGTTGCTGTACTTACAGCTGAAAGTTTGTAGTGCCAAGATAAAATAAGCGAAATACACTTTCACATCTCTGTAGATGTTTTATTTTGATCAACGCACTGACGTAAATATCGCATGTCTAAAGAAAAAAGAATCCATTATAAAGTAAACGTACTTCGCATATGTTTTTCAACACTTGCAAGTGCAATTGAAACAGTTGTCGTCTATCATTATTATATTTTAAAGTGCGCACCTAATTCATGCAGCCACATGATGACAGCGGCAACAGTTATAACACGTATAGTACATTGAAAGATGAATAACTCCGAATTATAACAATGAATATGCTCTATTTACATGGATTCATATTTCTAAACTGACAAACAATGACATCCTTTATTATGTGATTAATGTAAAGGAATGTCATATTGTGATTCAAATCAATTCTATATTCATCTTTTATTCAAGTTCTTTACGGAAGACTTGAAAATAATTTATTATACACTGCATGCGAGCTTGTATATTATTCTAATAAATATAAGTAGTGCTTTTTAAGTAAACAAAATGCAACGACGTGTAACTTATATTTAAGAGCGTGTGATTTTTGCATATAGCGTAATGACACTTCACCAATGAAAAAAATGTATAAAATAAGCTGTTGGAAACAGATAATTATGATTTATTTGCTCCTGTATATTTTATTTTACACAGAACATTTATGAAAGAAACATAGAAACCTGTGTATTTCCATCTTTATTTTCTGCCGTCTTTGTTTGATATTGCATTTAATCACTCTAATTTATTTCAACATTATATTGCACAATGCTGTTTGGTTGCCATTTTTAGACAAGCAATTAGTGTGTTTATCCCTTTCTAAAACATGAAAACTTTATGAATCAATGTAAGCTATTGCATATATATGTATAAATTTTATTTTTGTAGAATCCTTTAATTTGTTCACCATTACAGTTTGCGATTCTGATATGGTCACAGTAGCGTATATACTTGTCAAATGGATGATTATTTTACTCATCAGACATCCTGAGGTTGGATGAACATTGGGGAGATGTCCCACCCGACATGCAATCAATATCGGGTTTTTATTGATTATCGACGCCTAATCTACTTTGCGAATAGCTTGGAAATAGAAGTTGAAACAAAGTCTATTTTCAGGCAGTTTTAGACGTCGGGAGATGACGTCGTATAAAATTGGGATAATATTATTCTGGGGTCACTATGTAGAAAGTAACAATCGAAAAGTGTCTTCCCTCCGATAAAGCACCCCCATCGTTGGGTCTTCCGGGAACACAGGAAGGAAGTGGAGTTTTAGCTGTTACCTAAAACAACCTCTAAGCAAAGTTGTAAAGCTTAAGTCTGTTCAAGGTGTATAAAGACATTGGTTAAACGGTTATCTGAAACAGTTGCAACAAAATTATAAGTGTAAAGTTGCGGTTTGGTAGTGTCGACGTTGCATATATTTTTTATCTATTTGATGGGTTGCAAAGGAATGGTTACTCGTAGATGTTAAAACAAATCCTAAATAAGGCGCTTAGCTTATAGGGGTAAAAATATGAACATGAATTACGTTTTAGGTTCGTTGCAAACAGGTAGCTAGTGTTATCTCTGTCAACGCTCTAGGCGATTATCATACTACTGTCTTTGATTAAGAATTTTCGTGACTTGCAGAATGAGATTCATTATATACTGTTAAACGTTTTGTCTAAAGTACAACACCTGAAGTTATTAATCGATTGTTTATAATTTCTTCACTGTGTCTTTGGGTACAGTGGAAGAAATGTTATTTAATTTTGCCAAAAATGAGATTAAGGATGCATAAGAACTTATCAGGTTTGCTCCTAATGTCTCACTCATTTATGATAATGCGTGTCGTGTTTGAATTTGTCAAGGCAACTGTCATTCATCTCTAGGGTGCTGTTGCCTAGTGACTATATAACAGCACACACAAGGAAGGTTTTGTGCAGACAGCGATTACAGTGACACGCAGTAAAAGAGGGAAAAAACATGGTGAATCTGAGCTTATTGCTTCTTGGGCTCTTTCTTTCAAACACATGTGCGGATGAACAAAATGTACTGAGAAAATTATCTCAAGGTAACTATCTCAATAATATTGATGAAAAAGAAGTGAGCCGTAAGTGCAACTTTTTATTTATTTACTATTTTTAAATCAGTATATAAAATAATTTTGAAGATAATAATACTTTAGCAAAATTTTTTTGCTGGAGCGTTTCTCTTCATTTGTTTCACGATTTCTCATTTCGATATGACTTTTGTATGGTGGTTTTAATTCCTTTATTTATTTTACCCACGTCTCGGTGTGCAACGGAAATTAAAACATTGGAACTATTTTAACCTCAGATTTTAAATTAGCACAGAAAGATTACAATCTTATGGAAAATAAGTTCGATATTTCTTATATCAGAACTCCGAGCATACGACCACTGAACTGCTGAACTAAACTTCTCCAAACATAATTTGAGAAGAGTGTTTGAAATTGTCAAAAAGTCTGGTACTGTATTTCTTTGGTCTCCGTGGTACAAGTAAAATCTTTTTTATCCTAACACACGAACAGCGCTGGAGCAGATACGAGACTATGGGAGTGAGGGATGTACGCCCGGCTCTATGGTATGTCAAGAGTGTAACCTGTGTACATGTGGGTAAATATCAGTTTATATTACAAGAACTTACATCTATATATAAATATATTTCTCTGCAACAACAACACTCGCGGTCATTTGTGTTACATTTTCTAATGGATTGTTAACCCATCAATCCCCATGGCTGTATTTGGGATGTATGACTCCGGTTTACTTACAGAACGCCAATTTTGTCTGCAAGCATATATCAGCGAACTTATTTGATATGATATTTCCAAACCCATTGTCTTTTCATACTATATTTAACAGGATATTCCTTCCAATAAATATTATTCGAGGGGAGGCCTTTTTGTAATAGGTTATTTTTAGGGACTTTCACAAACCCCCTTTTCACTTTGATTAAGATTATGACATTAAAACGAGAATAACATTCCCCCCTGAATAATTTTGTGTTATGTATATGTGGCAAATTCGGAAAGCTTTACACATATCCAAAGGCCTCTATTCGTTTAGAATTCAGTAACTGATCATTCTTCATTCCCTTCTTATCTCATTCACCCACAGCAATCAGTCTACATTAGAAATTGTGTATGTTCCGTAAGGCACACACAGCGTCTCTTTATGTGGTTTAGTCATTAAGTTGCGAAATATTACATATCTATTTAATTGTCAATAAATTTATTGCCCAAATATATTTTGTAAGAATTTAGTAAGAATCAGTTAACTATGTAACAGTTAAAATAATAAAATCTCACTGCATGTGATTGTACTCTATTTCTAAATGCATCTTAGTTATGTTTAACTACATAAGAAATAACTGTATTTAATAAGATTACATTGAAACATAAATTTCTTATTAAAGATTAGAGAATTGCAAATTTCGTTAAATAAAATTGGAGAGGTACGGGAAATTCCCATTCAGAACTCTTCGTTTCCACAAAATTGTTTTTTTTAAACGCCACTGCAAATTTGCTTAAAAGGGAATATTAATTCAAAATTATCTCTTCACGTTTAGGGATCGGTTTAAAATCTATAGGCAAGCATGATAAAAGTGCCCGCCTCTCCCACTGCCATTTGCATTTTTTTTTTACTTTTTCAACACCAACATGAAGGAATCATGGAGAATTAGGATGCACAAAAAAGGCCTGTCCTTCATTATCCGATCTTCCGTGGCACCTTGTTGACGGAAGATGTGTGCAAGGTAATTAAAAAAAAACAATTCTAAAAATAAAAAACCAAACAAAAAACCAAACAAACAAATACTGTTATTATTGTTGTTATTATTATAGTTTTAAAAATATTATAAAATACTTTTATTGTTATTGTTATAGTTATTATATGATTATTATTATTGCTTTTATTATTATCATTATTATTATTATTATTATTATTATTAGTAGTAGTAGTAGTAGTACTAGTAATAGTACTAGTAGTAGTAGTGGTGGTATTCGTGTTATTATAAGTATTAATATTTCTGTCACTGTTCCTGTTGTTATTGTTTATGCCTGTTGTTAGACAGCCGTCAAAACTGATAAAATTTCGCTTAAAATTTCTCCACCTTTCCCTCAAATGTATTTTGGATAGTTTTGTTTTGTTTTGTTTTACACTGCTACATAACATAGAATATGAAATACTTTTGATCTATTTTTAAAAGAAATGCCTGGAGACGAATGCAGCCTTTTTGGTTGCAAACCTGGCTCTCGGTGCTGCAGCCAATGTAACCTCTGTTTCTGTGGGTAAGCATTTCTTAACTTTCATAAAAAATTAAATATCATTTTTCAAAAGAAAATGATTCATTTAATTCACATTACCACTATGTTTTAAAAATGTATTTCAAAAATTGTTGAATGTTTTAAGATACTTTTTGAGACTAATTGAATCTTAGTTCAGAGAGAATGAAAATTTTTTAATGAGTGAAAGGTGTTTTATGGATTTCTGTATTCCTGTATCCCGTTCTAAATAGTTATATGGGTGTTTATTGTACATGTATTCAGCTATTTCTTTGGCTCATTGTAATGGTTATCAATCTGCTAAATTCTGTTAATGTTATTTTCTTCTGATGAGCGACTAATGATATCTGTCTGGTTATCATGCGTTTTAGTAATGATGGTTAAAAGCAACTCAAAGTTCATGCTCAAGTTCATGTTCATTTCTGTCAACAACAACAACAACAACAACAACAACAACAACTGTGGGTTCAGATATCTGAAGCTGTCTTGGTACACAAAAATCATGTGTCATGTGTTTATGTGCAGTTTTGAATGTTTCAGGCCTGATCGTGATACTTATCAATGTCAGAAAATGGCATGCCATGGCATATCCGGTCTGCCATGGATTATATACGATGATCGGTGCGTGCAAATGATTCCTGAACCTAGGCCTGGTATGAACTTTTTTTTATAAATTTTATTGGAATTCAGTGTATGAAAAATGCATACACTATCTTTTATTCACGCGTCCATATCCAAGTTACCTTTAAACGCAAGGAAAAAAGGCAGCATGTAACGTTAGGACAAGCAGGATCCAAAAATAGTAGGGAATTGGTAGTCTGTTCATTAATTAGAATAACCAGAATAAGGCAAAAGCCAGCGATGTATATTGAAAGAAAATGTCGTATGACTCAAGGGGTTTTTATATGATCTGACAAATAAAAAGCACTTAAAAAGAACTGCAAGCCATCGTTTCATCAGTATACCTCTTTACATCTTATAAAGTGCGGTTAATTACTAAGCTTTGGTTTCAAAATAGATTAAAACATATTTTTTACATGACCTTGATGTCTTTCAAGTTATGAGAATAATCTATTTTTGGGTGTTTTGATTAAAACAGCAATAACAGAAAAATTATCAATTAGCAAAATAAGAAATTGATAAAAAAAATTGCAAATTAAACTAAATAACAAGAAATCTTTATATCCAAATTTTTCTGTATCTTTCTGTTTGTTTTCTTGATATTTCTTGTAACACACTGTATTCAATTCGTGTTTACAGTTGATTAAAACTGCGCAAGAAATACTGGACAAACATTAACCGTTGATGACGCATGCAACAGTGGGATATGTATCAAACTTGCCCTTTGTTGTCGTCATGCTGTGAAGAATACAAAGACTTAATTTTACTAAGCCATAAGACTCTAACTGACTCTCCGTTAATGTTCTTCATAAGAGTAATGACTTGAAGATTTATTGATCACCTTTGTTCTTTAGGATAATAATTCTCAAAAAGTATAACCGCTAATTTTGCTGTATATTAAAATTATCTAAAAAATATCTTTTTTGAAAATTCAATAAAATTTGAAATAAAATTATTAACAATAATACTATGTGTTTCTATTGGCCATATATAAACAAACACACCGGGGTATCTTAAGTGTTCCGTAAAATTAAACATTGACATTTATAGGAAATATTTCCTGAAAAATTCCTTATGTTTCCCTTCCTGTGACACATGAGTGTAATAAAATTAACCTTTTCCATTTCACAAAATGTCCGAAAGACTTAACAGGTGATGATTTTGTGTTCAAAGATTCGCATAGCCAGGACAAAGGGACTTTTCCAAATAAAATTGCGACGTTGAATCAACCTTCGATTGACGCCCCACTCGAAATCGTATCAACGTCGGATTTTGGTTTTCTAGGGCTGTCGTAATAACGTTTCCCTTGCTAGTTGGATAGAGGTCAATTATCCGACGTCTGATCAACGTTGCAGATTGAAAATGGTTGAAAATGAAAGTTGAAGCAACATCTGTCTGACAACTGAACAAAGACATGAAAAGGTATGACGTAGATAGTGTGTTCAGGTGTGCCGTAGAGCACGTGTGCGGCTATGACGTATAGAACCTGTGTAAATCTAACATAGAAAACGTGTGTGGGTATGACGCATAGGGTATGTCACAGAACTTGAGCGCATAGCTCACAGAGGGAGTGTGCGGATACGACATTTCTATTTGTTTCCATTGCTATAAAAAACTCTGGAAATTAGGTATAATTTTATTACAAGATGTCATAATTAAAAAAATGTATCTCCCTGATTTTCCGGGCTACAGCAGCCACTCCCGGCACTTGGTGTATGTGAGTAGTAGAGGCGAGTACTGGTCACGGCTATCGCTACTGCCTGTCCTGTGAGCGGGTGTTACAAAATAGTCGCGATACCTTTTTTCTTGCTTTTTACTTCTTGTGCCGCCAAGGAGACGGAATGGACTATTTTATTATTATTATTATTATTATTATTATTATTATCATTATTATTATTATTATTATTATTATTATTATTATTATTATTATTATTATTATTATTATTATTATTATTATTATTATTATTATTATTATTATTATTATTATTATTATTACATGTCATTTATATACCGCTTATTATTCTTAGCGGACAATATAACAAGATCAATAAAATACGAACAAATCAACTAAAAAAGATGTAGTTTTGAAAATAGAGAATAGTTGTAAGACAAATAGTTAAATACATAATACTGCTAAAAGTACTTTGACTAAGACAACATTCACTACTAAATTTAAGACTAGACCTCGTAACACTTTTTGAATAAGAATGTCTTTAAGGAACGCTTGAACGATTCGAGACTGGCAGTGTTTCGGATCCGGTAGGGCAGTAAGTTCCAAAGTGTTATAGCCGAAACGCGGAAGGAGCGTTCACCGTATCTGTTTTTGCCACTTGGAACGACTAGTTGGAGATTGTCATATCCTCGGAGGCAACACGGAGGGTGTGGACGCATCAATATAAGGTCTGCCAAATATTGAGGAGCAGTACTGTGCAGGCATTTGAATACTAGTGTAAGAATCTTGAATTTCGATCTTTCAGATATCAGTAATCAGTGAAGCTCTTTCAAATTATCCGTTATACTAATGTCACGGTTCCGCCCAATCCCTTTAATCACGCGGGCCGCGTCATTCATTATCGGTTGTAGGCCATGTATTAGGTGCTAAGGTAGGCCATGATACAGACTGTTACAGTAATCAAGTCTCGATATGACCAATGCATGCACGAGCATTTTGGCATCTTTTTCAGAGAGAAATAGTCTCATTTCCTTAATCCAGCCAGCACTCAATCACACTATCATCAAGGTTAAGTATGTTTGGGACTAACTTGTTTGCTTTCCTTTTGCTAGCAATGATGATAAATTCCGTTTTAGTAGGGTTGAGCTTGAGTTTATTTTTATGCATCGACTCAGCAACCACCCTTATACTGTGCTCGAGATGCTCTGACTCTTTCTGGTCAGGCTGTTTAAAAGACGACATACGCAAGAGTTGTGAATCGTCCGCATAAAAATGGTACATTATTACTAAAAACCGAAGAAGCGTCCCGAGCGGCAGTGCATAGTCAGAATAAAGACGGGGCCCAAGTTCTAATCCCTGAGGCACAGAGCAGTCCAGTCCGATTGGATTTGATGTAACGCTTTGGATGTTCACCTGCATAGATCTCCCGGAGAAATATGATGGAAACCAAACCAGAGCTTTGCTCTGTATGCCAAACATTGCCTCAAGCCGCTGAAGCAATCTGCGATGGTCGACTGTATCGAGGGCAGACGAGAGGTTGAGCACGGCCATAAAAACTCATTGTTATTTAGACTTGTGCAAGATGTTGTCGAACACTTTGATTAAAGAGGTTTCAGTACTGTTTCCAGACTTATAGGCCGATTGTAAGGTTTCCCTCAAGGCCATTGCGCCATATGAGTGAATATTTGGCGGATTACACATTCTTCGATGATTTTACTTACAAAGCGTAGATTAGAGACAGGTCTAATTGCTAAGCGTTCTGTCTAAATTAGGTTTCTTCAACAGGGGAGTTTGTATATATCTGGCATAGATGACGTCTGCAGGGAAAGATTAATTATTCTCTATATTACAGGTGAAATTAGGTCAGAACATTGCTTCAAAATTGAGGTTGGTATCGGGTCTAATTTGCAACATTTATCGGCCCATTTGTCGAGAATTCTTTGAAATTCAGCATCAGCATCTTTCAAACGTATGGAATGGGGTCTTAGTAGTAGTACCGCAGTCAAATTCAAAAGCACCAGCGATATCCTCGTCAAAATTCGAAATGATGCTAATGTCACTGAACTGAAAAATGACAAATCTGGTTGGCGTTTGTTAACCAGCGAGGAAGTATCCAAGAAGGACTGGGACTAGTTGTGGGTTTTCGGGTCCCAATGTCCCTTCTCATTGCTTCATGCGTAGAATATGGCTCTTTTTTGGCACGCGAATTTCGTTCTTATGAATTTTTTATTGCAGCAACTGACACAAATGGCTGTGCGAAACTAATCCGGTCTGATTATGTGCATGGCAATGCTTTTAGACGTGTGACCGACTGTGTTTCCCATTAGCATATCCAAACGTCTGATCAGTGGTGGGGTCGGTGGTGCAGCAATGTCCCTTGCTGCGTGTATCAAGTTTGCTTCTTTCACTACGAGCTATTCATATATATCTACTGCTAATTTATCTACTGCTTGCCTTGACGAGACTGCTTCATGTTGCAGCTCTTTCAATAACAACAGCGCTTCATTGATCTTTATATTTCTTCTGTGGCGGTTTTCTCTCACCTTTTCTCCGAAGAAGCCTTGGATCTCGTTCCTTTGGAAGCGTCGAATGGTGTGTCCTTGGAAGCACTGCATGTCGCTTCCTTAAAAACTCCGGATGCAGCTCCTTTGGAAACCTCGGATGTCGCTTTTTTTGAGGCCTTGTTTGTCGCTTCTTTGGAGGCTTTGTGTGTCGCTTCCTTGGAGGTCTTGTTTGTCGCTTCCTTGGAAGCCTTGTGTGTCGCTTCCTTGGAGGCCTTGTGTGTCCCTTCCTTTGAAATCTTGTGTGTAGCTTCCTTGAAGCCCCGGATGTCGCTCTGTTGGAAACTTCGAATGTCACGTCTTTATAAGCCCCAAATCTCGCTTATTTGAAAGCTCTGCGTGTTGCTTCCTTCGGTGCCCTGGATGTCCCTTCCTTGGAAGCATAGAATGTCGTTTCATCGTTGAGAGATGTTTGGGATGGAAGTTTTTCTGGCGCTCCTGATGATTGCAGACTTTTTGATCACAATTTTTTAAAATCCGTTTCTTGTTATTATTGCCATGTTTAAGTTTTTAATTACAATCATGCCAAAATTTGATTAAAACGAACTTACAAGAAATATAAAAACTCGAGCACACATAAAACTAATTAGTTTCTACAATAGTCATTTTGAAACTTTTAATTTACACAATAAAACACATACTTTTGTTACGGATCATGAAAATATTCCTTTTAGAATACTGTTGTAATGACGAAATACTTTTCTGTAATTGCGCTCACACTGGGTAGATATTTGGAAGTTGTGCAGACACTGAATCTCTTACTTTGCATCATACACCAATGTTATTTAGTAATTCAATGCAATGGAATTACACACAAATTACAAAATATTAGGCAGATTTCCAGCAAAACGCAGCATTTGCAGTTTGTGTGTTATGTTTTTATATTTAATTACGCATGCATAGATATGGTGTCGTTTAGGAAGTCACTCTGTAACCACATTATCTTCTTTAAAAACGATCCTAATTTCAAATTTGTCTCAAAGATGACCTCAAAAAATCATCCTTATTCATGATCGAAAGTACTACGTACTAAATCGAAGCTTAGCTAATTACTGGTGTGGTAACAAACATAAGCTGGTACCTTAACGACGTTAGTACGTAGACGAGTAGGCTAGAGTAGGCGAGTAGCCGTTTTCTTTCTCGATGAAGATTTTAGTATTCTAGTACCCAGTCTGGTACTCAGTCTTTCACGATTTTTCAGCAGTAATGATTTCCTAGCAATGTATCATATGCCCTTTTCAGGAGTAGCATCTTGAACAAAGTTGAAATTAAATGAAGCATTTTGTGGTTTTTTATTCTTAACAGCTTCGCGTTTTTTATTTTATCTCTGCAGTTTATTTTGTTCAAGATCAAAACAGTCATATGTGTTGCATGCATGAAATATCAAAGCAGTCATGACACGAATTAATCATGTACCTTTTCCACTTAATTTTTATCTAGTTCTCTGAAGGGTAGTGTGTGTCATTGTAGTGACATTAACGTAGCAGTTTTGCTTTTGAAGGCCTGATGCAGAGTTCAAACAATGAATTAAAACACAACAACAGATTTAGTGTTCTTTCCTCCTATATTCCTGACCGTACATTCGCATTTCCCTCCTGCAAAGAGCACTTAGAACCCTAGAATCAAGATGAAAACTAACTGAAGAAGTTGGAAAGCATCGAAATTTTCTATGCAATATTTTGAGGCAGTTGATTGCGTTTTTTTCATCGTTTCTACTACATCTATCTAATCAATGATATAGTGCCATTGTCCGATGCTTTTTTGTTTATATGCAACAGTTATATATTGGTCATCGTTTGAATCTGCATTGGTAAAGGTCGAAGATAATCAGTTTATGATAAAATCAGTTTATAGATTTTCAGTTTTCTTTGAGTTGGCAAATGTACAAGTCAAAGAGGACATAGGGGACTTAGAATAAACCCGGCTATTAAACAATATAATTCACTTGGCTAACTTAATTCACAAGTGTTGAAATATGTTAGGATAGTATATTGCTGCTTTGTGAGTTATCATTTTTGCAATATTCGAGGTATTGGAGGTGTAACAAAATAAAGAAATCAACAATGAGCAATATATTTTTATTAAACATCGACATTTAATTTTTAACTGTAGAAATATTCAGAATAATATTCAAATTATGCTTAATTTGTACTCATTCGTATATTAAATTTATTTTACTAAAACGTGTGCCCGGTTTTTTTTGTTTGTCATGCGTCATGTGTTCAGGAACAAGTGTACAACACTGAATAAATGTGATAAACAGATGCATTAAAATGAAAGAAAAGATAGCAAGCAGTTGAAAGATTAGAAAAGATAATCACTCACACACCTAGTTAGTATATCGGTAAATGCATAGGTACAACATATCATGTCATGGTAAAACCAAACGCGATGGTGGACTGATCCGATAACCCCCCCCCCTCCCGCCCCAAAGTCTGAAGCATTGTTAGTGCGCGTAGTGAACGAGTCACAGGGGTGGAGAGGGATTAGGATCAGTCCAAATGTGAGTGTGATTCTATGTTTCTTTCTGGGATTTTTGCAATATATGATTACAAAGATTTTACTTCTGTGGTGCTTTCTGGCGATGCTTTCATAACGATGTCAAGTACAGATTTTCAGCTGTCCGTTGCGTAACGTTTCTGATTCTGAAAAAACGGTGACTATCATTGCACGTGCCTAATAGACGTATCTACCAGTCAAAATACTTTTTTTATTGCGCGTACTTTCAATCGTGAAATAAACACATATATTTCATCTGTGTATCGGTGGATTAAGATGTCTTGCTATTTAGTGCAAGAAAACGATAAATCAAAAATTTTCAAATTTCCCAATGATTTCAATACAATGCATACTTTTGAGTACCATGATTTCTAATGTGTATATAGCTATTAACTAGCACGATGTTAAGTCAAATGTCTTTGTAATTTACGGCATTAATGTTCGCACAAGTTTGAAGGCTTTCGCCTGCTATACTGCTTTGTAACGGGCAGTTCTGCTCTCTTTCATTTTATTGTATCTTCACTGCTTCATAAACGTCTATAACCTATAAAATATATTGATGCAAATCAATATATATATATCTCTACGTTTTAATGCAGATTTCTATCAAAAGCGCAAAATTTAAACTGATCAAGATTTTTACCATAAAATAATCACTTTAAAACGAAAAAATAAATTTATTCATTTTATTCTGTTTGGTGAACTTATTTCTGTTTCATTTTTCTTTTGCACGCAGCCTCTCTTTTCTTATATTTGGTCGTCACTGCTACGTTTTTGTTGATTATTGCATTTATATTAATTTGTTTAGTACCTGAGAAAAAATAAAGTAACAGGAATAGATTTTATCAAAAATGTATATAATACCACCCTACAAACAGCACTATTTTCACATCAATTGTAAACCTTTTATGAAAATGGACAGTTTATTTGCAGTTTTGTCTGCTAACGAAAAGGAACTGAGGCCAGAATCGGGATTGCAACTTTATATTTATGTATCTATGCATCTATTTCTATTTTAAAGTGAACACTTCAGTCAAGAATGCCAAAATCTAAACAGGTGGAGAATGTGTAGAATTTAATCAGGTCAAGATGCCATAAGATTTAATCACACAAAGATGTTGTAACTTTTATCATATCATGATGTTTTAAGATGTTTTGTCGTATTGTAGCATAAGTACAATCCGGACAAGATACAGCAGGAGGTAAACAAATCAAGATTTGTATTTTGACCTGATTTTGATTTAATCATGTCAAAATGCCATAGCTTTAATCAGGCCAAGATGCCGTGGGATATCTTATCGTACTTGTATTACCTTGTGCTAAGACAATTGTCTTCTGTCTTTTCCTCGTCGCCAGATGGCAAGGTTCGTACTTGTCTATGTAAACCTGCCGATACAAGGTTGTCTTCATTTCTTCTCTGTTCTGACGTTGTCGTCCTGGTGGCAACCCCATGCGATGCTTCAAATGTGCCTGTTTTACCAGTTCTGTGGCACGGATAGCCACCAACGTGACACAGAAGCTCAAGTATCTGTGTGGGAAAGGTAGTAAATGTTAGCTATGCATCATAATTACAAATATAACATTTGAATACCATTTTAACAGCAACAAATTCATATTGAACATAGGACGTCAGAGTCAGATAGTCTTTCCATAGGGCATTAGAGACAGATAACACTGTTCATGAACAGGCGTTGTCTTGCATTTATTCGTGGGCAAAAGTTTACAGACGATTACTTCGGGTTGTTACGCAAACGCTCAGAGGGGCATCGTTTAAACTAACTGCTGAAGTAAACCAAAACGAAGAGTTTGTAAATGCAGAAGGCAGGAGATGGCGTTATGCGAATGTAGAAGATAGGTCTTGAACAAAAGTAAGTACTATTATAAAAACTGCCATGTAATCCTTGTGTAATTCGTTAGAGGGTCATTCCATTATTTGTTCGCTTTTGCAGTTAGCCAGTACATTACAAAAGTTTTCGCGTATTTCGATTATAAAAACTTTAGGTAGACAAAACATTACCTCAATTGCTGTGATTACACTAATACCAATCCATAGACCGAGTTGACCGCCAATATCGCTCAGCAGGCGTGACAGCTAAAATTAATGTGCAATACTATGTGTACACTAGGTAAGTCATGTACTTTATGTGTACTTTATGCTCATTATTTTTGTGCGATGTTTTACAGAAATTTTTATGAAATAGTCACAGACTCTGACGCTATGTTTAGGATAGAGTCAATGGGAAATATTTTGTACCTTAGAAATACTTATATAATTAAATATATATTAATTAACATTGCAATTAAATTCAATGATTTTAACTAACAGAGAAAATGAAATTACACTAACTAAATTTTAAACATAAAATTGGTTGAAGACAATCAACAATTTATATACCGGGTATGCTTCTGTTTCCTTTTCTACTTCATTGCGCAATATTTCATAGTATACTTCCAATTGAAGCAAGTTGTCTTTTATTCCGTTTTCTGTACTCAACGAGGCATTCAAGGCAACATTTCGGCTTGAATAAAGCTCTTTTAGTTTTATTCCAAGATCAGCAGACGGCCACTCCGAAGAAGAATATGAATATCTGTACTGCATTTCGTCACATAACCTGGGGCATTTACACAATATTTTTCCCCTGGAAATCTCAGTCCGAATCTTCTGAACACAAATAAGTTCTAAAACAAAAGACATTTTATATATATAATAACCATATGACCCCGCTTATGTGAATGCTTGGGGATGTACTGAATAATGTAACTTAAATATGAACGAAAACCTCTCTGTAGTATTTATTGATTAGAGTATAAAAAGGTTATTTATGAAACAACCAAACATACGAACAGCACAATAAGTAAGCAAGACTTATGTAAACTATTTATTTAATGTAACTGTGATAAAATATATAGCGTCGTAGTAAACTTTACAAGCCAATCAATTTGATACTGTATTGTTGTCTTTTGCTTTTCCTGTCTTTTCTAATTTGCATAGATTGATTTAGTACACTTGGTGGATGGTTATAGGTTACAGGTCTATCCCGTCGAAAAAACTCCTCATTTGTTACCATTTATAACATCGCTAAAATCAACCAAAGACCTGTGGTGTTCTCGCAGACTGATTTATTCTTCAACACCAGGGAATCTTCCACACAACCACAATTTTCAAGAATTGTCATTTGTTTACATGTTTCACGACATGCCTGGAAATTAAGCGATCGAGTCGAAATTAGTGAGAAATTGGAAAAAAAAGAAAACTATTCGCAATGGTTTAAGTTTAGAAGCATGTAATTAGTGATCATTTATTGTTATGCAGATGTAAGACATGACTTGCAGGACTGTAATGTAGCAATAGCTAAAAAATAAGTGACACAACTGAAAGCAGACTAAAATTGCACAAACTTTACAAGTTTTTCATTTCTTTTAAGTGTCATTTTTTATGACTGGTTGCATAGCTTATCCCAATCATTCACTCCAATCAAATGAAATGACTCACAATCTATATGCTGGGAGATATTCACGTATCTACTGGTTACCTTGCGTCGTGTGGGGAAGGAGGCATTCACGTATCAAATGGTAACCTTGTGTGTGTGGGGGGGGGAGATTCCCGCATTACGTGGTTACCTTGCAGTGGGCATAAGGGGGCATTCATCTTGTCACCTTTCTCGATGGGGCAGATGGGAGGAGGGGAGGGGGCATTAACCTATTCACTTGTTACCTTGCGTGTCCATGACTTCTTTAATACAGAGTAATAATTTTGAAATAATGCCAAATGTCTTTTGTTGGAAACGCAGGTAACAGCATGAAAATTACCCCTAATTTAACGAAATTGGCACTGCACGCAGAATCTGTCCTCAAAAATACCTCAGACCCCTCCCCCATGGTTTGAACTGCTTACAGTTTCAATTTTGTATGATTACTAGTAGGCATGCAGAGGTATCTCGACCTGTAAATACGCCAGGCAAGTGTACACAACATTACAAACAGATTTTCCATATCAAAACTCTCCCCTACACACTACTGGATGTCTGTGTTGAATGTACAATATACCAACTTAACCTGGAGAAAGAGGAGAGTTAATTTTCAAGAGAATATGTCTGTATCAAAATTCACGAAATAAAAATAAAACGACGCTTACGTTTGGACTGATCTGTAAACCCTTTCTTAGTCTTGCGCACTGTTCGGACTAGACTTTCACGCACGGGCTATAGGTTGCGGGGGGGGGGACTTTCTAATAGTGGTTTTATCATTCTCTTGAATAAGTCTAACGAATTGTAAAATCTTACATGCAAAGAGTATTCATTTCCATACAATGACTCAAAATCTTTTCCTTTTGTGCAGTCACTGAATGGCGGACCAAGCTTGTAACTTTTCACCTGAAATGATAAAAAAATCCATTGCTGTTCTTACAGAATCATATAAATCTAAATGCGTTTGTCTCAAAAGCAAATCGATTTAAAATGAAAAAGAAATTAAATTGTTGCTTAGAAAACATTGGGCAAAGAATAAAAACAATAAACGAAATTACTCATCGTGCATCATGTTGCATTTACAAAGCTACATAATTTCATAGCCGAGTTTAATTACGTTCAATAACATTATAGTATGAAAGTTTGTAAAGTGTTCTACTTTGTCATTAGTCATAAGTAGTAATAGAAACACTCATGTAAGATGTACTTGTTATATCATAAATAGCTCTACATGCATAACAATATTTTCCATTTTGTTAAAACATCAAGTTTTCTTGCCAGACCTTTTAAAAATTTTGATAATTTAATTAAATTAACAAAGTTTTAATAAAATAAGGCAACAATAAGCACTTTTGATACGACATATTTTTGTTATTGGATCTTTCTCTGTAAAATTAATTTTGATTAACAATTTACTTTAATGCATAATATAGAGTTTGATAAAACAACTGACAGTAAAATTGTTAAAGTAAAATGTGTTTTTGTTTTCAGAATATTTCCAACAAACATATAATATGTAATAATAAGAAGTAAAACAAGACTTACATGATGCAGCTTTAGCATAGTCTTTTCGCCAGCATAAGCGAAAATGCTCCGCTCATCCATAAACGGATATTCGTGATGACCGTGAATAAACACTACTGCGCCCAAACCGGATGTCAAAAGGTCTATATACTCTCCTTTATTGATATACAGAATGACTGAAAATCGTGTCAATAAAAATGTTTCTGTTAGGGAAAAATATTTTATGGCCTTACAAAATGTGCATAGAAAAATAAATTTTCTGTAAAAACATACTTAGTTTCAACTAGAATCGACAGTCAAATCAAACTCACTGCTTGCAAAATGACAATATGGTAATGAAGAATATTTTGAGTCGTTAATCTGATTTATATATTACCAGAGAATACTTATGTGAAAAGTATTGATATTTTGTTTCTATTTAAATTGTGGGAATATGACATTTATTATTTTTAGTATTTGAATTGAAACAAAGTTATTTACGTTATGTTCTAAAGAACTAAGGGCTGTAGCAAGTTTTAGCTGGCGGCTCTAAATCTTTTGATACTGCAGATTTGCTCAGGATTAGATTTGAGTATCAGAACATTTACTCTTCAGCGTGCGTTTTCTCACTATGTTATCGAAAAAATTGAGCCAAATTAAAAAAATCCAGTAAACGTTTATAGCTTGGCTCTCCTTGCGAAAATTAACTGATTCCGAGTGTGAGCTTTTTATACTACCGGGAGTTTCCGAAAAGAAGCTCCCCCATTTAAAAGCCCCGGGGCTCTTATTAGGAAACTGTTTCCCAATAGAAGCCCCGAGGCTTCTATTTGGAGTTAAAATAAAGACGTGAAAAAATCGTTTCCTAATAAAAGCCTCCCCCCGCCTGCTTCCCTGCAAGTCTTTTTAGAACTCATGTTTACTCGCAATGCAGACACGGTGCACTTAATCGTTTGATATGAGGCAGTCCCTAGACATGTTCTGTGTCGTTGCTTAATCCTGTGCTTAGCATAAGGCGAACAGACAACTCCTTCCTCCCCTCTACCACCTTTAATAAAGAGTATTACTGGAAATATAACGGGCAGAGTACTGAAACGGGCGGCATGATGTTGCCCCTCCTTCCCTGTAAGTCATTTTAGAACTCGTGTTTACTTGCAATGCAGACAAGGTGCACTTAAGCCTTTGATGTGAGGCAAACCACCAGACACGTTCTGAGTCGTTGCTTAATCTTGTGCTTCGTGTTTTATACAGGACACTTTACCAGACTTTTTTAGTTACTGTTGTTTTTTGTATGTTTTGTTATTTTTTGTGCGGATATCCGCAGCATGTAGCGCTTTAATAGAAAACTGATGGTAAATTTTCTTTTTTTCAATACAAACTTATCAACAACCCCTCCCCCACATCTTAAAATAGAAGCCAAGAGGCTCTATTTAGTAAACTTTTCCTAATAGAAGCCCCGGGACTTCTATTTGGTTTCTAAATGAGCGCCTGAAATTGGCCAGTTTCCCAATAAAAGACCTGGGCTTTCTTCAGAAACCCCGGTAGTTACCTTAGAATTGCTAAAATTAGCCCTTAACCAAGACGAAAAGAACATGGAATATGCCTACGCCATTTGCCTGCAAGAATAAAGACTGAAATCGTTTTCTAGCCAAAGTAGTTAACCTATGGCAATCCAGTGAGTGTTTATAGTGCGGCTTTGTTTGGGATTAACCATTCCAAGCTAGGTGAGTTAATCCCGAGCGTGTGTTTTTCATAGTTGTGATTGCTAAAGCTAATCCTGAGCAAACCCGAAAAGAACATGTAATACAGCAATATTCCAACACCATTATAATGAAATGATTTAGACTAAGATCGTTTTAGACATTTTGTAGCATATGCAGAAATAGAATTGCACTTATCGTGTCGTCGACCAGCACGCGTTTGATTCAGTACGCGTGTGAACACACCCGAGTTGAAGGAGAAGCAATTTCCGTATTTTCTGTTATAAAATTCATTGACACTCCTGCAATTGTGTAAAGACAAAAACTCATTTAAATCTTTTGTCGAACAATATTTTGAAGGCTTCCATATAGGTAACATGCTTTAACATCAGAAAATTAATATATGGAAATGAATGCTGTAGACAGATTCTGCACATTGTTTTGCCACCTTATGCAATAAGTGGCATTTGGCATTTCCACAGTATTAAGTTGGAACAAATTTTAAAGAACTGCATCACTATTGTCAAAGTGCATTTAAGTAAGATTTAATACCGAATATAGAATGCAGTTGACCATTTATTTTTACGCTGGAATTCGGACTCGATTCACAAAATAACCTATTAGTAATCACTGCTAATTGCAGTTCAATTAAATACAAGGAGATTACAGAAATTTCAAATATAAACTTTTTTTATTCCTTATTCATTTATGATTTTGATCAGAAAAACAAGGCCGAAACTAGATTGATTATACTTGTACATATTATTGCAGTGATCACCATCCCACGTGCACCCTTGAATAAATTCATCGACCGGATGACTCATCTGTCTTCTTAAAGGAGCTTGTAATCTTGCAATATACTTAAATATCACATTTCTATATAATATATCTAATCAATAATTTATATGATTCATATAATATCAATAAATATATAATAATATTGCATCACAGCCTTTAGTATAGGATTCACTTGTGTCCCAAGGAAGTTTACATATTGCTTATTTTTTACCTATGCACCTCGTACCTTTTGAGTTTGAATTTTTTTTAGTTTCATCAAGTCAAAAGACACATTGTTTCTGTGAAATTGAAGAAGAATGGAATACGATCTATATACCTAATTACTTAAGCCACAACATATTGTTGAAATAATTCATTTGGTATAATAACTAGTTTCTCATTGGGAAAATTAACACCATACTTACAAAAATATTTATATTCTAAATCCTGTGTTATATAAACTGCTTCTCACAAACACTTTCTTGAGCCCGCGAATTTACTTTAAAAAACTGATATGTTACACATAAAAGTAATTATAAAAAGTTTCGTACCGAGTAAAACCTATCGGTTTTATTGTCTTCTCCTTTATCACCTGTTGTGGACGCGGAGAATGGTGCCTGATGCAATTTTTTAAGGTGATCTGTTGTCAAATAAAACAACAACACAACAATTATATTAGCAATCTTTTCAGCTGTTAGTTTTACACACACCACTTCTTTTTATGCATTACAGAATAATGGCTCAATTTAAATAAATGACAGTCAAACCATGTTTTGTCTGATCCATTTTGCAGCTTTGATACCCTTAAGAACTCTCAATAAAAGTTAATGGGATGATAATTGATATATTGGTACATTATTTGTGTACTGTTATTATTTGAGCTTTGTTTGTGTATTGTTTGTACATGGTTTGTTTATTGTTTGCGTGAGGCTAGTGCATTGTTTCCGCATTTTTATATGATGATATGTCCACATTTTTATGATATTTGTATAGCATTTTTTCATTGCTAACCTATGATGTGTGTATCGAAAACTTTGTGTAATGTTTTTAAAAACTGAAAAATGTCTGGTGTACAAATTTACTTTATTTCAATGAGTATCTTCAGGGTCAGTAAATATCTGCAATGTCAAGTTTTAAGGCCAATAAGAATACTCACAACTACAATTCCGTTCATCAGATCCATCCCGACAGTCCTTTAGACCATCACAAACTGACTGAAATGCTATGCATTGAATACCGAGTTTACATATAAATCCATTTTTGCCTACAAAGGAAAAAGAATTTGAATTCAACAAGTCTACGTAACATTTTCGACTATAAAATATCTAATATCATATGTAATACTCGACATATCTTAGAACTGTTCCATACTAAAGCACTGCAGTGGTCGATATAGGTTTTGGTGAAGATGGAGGACAGTAGTACAAGAATGCGGGTTTGAAAGCAGGTTCCGGAAGTGGCATGTGGGTGAGAACTCGCGCGCGATGTGTGTTGGAGAGTAAAGGTCAATGACACTGGATGCTTTGTTGAGGACATGAAGCTGTTTGATGAAGGTAGAGCACTATTTAACTAATATTAAAGCTCTTTTAAGGGCTGCTAATTACTATGAAAAAAGCAAAATGTGTCTAAGACCTGTGTTTGTGTGTGAGTGTTGTGTGGTGTGTGTGTGTGTGTGTGTGTGTGTGTGTGTGTGTGTGTGTGTGTGTGTGTGTGTGTGTGTGTGTGTGTGTGTGTGTGTGTTGGTGTACGAGTGAAGAATTGTTTTCTTAAGTTACATACATTATACTTGTAAACCTTGTACGAGTGTTAGAAAGCTATATAGGTATAAAAACGAGAAAGTATAAAGGATTCTTTTCCTTGACAAGCAGATCGTAGCCTCTGTACCCAAAGTAAACAGACTTTTACGGATTGGTACTTGGAATGTCAGGACCATGTGTCCCGGCATGAACCATGAGCTTGACGCAACACAGGACATTCGCAAAACCACACAGATTGATCGTGAACTTTCTCGCCTGATTGTTGATATAGTCGCTCTCCATGAAACCAGGATACGTGACAATGGGTCCTTTCGAGAAAACCACTACACGTTTTTTTGCTTGGCAAGCGAACCGAATAAGCGCACGAGCATGGCGTCGGTTTCGCTATAAGAAACGTCTTTCTGCAGTGTATAAAACCACCACATCGAGTTTCTGAGCGCATAAATGACCCTTCGTCTCTCAACTATTTTCGGTGCCGTAAACATCATTAGTGTATTTGCACTAAGACTTCACTCAAACGTCGACGATAAAGACCAGTTTTCCGATAGTCTGAGCCAAGAAATCTCGCAGATTCCCTCCAAAAAATAGTTCTATCTGCTGGGTGACTTCACCGCGAGGATCGGAGCTGACTATTCGGCATGGCCACTATGTCTTGGTAAGCACGACGTGGATAAGTTAAACGAAAATGAACAAAAAGTACTCGAGTTCTGCGCACACCAACAGCTTTGCATCCCTAGTACATACTTCGAAGGTAAGCAACGCACAAGGTTTCATGGAGACCTCCAAGGCCTTGCCATTGGCATCAACTCGACCATCTAGTAACCAGGCGACGCGACGTGCATACGGTGACACATACTCGCACCTACCACAGTGCTGACTGCGACACTGACCATTCTCTGATCTTAGGTAAGGTCAAGGTCATCGCCAAGAAAATACACTTCGCAAAGCAAACAAACAAAGTCTCGCTCGCTTTGATATCCTTAGCACAATGGATGAGAATAAATGCCGACAATTTAACGAGGAACTTTGTCTAAAAGTAGAATCCCTCCAAAAGGAATATTGCAACATTGACGATGCATGGTCGACGCTCAAATCAGCCATATACGAAACTGCGATGAAATGTTTCGGCAAGAGTATCAACCGAAGTATGGCTTGGTTTGCCTACCTATGCTAACGAAATTACACCAGTTTTGGAAGTAAAGAACGAGGCCTTCCTTGCATATCATAAAAAGCCATCGCTAGAAACGCCTGACAGCCTAAAAGGTGCCGAAAGCGATGTTCAACGAAACGCCAGGTACTATGTGAATCTCTACTGGCTCAAACAGTGTAATAATATTCAAGAGGCAGCTGACATGGACAACATACGCGCTATGTATGACGGCATAAAACAAGCACTGGGACTGTCAGTCAAAAAGACTGCCCCTCTTAAAAAAAGTCTGGGGAAATAATCACAGACAAAGGCAAACAGATGGAGAGATGGGTCGAACACTACTGCGAGTTCTACTTAAGAGTGTCAGAAGTCAGTGACGACGCCGTCAACTCGTTACCGCAACGAACTGGAACTCGACACAAAGCCCAGCTTAGCTGAACTTGGTAAAGCCTTCGAAGCATTGTCTAGTAGAAAGGCTCCAGGAAAGGATGTTATCCCAGCGAAAATCTTCAAATGTGGTAAACAGTCCCTCCTCTCCAAGCTGCACGCATTACTTTTACGATGTTGAAAACAAGGTTCAAGGATGCAACTATTACAACTATGTACAAAAAGAAAGGAGACTGGGGCGACTGCAATAACTATCGAGGTATCTCACTATTGAGCATTACCGGAAAATTGTTTGTCATACTCAAGAAAATACAAACTCTCGGAGAACAAGTGTATCCCGAACCTCAATGTGGCTTTAGAGCAAAAACGTCAACAGTTGACATGATATTCTCCCTACGGCAACTGCAGGAAAAGTGCAGAGAGCAACAGAAACCTCTATATATCGTCTTTGTCGATCTGACGAAGGCCTTCGACACCCTGAGTAGATCAGGACTATACACCATCTTGGCTACACCCAGACTTTTGCGCAGTTCAGTGAACTTGGATGGTAATACGTCCAACAGTTTTGAAATTCTCAACGGTATGAAGCAGGGGTGCGTTATGGCCGCAATTCTGTTTTGCATATTCTTTCCCTTATTACTCCACTTTTCGTTCCACTCTGTCGAGGAAGGTATCCACGAGATGAGACAGAAAATTGTACAGCGCCTGTAGACTTCGGACGAAAACTAAGCACAGACTCATTATGATACAGGAACTCCTGTTTGCGCAGAATGCAGCTCTAGTGGCACACAACGAACAGAAACTGCAGCACCTGATGAACCTCCTCGCTATTGCTTGTCAGAAGTTTGATCTAACAATCAGCGTAAAGAAAACGGTTATCGTGGAGCAAGGTGCCCAACAGGTTCCTGTAATTACCCTAAACAACGCTACCCTAGAAGTTTTACACAATTTCTGCTCCCTTGGGGCAACCTTTAGAGACTCAGTTTCAATGGATGATGAGATAAACATACGCATAGGCAAAGCCGCAACCAGCTTTGGTCGCCTTACGAAGTGCGCCTGGAACAATCCAAACCTTGCAACAAGAACGAAGATGTGCATCTACAGAGCGTCTGTTCCTAATGCTTTGCTCTATGGCAGCACCGCTACCAGTAAAGGAAACTAAATAGTATTCATATGAGATGCCTACGTCGTATACTCCACATAACCTGGCAGGACCGTGTACCAAGCGCTGTCATACTACAGAAGACCGAACTCTCATTGCTGAAACAGACGACTACGCAGGCTTGGCCATGTTCGTCGTATGGATGACGGCCGTATCCCTAATGATCTACTTATGGTGAAATAGCTGACGCCATAATACAAAAAAGATGTCCCAAACTCAGGTTTAAAGACGCCTGCAAACGTGACAAGAAGGCATTTGGGATCCCATGGCAGAGCTGGGAGGCCTGTGCAGAAACCAGGTCTACGTGGAAACGCGACATTATTGAGGGCTTGAGGCTTCATAATGACAAGTGGATTAGCGAACTTCATGCCCGCAGACTGAAGAAGAATTCCAAACAAATAGAAAAAGGGAGCAGAGTTGCTTAACACAAATTTTTACTCGTTTCAAGGCACTAGGAGCGCAGTGACATAACATTAGCAAGAACCAATCGTCATGTCGTTACACGGATGAATAAAATTGCAGCTGCATTCCGACTTACAACGGGAGAGGTCAAGGACACTCAGCAAAGGTCGAGGCCGCTTGTGAATTGGGATGCTTTCAGAGAACAAATAGTTTTGTAGTTAAAAGGACGTATCAAACAAATAAGAAATAAAATAAGTAAACAAATAAACAAATAAAAAAATAAAAAATATATAAACAATTAAAAATAAAGAAATAAAAGATAAAAAATAATAAATAAAAAATGCAAAATATATAAAAAATAAATAAACATATAAAAAAGATAAAAATAAACAAACAAATGAAAGAAAATTAAAAACAAATAAAAAATAAATGTGCTGACTCAGTGTATAAAAGTGGGAATGAGAACAGTTTCCGGAATTGATATGAAAACAGTTTCTGGAAGTGGCATTGTGGGCAAGAACCCCTTTACCTCAATGTTTTCAAACTCTTGCGGTTACAGCATTACAAATAAAATTCAAATACAACGCCATTATACGACATACCCTAATTATTGTTAAAATGGGCATCAGCTCACTGTAGCTTGAGGTTTGGCTGACGTATTAGGATTTCGCGACCAAGGCATATTTATATCTGAAGTGGAAAGTGAACAAATGTACCAATCGGAGTATACCTCTGACATAACGAGTGGATTTTACACTTTGTATGTGTATTGTAGTATTTGTGATCCTCAAATTATTGGTGATTATTATGTCAATTTATTACATGCAGTGGCTGTTCAAGGAAAAGATGGTGAGATAATGACCAAAATTTATGGGAACTACATTATGTTTCTGTAAATACCAACAAGTTCGATACCATTGAAATCAATATCAAAAACGAAAAACGACACAGGGGAAAACGTAGCATTTGAGACTGGTAAAGTTATCTGTAAACTTTATTTTAGACAGAAAGCAATATGAAGCCTTATATTCACAATCCAAATGTTTATCGAAACCAGTTTCAATACCAAGTGGGGCGGGCACTGGTTTTTAGAGGCACTCGAACGCAATATAGACAAGACAGTGGTTCCTTTTTGCGTACACCGGCTAGAAAGGCTGTACTACTACTTAGATCAGGTACAAAATTGACTGCATCTGATTTAAAAAAACATCAAGAGGTATTGCAAAAGATGTCACTGGAAAAGTAGCTCAGGAAGCGACAACACAACTTGCAGGTGCTATACCAAATGGTAAAAGGCGCAAGCAAGCACGTAAATCTGTCAGTAAACGAAAAGAGTCAAAGCGTTAGTATCAAAATGTCACTTATTCATGATCAGTCATGTGAATATAGCACTTCACATTTAGAATGGTTTCGCACTTTAAAAAACACAAACATCGGTTGAAAAAACATTTGATGCAGAATACCAGCCCGTTTCTGCTCTTAGACCAGTTGCAAGTGTAGAATTCTACATACCAGAAGTATTTACATTTAAAAATTCTAAACTTTACATCACCTTCAGAATTATGAAGAAATCAGGAGCTAGTTGTGGATCTGACGATGAAATGGCAACTATTAACGATATATTTAATCGATTATGGAGCAATATTGAACTGTTTCTGAATGACCCTGCTATTTCACATAGCAACAACACTCATGGGTACACAAGCATTATTCCACATATCATTCATGACTCGGAAGAAAGCCTCAAGTCAGAGCGAAAGCTACAGCTCATTTACAAAGACACGGCAGGGCAAATAGATTCTTTAAATGTGGAGACGGCTTATCCATTACAGCACATTCCAGAGTTCACCATATACACAGGAAATAGTCAACCAGTGAGCCTCTTGGGCTCATTACGTATTGATATGTTTGAGCAAGAAAGGTAACTTCCAATCGGTAGGTACCAATGTAAAACTACGTTTCCATGGACAAAAGGATAGTTACATGTTGATGATACCTGCAGAGGACTATCGAGTTGACTTAATGGAATGTTTCTTAATGGTACGAAAAGTTCGAACAAACCCGGGAGTACAATTAGGTCATGCTGATGCACGACTGAAAATGCCAGCTAAAAATGCCTATCACACGTAAAGAATGTAAAGTAGTTGCTGTAACGGCTGGATTTCGCACATTGTAAACGCCCATATATTTCTTGGACAGTTACCGAAATGAGTTTTCATAAGTATGATGGACAGTTCAGCGTTTTCTGGAAGAGGAGATAAGAATCCTTACAATTTTCTATATAGCAACATTAACTTTATCCAACTGCACATAGATGATGAGTCTATAGCTACTAAAGCTCTCCAGCCGAATATATTTGCAATGGCTGATTTACAATGCTATGAAACGTTGTTTCTAGGATTTGACGGATTGGATGGAAGAAAGAACTGCCAAATCAAGCGTGAAGACTGGGATAAAGGCTATTCACTCTTTGCATTTGACTTAACTTCGGACTATGATGAGAATAACCACTTTGATATCATAAAACATGGAAATTTAAAGCTGGAAATAAATTTTGGTGAAGGCTGAGACATCCGACAAATATTATTATCCATGCCGTATTTGACAACACTGTTAAAATCACAGGTAGTCGGAATATTCAGTGTGACTATACATAATGAATACGTGGCAGATAAAAGGTATTTTAAAACATGATTGTATGTCTAAAGATATTTTTCATGGGGTCTATGCTTTTGATGAGTTACCAACATGGCAACTCAAGGTGCAAGTGTAGAAGACATTCTAGAGTTCCTTAGAAACAGTGACAGCGATTTTATTGTAAAACATATAATTTATGATCGTTATAAACCTTTGTTTTATTAAATGATGTTAGTTAAATACTTTAGTTAAATATTAGTTAAGTTTTAGTTAAGTATTGTTAGTTAAGTATTGTTAAAATGAATTGTAATTCAAGTGTTTGTTGGTGAAATAAAAAATGTAGAATTTTATTTCAACCACATATAAATAAAACAGATTCAAATATACATTCAATTTTATTTTACACATATTTTTAACATATTAATGAAACCGCTAAATATACTATTTAACTAAATTAAGCAATTACATCAACAAATGTGGTACATTTCTAACAAAAATTTACACTTCTTAACGGTGACACATTTATCGTCAAACACACCTCCAGTTATGTTTCCTCTCTACAGTTTTATTATAGTTAAGCACCTCTTCTCACCCAGCTTGGTTTTCGCATTCTGAATCAATCACATCATCTATGAAAGGTATTGTGTTCAGAAATAATGTCCACTCGTCTTCATTCATAATGATGTACGTCTTATACACGTTATTATTTACTCAATGGACTAGTTACAAACTGTCGGTTCACAAATCTGGTGGCTTTCATATTCTTTTCATTACTCAGTATCAGTTCACACCCTTCCGTATGAGACGTGCATGTTTTATATTTCCAACTGCTCAAGCGAATAGGTAATACATATGGCTCCTCGTTTTAAATATGAAATAGTGTCCTTCTACATCCTTATCCACTGTTAACGTGACAATGGTACTCACAGGAAGCATTTTGAGTGTGTGTGTGTGTGTAAACAGTGACTTATATATTTACTGCTTATCAGGACGTCATCATGATGTCACAATGTCCATAAACCAATGTACTAACACCGTCATTCAACACATACCTCTTATCATCAAATGGAGACAGTGTTACCCTTACAACTCGTTCTGCATAAACTGTATGTTCATGACTGCATGTTCGTATGATATTTCTTGTGGCTATGGTCTGACATTTCCCAAACAGAGTTGTTTTGTAGTCTTCAAGTCTCATTTTTCTGACCAATACCTTTAGCGGTTTTCTTTTCTAATCCGTGATATGAAAAACTGTACATTTTGGATCGTAGACCTACAAACTCTTCTATAGACCTGCAGTTTCTAAGACCTGCCGTTTCATCCTTCATCTTTAAAATCACTTTTTGTTTGCAGTGGGATGATGGGAATCGGATGTAGGGTAATCACTTGTATCAAAGTAAACCACATGTTATAACATATCTCGAGAAAAATCTATTGTTTCAATAAGGTAACACAAACACTCTGTATCAGTAAACAACGGTTTTGCTTTGGGGTATATATCTTTTATATACAAATAATGAAAGTCATACATTAACGTTTTGATGAGATTTAAGATACTGAATCCAACATATATCGGTTTGCTCAATCGTTCAGCCTGTTTTAAATGAACTGCAATTAAATGCTCGTTGAAACTTTTGAAACAACGGAATGTTGGTTTTGCTACGAGTTTCTCAGTATTCACGAATTCTAATTGAATATGTTTCCGCAAATTTTCCATTGTCTTCCCAAAAATAAAATCATTCATGAGTTTGTAAAAATCCTTCTCAAACGGATTTTTGGCTTCTTTACGCTTCTCTGTATTCTGACTGAATTTTTATTACTGTCAAACCTAATGATAAATACTGCTGGAAATTACGGTAATGTACAGCATATCTTGTTTAAGACTATAGAGTAGAGACCAGTTTCTCACATAGTGTCCCCTTCAAGTTTCATTCGTTCTTGAGTTCTTTACTGTAAGGAGATAGTTCCTCTTCTTGAACACATCATCGCTCTACAGTTACTGGGTAGTCACTGTGAGGACCATGAATGGGATCTGGAGAGTTTAAGTCCACTTTTAATATATAACCTGTTTCTCCATCTTTCGGGATAGATGACAACAATAGAATCCAAGTCTTCTACCCATGTAAAATTTATTTCTGGAAGGGAGTGACTCATTACCAAACTGTATAAATTATTGGCATCCACATACATAATATAGCTGCCTGGTTGGGATCATAAGCACTTAAATATTTATTATTTGCCTTGGCGTTCATGTGACTTATCATCGAGATTCTACCACGGACGCCTTGCCTTACATATCAATGTCATTGATAACAGATAATGCAACATTTGTATGTCGGAGCATAGCGTCCCATGAGAGTACGGGAGCTGTATAATAATGGATCCAATTCTTACGTGGTTAAGCATACTTGTCGAAATTTTTCAAACACGTCAGCTGATAACATGACTTCTGTTTTTAAGTGCAAATCATGATAGTCTCCTAATGTATGGCAATTAAATGTTTCCTATACATTATGTGCATGTTTATAGTCGTCATCACTGATACCTTCCTCCCTCAATGTACTGTAAAATACTTCCTGTGGAGGAAGGCAGGATACATGAATTTTATCAGGTCCATCAACAAAATCATATGGGTATACCCCCTTTCTCAGCAACAAATCTGTATGATGAATGTTTTTAATGGTTAATGTCATGATGTGGAATTTTGTTTTGCCTTCTTTGCTAAGTTGCTCACCAATTTTTGCAGCGATGCTCCCATAAAAGTCAATGAGTCGTAAATTACCTAATGAAAATGATTTATACTTTTCAGTGGTATTTGGGATAACACGTAGTTTGCTTTTCTTAAACTTGCCAGTCTTCTCCATCATGAAATGACTATCGTGACCCCGTTAGTTATGAAATACAACTGGTATGATAAAGGAGTCCTCCTGACACTGACTTTTTTATCAGACGGAATCGCAAATTACAATTACTGTGAGCAGCACCGCGGTATAGTCCGATGACATGTTCATGATCTCGTACTCGGTCAGATCCTAAGGTAGTAGGACAAATAAAACAAGTGGTTGCAGTTTCAAAATCATGAATGTTTTCCTATGTCATTTCCAATGGTTTAGCATTCATTAAAATATCTGATGTTCGATATTTTTCCTCCAACAAATTTTGCAAGACTACATCAACAACATTGTTTCCTCGATACAGCACTGGTCGTCTTGAATATTGGGCATCGGTACTAACAACAATGCAAGCAAAACTGTTTGCTTTATGATGCTGAAACTTTACCATCCTCTTTTTTTCCCTAAAGCATTCAAAATCTGCATAGATGATAAATGGTACCTTTTGCTGCAATTCTTTTGAATCGAATCACTTTATCTTCTTTCTCATGAAAACTCAATCGTTGTTATGGATTTTTCATGCGGACTAGCTTAGGCTCAACAAATCTTCTCGAATAAATGCATGGAGGCAATTGAAACAGTAATCCGTACGTCCTTTATGTTTCGTACGTTTAAGCATCAGCATATTAACATCCCGAATCAAACAATAGCGGTTGTGCTGTCCCTTGTTGATGAGTAATAAATTAATTTCTGTCTCGTTATTATATTTATTTATATAAATTGTTATTTTCATCGGCAAACGCAATTATGGATGAGCTCTTGTTCTTCCCTCTCAAGGGTTGGTCCTTCATGTATAGGTGTTGGGAAGGCGATATTTTTCACGTTGAGCTCATTTTCATAGTCCGTAGTCATAATGACTCAACCCGTTATGACTTTGATCTTTAACATTTGGTCACTATATTTATCGTTTATAATGGGTCGTGTTCTTGCTATTGGTCTGTATATGACGTATCTACCATTGGAGCATATGTAGCGGTATGTACTTCAATATTGTCAACTTTAACTACATGCCAACCTGAACCCTCACACTCAGATTCTTGAAACTTTGTACGTATTTTTTGAAACACTTCTGGTAATGCATCTTGAATAACATCGGGTTGCAGTGTAGTATATATTTTACTATCTTGACAAATTTCATACTTCCCTTCATTTTTCACCATTTTCCTATATTCTGTGTATAGAGTGACATACCATTTTATTCCTCTCTAGTCTTTTCATTTAAATAATGTTCAATGTGAGGTTCCAATTTCTTCAAAGCCATTAAAATGTCGTGATTATGTTTAGGCTTAAATGCCTTTTCTCTCGCATGGTTTCGCATACTTTTTCGATACCCGCGACCCACTTGTGAGTGTTACTTTTTTCCTGATACTACATACTAGTCGACGATGTCCGAGAAGCTTACTGCTGCAAAACGTTTTACCACAATCTGTACATATAAGAGTAAGACGTTGTTGATTATCTGTATGATGTTGCTGTAGCTTCTAACGAGAGCTAAAATGTCGACTGCATATATAGCAACAGTGATGCGTTGTACTTTGACGTGTCTGAGTCTCTCGTCGTCTTTATTTTCTTTATTAATGCATTAAATGTGCACAATTTACTACCTGGGTGCGTGAGTCGTTTACCACGAGCGTTCAACTGCATCAAGTTCATGTTCATTAATTGATACTGGAGACCAACTAATGTCGTCTTCTCTTAGCTTGTTGAGATCATTCTCAATACCGATAAAATCCTTTTCTGCTGTTGCACCAATAGCAATTAACCGATTAATGTCAACTAAATAGTCATCCATTGTAACTCTTCATTCACGTCAGCTAGAATTTGTAACACTTCACCCAGTTCAGCTAGAATTTGTTTTTGTTGTCTACAACAGTGTAATTCATACACCAGTATACATGGAATGATAAACAGCATTATTTCTCTAGAGGTTAAGAGAGTGCTTACCCAACTGTAAGATTTGTTTCTGATGTAGAACTAGACATTTATCCGATCTTCGTCAGTATCCACATTGTTGTCTATTACTTAAACGTTGTTCATTCCATTTGTGTGCACACTCTGAACAACAGTAGTGATAGCATCCGAATGTATATACTGGGCTCCATCCAATAGTACCATTACACATGAAACACTTTTCACGCAAGTATATTTCACACTGCTTAGCCCATTCAGGATATTCGTCTCTGTCTTGTTTACATGTTATTCCCATACCAAGAATGATGTGATAAAGAAAGGCGCGCTGGTACTCTTCTTTCTCCTAGAGTTCCAGTTTTACACTATCCAAATTCTTTTAGGCTTTCTAATGTATTGAAGTTTCCTATTCTTAAACCATGAGTGGTGAAATACCGCCGCATAGTTGAACTTTACTCTGTAGTCTTATATGTGCTGAAATTAAAGCATTTTCCTTTGTAGCATCATCTTTCTTTCCCTCTGTAGCATCACCATTCCTTTCCTCCGTTAAATTCACTGCATCTTTTCGTCTCTTAATTTCTGTATATATTTTATCATATTCTCCATCATAATATTCTGCAACCACTATGCTATCCATAATTCTAGTCTGCTCGTTACATGCTTATATATACCAAATGAGGTCAAGGTCAAAAGTAGATGTATACTTTCACGTACCTGGATGGGACGACGAAAAAACATGTGTACTTTGACGAGAGTGTCCTTGACGAAATCAGGTCAAGGCTAAAGTACGCGTGTACTTTCACGTACCTGGATGGGATCAGTATATGTGCACTTTGACGAATGGGTCAATGTTAAAAGTACCCCTCTCATTAAACATACATAGCTATCTTTTTAACAACTTTCCCATTACATTATATTCTTTCCAGGATATAAGTTGCTTTAACTGGGGTCTTATCTTATATTCTCTTAACTTTTTACGAAATTGCATACACTGATAACGTATTTTGCTTATCTTCAATTTGTGCCATAAGGAATATGGCTTTATTGCTTACTAGCCATACGTTTCGCTTCATATCGATTTCTGTATGAAACAATAGCTTAAGCAATATATTGAAGGGTATGAAAAACTGCTTTCTCATATTGATAAAAAGCTTCACTGGAGTTGAATGTATACCCATACTTCTTCAGTTTTGTTGGAAACATGTTTGAAAGAATATCTTTATAACCACCAAATAATAAAACATCCTCTATATTGTCTATACGTGTCTGGATACAGTGTCCTTGAATAAAGTCAAAACCATTCCTTCCTCGATACAGTGTCCTTGAATGAGGTCAATGTTATTCTACAGTGTCCTTCACATCTAGTGTCCTTCACATCCAATGTCCTTCACATTCAGTGTCTTTGACAGACAGTGTCCTTGATATCCAAAGTTCTTACCTACAATCCCACTTCCGAAAAATGTTATTAAAGCCGCTTCATTCAACTGTTTTTAAACCCACATTCTTATACTCCTGCGGATTTTCCAGTTATATAAATTTTAGCCAGAAAACCGAACAGAGGACATCAAATAGTTTAATTAATACAAATGCAAACCAACATAAGCATTACGAAAACACTTACAAGCACTAATACATTAACCTACACGCTACAAGGAGGGAGGGAGGGAGGGATGGAGGAAGGGAGGGACGGAGGGACGGAGGGACGGACGGAGGGAGGGAAGGAGGGAGGGAGGGAGGGATTTGTAAATGTATCTGTGACTTGGCTGTGAGGGAGGAATTTGTAATGAATAAAAATGACTTAAAATGACAGAGATTTTCATCCAAACCATCCTTGCAGTCATTTGTACCATCACAATAAGAATTTTTTGAAACGCATTGCCCAGTCAAAAAACATGATCGTTCATCTGTGTTACCTACAAAAAGTTTCCTAAATCATAACCAACAATAATTAACACCGATACTTTTATGCCATAACAGTATTTTCATTATAGCACTAATCAGCTATTTGAAATGTTAAATAATTTTTAAGTTAAAAGATTCGACTGCAAACAATTAATCCATGTGGCCAGTAATAAAGATGTTATTATATGTATTTTATAATTATTTCAAATGGGATTAAATTTCGGTATTAAATTACACATACTGAAGCAAAAATATCGTTTTACTTTCAAATTATACGTATCATGTTCTCGATAAAAAAGTTTCAACCGAGGATTGTATAATGCAACATTGAATTGAATTAATTACAATTGCAGTTGAATTCGTCCGAACCATCCTCGCAATCATTGTGGTCATCGCATGTCATATTCCATGGGATACACTTGTCAGTATCTCTGCATTGCATTTCACCTAAGGTACCTGAACAACTGCTGTAAACTTAGATGCTGAAGGTATGTATTTACTGTAAAAATTTATCCCTAATGGAATTTACTTCAGATGTTCCAAACAGCAAAAATTTAGTGCTTTCAATTTTCTGCGAAATATATTAAGGATATGACAATCCGAACACATGGATGCCTAATATTAATATGTTTGTACTGTAAATCTTGATCGCTACTGGAATGCATTTGAAATGTTTTCAGCAAACATATGTAGCCAGTTCAAATTGAGAAACAGAAATTAGTGATTTGCTCACTTTGACATGAGATGGAGGATGTTTAAAGTCAAATAATGTAGCCAATGATCTCTTTTATCTCTGCACCCATGTCTAAAATATCTTATTTCACTCTCTGTAAAACACATCTTTCTCCCGCCGTCCAAAAGAAGGAGCTTTGAGTTTAGGAATTGTGATGATGAAAATCTTGAGTAAATGCTCTAGTGAGTTTAAAATTGAATTGGAATATGAGTTTTAAATTCAATTTGAGTATGGGTTATTGAATATGGGCGCTACATATTACAGAAAAAGAAATTAATTGAAATAAAGTGCTTGATATAGCTGTCCTTACAAGTGCAGTTTTGCTCATCAGATGCGTCAAAGCAATTTCTTTTGCCGTTACAGATGAAATCAGACGGAAGACATGCCCCATTACTCTTACACCGCTGACCACCTAAACGGACGAACTTGTCCCATGAACTGTCACATTAAGCGAGTAAAGATCGACTTCTGGATTTGGTTTTGTCCTAAGACGTAAGCAACAATTTTAGTTTCATGCATCTTAGAAAATATCAAATCTTCTAACTGTTTACCGTCATTTACAATATAGAATGAAATAATAAATGCATCATGGGTGGATGTGGCTCTTAAAAAGCGAACAAACGGGAATTTCGGACGCAGATGTTGGTGATCGGAGACTGGTGGGAGAATATACAGGGATGGTGGCGTGTCATCTTACCTCTCATGGGTCAAACTCAATATTTATTAGAAATATTAAATACTATGTAACTAGAATTTTTCACATCCCTGCGGTCCTTTACCAGGGATCCTCTTTGTTACAAAAAATGTTGAGCTAAGCTTGAAATTTGAAATTATACATTTATATTCAATTATTTTTTTCCAATTTTAAGTATAAATTACTAGCACAAGTGTCGCAGTGAATTTCATCTGTCCCATGCAGGCAGTTCCAGACTCCGTCACAAATTTGTTCGGCTTTCACACAAACTGGCAGAAAACGATGTCCACACCAAATGGAACAGCCTGAAAGATTTGAGGCAACTCTTCAGAAACAAAAAAGCAAAATCATGTCGTCATATTGAGTTATTTAAGTATCAAATATTTAACACCGAAAAGAAAAACAAATATTAGTAAGCATGAATATTTACACATCAAACCTGGTATTTTTATTGACAACACTATAAACAAATTTAAATAAAATTATGTTATTTAGGAATAAATCATGACAACACTGAATACTTATTGTACTAAATCGCTACTCTACAAGCACCACATGTGTTAACATGTTTGTCAATAAAAGGGGAAAATTTTGAGGCCAGGCGCGGCCTACACGTTCGTTACAAAGAAGGGTAATTTTCATTCAATACTCCGCCTTTCCCACAAAGCAGGGATTCTTTTGGAACTGCGACCTGCGATTGGTTAAAAATGGGGATTTTATTTCAAACTTAGCACTCAGCATGTAGTAGACATTGAAAGCATCAAGAACAATCGGTATGGACCTGAGTACTAACCCCCCACCTAGTTACGAATAGGAATAAAAGTATAGAAGTCTGTATATAGACCATGACATTTATACGATGAGAGTGTATTGTGGTTTGGATGCGTGCATGTACGCGTGTACACTCTATAACACCCATGCACTGATGATGTATTATGGTTTGGAGGCATGCATGTATCCGAGTGTGTACACTCTATGACACGTATACAATGACAGTGTATTATCGTTTGGATACATTCATGCATGTACGTGTATCTACTATGTCATACCCGTCGTTCGACATCGGAAGTGGTGTGAATGATTATTTTTCCAAAACAACATTAGCGAAGTTAATGAATTCATTTTCAGCAATACATCCTCAGGTTTGAGATTCATCTGGCGCTTATAAAGTCGTTATATAATTAAATAACTGATTTACTGGCATCGATTTTTTTACAAACAATTAAGATTAGGATTCAGGTAAAAAATAATTACCTGTTTCGAGCTCATTAATGAGATACGTAAGAGTGTAGTTAGTAAAAACATGATCACTTAAAGAAAGTCTGCTTCTGCGAAATGGGTTCTGGTTACAAACGCTTATGACTGGGAATTGCACTTCGCCAAAAAACACCTGAAAATTGAGTTTCCTATCATTTGCCAAACGAGCTCATACAAAAAGTCAAGTAGTTCTGTGGAAACCTTAACGTTAGAACTGATATTAGTAATAATCTTGAGAACATTAAAAAATATTAAAAAATCTAATTTAATGATAATACTTTATTCATTGTGTTTTTTTTAATTTTTGGATTGCTTTTTCTGTAATTATATTTTGGTTTTGTTGTGTTTGTTTATCGAATACCTCGAATTTTGGACTGCATTGTCAAAAGCAAAAATGCAGTTGAATTATGTTGAATATAAGTAGTACTCACTTTTTGTTGAATGTTAACTTCTCTTTCGTAAAAATGTTTACAGAGACTGTATGCAAACATAGAGCAAGCGGTACAAGCAGTTAACACTATAGCTGCCCAAAACACTCTGGCCTTTTTTGTCTGTGCTGACGAGATCCTGGCCACACCATGCGCTGTCGTATTGCTTGCAAATTCTTTTAGAACAGATCCTATCATGATAGCATGGTTTTTCCTAAAATTCCTTTATTGCAAATGTTCTTATTTCATTATTACTATTGTAATTATGTTTCAGTTAATATTATTCAGACTAGAGATATATCAGGCCTGATATGCTCCCCGCAGTCAGTACAGGCTGAGAAGTAAGGCATGCTAGAGTTATATTTACGACAGTTATTAACATTTCAGCGTTTTACTATCTCTTTTTTACTTTTATCCCAGCATGTTACAGTCGAAACGTCCAAAGTTGTGTGTAGATAACGAAGTGCGAATTCACTTATTGAACAACTCGTTTTGCGTACGAAATAAAGTTCTAGTTTGCAAAATGCCCACTTTGCAGAGTTATTAAGTGTTGATTACTGTTATGTGTTGCTCCGTTATGTCATTGTGTTTGAATCGGGGGAGGGGCGACCACCCATGTAACAAATGGTTCCATGCGTGACGATGACTTTTAAAACGGTCTCTAAACACGGAGTGCTAATCTGAATACATCTTTTTTTAACCAGTCGAGGAGCGCAATTCCTCCTTTTATGGAAAGAATCCTGCTTTTTATAGAAAACAAAATTGCGCGGAAATATCTGGATCCTGTTACCTCACTTCTCTACCGGTCTTTGAATTGCAACGAAAATTAATGAACAATAAAGATTCTAATATCCTTGTCCCCACAAAAGTGCATCTACATAATTATTTAATTAAAGAATAACATATTTCTCCACAGTGTATAAGGTACGATGATCAGTCATGAAATATTCAATACCATTGTTCTATTTATCGTGTGAATTTTTAATCTTATCTTAATTCAAAGTTCACAAAGGATTATTATGTGTATCATTATAACTAAATGAAATCAAGCAATTAACTGAAAGCACACTAATCAATTTCATGGTCATAGGGAATTAAGCAGTACCTACATAAAAGTACACTTGATGATACCAATACCTAAATATGCCATACACAGTATGGCTGCGTTCATAATTGTTTTTGTGTTGTTTCTTCGCAAGTATTATAAAAGCATCATATCCATTCAGACATTTCTATATATTTATTTAGATATTGTGTTCTGAAAATTAAAACTAAGTTTACACTTTCATCAATTATGGCGTAAATCTTCTTAAAGTCAAGCAATCAAAAAATCATCAACATTATGCTAAAACCCCATGAGCGGGAAGACTGAAACAGAAATCTTTTTGCAGCCTGAAGCACTCGTAGCACTATCCTGCAATGCAAATGCGAACAGTGATCAAGTAGAATAAAGGGTTTCCTGATTAGTCTAAACGTCAGTGGGATTTTAGTTTTACTTCATGATTGATGGTAAAAACTTCATTGCTTATAAATTAAATATCTTCTACACTTCTTAATGATGTTTCCTGTTACGTAGTTACGTTGTTATGGCGATACGAGTCACACGCTTTCCGTATAGCGTAGCGTAACGTTTTTTGATAATGGAAGAAAAGTGAGAATAGGCTGTACGTATCTAGAGGGGGCGTATTCACCAATAAAATATTATTGTTTCACTTGTGTGCTTGCTGGTTAAAATGAAAATAAATGGAAATGTGCAAAAAATAATACTCAAATACATGAAACTCTCAGAGACAATTCACAAAGATAACACATAAAAAGACAACATATGACAAAGTAAAAGCTTTTCACCCAGATAAAGCTGAATAATTGCCCAAACTTTTGCGTTCTTAGCTTCTGCTTAATAGGCGTTTCTATCCATTTCTGTCCAGAGCGATTCACAGCTTTCCTTTTACAGATAAGATGCTAACACAAATGTTATTTAAATGATTTAGAAACGGAAACCTTAATGCTCGCTATAAGTCACTAATGGCTCACGTGAAAAATTTAATTCCCACAATTCGCCTTAGGTTTGCGGCTGCTTATTCAGAGCCAACGGGGATTCTCAAAGGTAATAACAGTCATGTATTTTTATATTACTTTAACCGTGAGGTCAAAATTGACCTCCAGTTTTCGTTATTGGAGAATTTCATTTATTTGTAAATAAATCAAGGCCAAAAGAAGCGATTCTTGTTTCTTATATTTTGGAAACTATCAGCAAAAGACAGCGTAATTCGGTAGCTTAGGTTTATTGCATAACCAAAAACTGCTCTTTGAGCGAGATGCTAATAAAGCAAAATTTGAACTTTGGAAATGACAGAAACGTTTTGACCTTCCGGCTGCAGTGTGTTGGAATAAACGTATAAAGAGGTGGTAGAAATGAATGTATAAAAACCAAAATTACAGCTTAAAACAAGCTAATTTACAAACAGATTTCTTCTAAGTTTTGTTTTTCAGGATGATTTCATTGACAAAACGACTTGATCAAAACAACTAGTAGTTTAATTCAATTGAACTAAATTGTTCAGGATTCTCGATTTCCTCTGCTTCTAGTAGAAGGATTAGTAATATCTGTTAATGATGCATCTTTGATCCTCTAAGTCAGCGATTATATTGTTTTAATATGACAACGAACCTATTAAATGAGCTTTATTCCCTCTAGTTTTATCCTTTCTCGTGCATCACTACGGTGATAATTGTTAAAATGTGCCTTTACGTTCGATTAAGGGGCCATTCCGAGACCTTGCGTTTATCAAAAGGTCCGATTTAGAGCAATGTTGCCACCGTCTTCCCATTGCTTTATTTGTTCTGAGATCATGCTGACAGTTCGATATGTTGAATTAGGGACCACCTTCTGTTCGCATTTGTGTTCGATTAGGGATATTCCATGTATTCGTTCGTATGTGCAATTATTGGTCATGCGGACACCTAATCAACGACATGCTCGATTAGCGGTCAGAATAACACATTGTATTCATCGATAAAGGAATAGATCGACAGTTTTTATTCACGGATATGTTTAATTAGGTTCCAAACTGACACCTAAGCCATGTCTAGTAAACTATAAATGATTAATCGACTTAAACACAGCCATAATAATTAATACTGAATAAATTTAGATATGCTTATAATATAAACTGTAATTTAAGCCTGAGATTTAGGTTTTGTATGTCACAAAGAAACAGTAAGAACATGTAGCAGTCATCGATAACTACAGTAGCTTATTAATCCACCCAATGTTCTCTACTGAATTCAATGTAAGCAATTAATAGAAATTCACATAATTTCTATTTATTGTATACATTTCGTATAAAATTGACTGAAACTTAAAGCAGACCCTATATTTATGTATATAAACATAAAAGAACAACAGTAAATAATAAGGTATAACTAGAATAAAACAAGTTAAGCAATGACAAATAATGTAGGTTCTGTCAAATTCCCGGCAGCTGTATTACATAAAATATAGTTTCATCTTCTTTTTTATCTTTAAAGTAATCACAGCGTTATGTGAACAAAATGTCTCTTGTGTGCTTGGTGCTAAAATGCGGCACTGTGTAGTGTGGCGACTTTGTGAAGCAAGGCAAGGTGTACGCCGTACAGATGCTGTCGAGAGCTGATCTCCCGCCACCCCACATTCTCTGCACCCTCTCCGGCCTGAAAACATGTGTCTTAGTTTAGCAATGCTACTTTTAAGGATTCCTAGTGCTAGATCGATTTGAGACGTGATCCACATGAAGCTAGCCGTAGAGCCAGATATTTATAATAAGTGTGACTTATGAGGCTGTAACTGGCAGACAATGAGTTGCTTTCTGTAATGCGAAAAATATAATGAAATAGAAGATTAAAGGTCAAATATTTTAATTACATTAGGTAATATATGTATGTTTATTTACAATGTAGAGTATTTGCATTTTTTTCTAGCGATATTGCAATAATTAAAACCAAAGTACAACATAGCGGGAGCGTCATGACAGAATGTGGCATGGCACAATTTACATAATTTAAATCATATATATGTGCGATTTGTAAGAAGGGTTTTTTGACTATAGGAAGCATTGCCTTGAGTTTGAAATTGCGTGTAAGCGTGCCGTCCTCGTCGTGGTAGTTCATGGCCATCGTCTCTATCCACGCATTGTCCGTGTTCCTGTGGTCATCGGCGTATCCACGGAAAACCTGGAAACCAAACGGAAAATATGTCATGATGAAAAGACATCGACAACATTGATGTAAACGTCACAATGATACATGTGTCTAAAGTAACGTGTTGTGTGTGCCAATTGCTGGATCCATGGATAACCTGGCAACCAAACAGGAAATGTGTCATAAAGAAAAGACACGGAAAAAACTTGATATAAACGTCATAATGATACATAATGGGTATGTCTCACGTAACGTGTTGTCTGCGGTCATCGGAAATTTTTAGGAAATAACATATAATACGTCACAAGGATGATTCTATCCACCTAAGCAAAAATCCAGTGTAATAACGACTTTATAACGATACAAAATCCGTATAATGCATGTCAACTGTCCATTTTTTCTACGAAAGACAGAGTAAGCAACGAAAAGAAATAGAAATTCATACGATTCCTGTGTCCCTAGAAATCCATCAAAAGCTACTCTAACCATAATATGTTCGAAATAAATTTTTATCTTTGAGTAAATAAAATGATCATTTTACTGCAATGGCAATAATATTTACAGATTTTGCTTGCAACACTCTGCACAGGGGAACGTTACATATGATGAGATATATGTTGTTCTATATCTTAATACTAAGAAGAATTTACAAAAAAATTTCAGACATTTTTTTAATATTTATTTTTAATATTCTGAAGTAGAATTGTCTAGTAAAATATGACAGTGACGGATTTGTTGGAAATATGCGTGATATATAACATATATCGTTCTAAATATCACTCGTCACATGGTGCACACTCACAGCCCACAGCAACCAATGGATGGATTTATAGAAGCATGCTATCAAGCAAAAAATGCGTAATTACAATGCAATTATCCTCTCCGGTTAACATATAATAAACGTTCATGGCTACATATGAAACGCACGAGAAACAATGCAACTAAGCAAATATAAAGCAAAACTGCTTTCATGTTGCTTTGTGTACCTCTTACTAATATTAAAATATATTTTAACGACACAATTTAATACAATCCAAATCATCAAAAAACGCTATTTACGATATGAACGAATACTAATTCTTATCACAGCTTAATATTTTAGCTTAAAAGAACCACCTCTCTTCCAGTGGCCCAAAGTTGGTTCAGTTTTTCATCTTTAGTTGGGCCAGGTTGAGGTTTCCCCAAAACTTCTTCTTCAAACTCCACCTTGAGTGCGTCGTGTATGCTGCCTTTATTGTGATCCCGGCGGAATCCCTAAGCAACGGTAAAATACCAAATGCCACATATGTTGAGATCTGTGTAGGGCTTTACAACTTCTTGGCGACAGAAGGAATTGAAATAATTGTGTTTTTATATAAAAACATTTTGTTCTGAAGACAAGGCTCTTGTATGATAGAGGGTATGCTGATATATGTCAATATCGTGCTGATGTTTGTCATTTGACAGTTACTTCTCTTGTTCAATAAATTCTTTATTAAATATAAAAAGCCTTGCAATAAAAACTAGTATTCAGGAAACATTACCCCAGGGATAGCCCATTCTTTATTGTCTGTTCGCTGCACAGAGAGAAATTCTAACTGTTTCTTGCCACTTTCTTTTACTAATTCTCCGGTCACTTGATTTCTCTTCCACCTATCAACATCAATCAGTTATGCAGTGTTTAATTTATTGGAAGTATGAAATTATTTAGAGTACGTATTGGAACTCTTTTCTGTAACCGGCACTGGATTCTATACTGGAACCTGCAATGGATTTTGTACTGGGATCAGTTCTATATTTCCATGATTCGGTGTGTTTATTGTGTTTATTAACTTATTGTAATATAAATACATGTGTATGCAATTTTGCAAATATGTTGATGTTCAAACATTAGGTTATAAAAGGCTATAGTTCACAGCTCAATATAAATACCTTATAAGTGAAACAAGATTTCTCCTTTTTATATGCTATAAATTTCGTGTATAGAATAACTTCTGGCGCGAATCGTTGGCGTGAATAACTAAACTACTGCTCATCTCTTATATAGGTTTGTCTATAGCAGCATCTCAAGTATGTATGCACACCTTGTAATGATTGGGTCGCTGGCATGATTGGGTCCCCATCTGTATAGGGTTCCGCGACCACACATGCCTGTTCTTCCTGAAGGGTTTCGTGGCAATCCGTCGACGACCGTGTATTTTTGAACCTTGTGGTCATTCTCCACGAATGTTCGTCTTTCTGCGCCATGGCGTATGTCGTAGTCGTTATACGTCATGAGGGCCTCTCGTTCTGCCACTGGCCTGCCAGGATCAAGAATATTTATTGATATTTTTTTAATAATGTCGCGTACATTTTACTGTTGCAGTATGAAGGTGTTACCGCGATCAGTTTAATAGCATTAATGTGATGTCTTAGTATCAGTTACTTATGGTGCACACTCTAGATGGCATTTGATAAGCCATGTTTTGTCGTCTGTATAGTTTTATTTTGATTCATAAATAAAATAAGGGAAGGAAAATTAATTAATAATTAATTTATCTATGGCCATGTCGAAATGTTTGCGGTGCGTGACGAATACCAAACCATAATGGAGATTAATGCGTATCATTTTCAGCAACACTAACGTGCCAATAACTTTGCTTGGCGATTGGTGTAGATAAAATGAGCAACTATTTATACATATCTTTACTTCTTCTTTTAAAACATCGAATATAAAAACAAAACAGCCTCAAATAATCCTTCATTTAAACCACAGATCAATAACTCTCAATTTATTGAAGAGCATCATTTTTAAATAAAAATAAAGCAAAACGATAAATAACATACAGTGGAATGAGGTCTGGGTCTACCAACTTGTTGCCTTTCTCAAACTCCTGGAGGACATTCGGGTCTGTGAAGTACGTTGGTCTATATTCCTTAAAGTCAGTCTTGAAACAATATACAGTACACAATATACAATATACAAAGAATATATGGGAAATTACACTAAATGCCATAAATTATTAATCATTGTACTGGTTGTAACAGGACTATTGCTCTGTGAAGTGAAAAATGATACCATTTCAAACAGCACCATATAAAATAATTTATGTAGTTGTCATTGTGATAGTTGTGTAAACCACTGATGATATATTGAGTCCATCAAATCATTAAATGTCTATGGGATGACCCAGTTTTTCTTTAGCACCATGTTTCTGTTTAAGCATAATTAGTATAAACGGTGACTATCTCTACGCTACTCTCTTTATTTGCCTCTTAGAATCCTCTGTATAACGTATCCATGCACTACGTATTATTACTAGCTACAATCTACGTTGCGTCTTCTATTTACTTATATGTAACTTACATGAGTAACTATATTGTGTGCAATCAAATTTGAGTGAAATGATTTTCAGTACGTCTAGACGACCTCCAATGTTGGCTGGGTAGTGCTTGCCTTTTCACTTAGTTTTTGAATTTGAGCCTTTGGGAGTATAATTTGATTCTGGCACTAGTTCTTAAATCCTCCTTATTTGATTTTTATCAGAGAGAGGAGAGACTAATTGAAACATTAAGAATTATTAACCTCACAAAACACATTTGCTCTAGAGTTTAATTTATGTAAAACAAAACACACCTTCCATGGCACCATGTCGTCTGACACCTCGCACCTATAATGCAAATCTCCCTTCCGGCTCGGATAAGAAATGTCTCTAGACTTCTGGTGCAAAAGAAGTTGCTGTTGTAGCATTTCCTTTATCTTTTCCTTCTTTTCCTTGATTTCTTTTTCTTTCTTTTCCTTAGCTAGAAATTAACAAAGTAATTGATTATTTATTTTTATATGTCCGCTTATTTATATGTCCTCATAAATGTATTTGTGGATTTTTGAAACTTTGGTAGTACAGGACGTGTAACTCTGGTTTATTTATTTATGATGAAAAGTGCTTAAAAGATAGACATAATTCTAACTTGAGTAAGCATGTAATATATCATATTTGCAAGAAGAAAAATCTGTTCTCGTTTAATGTAATGCAATATTCTGGAAACCTCATCTTATTAAATAATATAAAATTAAAGTATACCCTCCTGTCGGATTTGTTGTACAGATTTCAGTTCCTTTTTCTCCATTTTGGTTCCGTTCGCTATTGTAGCTGCGACCAACCAATCTATAGCTTCAGACGTTCTCTGGAGCTAAAAGTCAATGAGTGACATGTGTCACCTTGTTTGAAGATTAGATATGCAAATACAACAGTTAGATATTGTAGATTTGTACATGCAAATAACATAACGCTGATTTAAAGACCGGAGCTGATTTAGTGATGTGGGGTGATTTAGTGATGTGGGTGATTTTGCCATTGGGAGGGTTTGTTCACCTGTTGCTCCATGAAGTCTTTCTTCGTGGACGGGCAGCAGTTTGTTTCCCCCTGCTTGTTTTGGTTCTTGAGAACTTGGATAATCTTTTGGGTGACGGTGGAACTGTTTGGCGTCTCAAAGACTGATTTAGCATTATGGGTGAGTTTGGATTCGAAAGGCTTGTTTACCTATGGCTGTATGAAGTGAAACCTGTCTACTTGGGAGCGCGGTACTTTGTTTACCTTGGATCGCAAGGGGCTGAGTTAGTGCTGTGAGTGACGTTGGCGTTGGAGGGGGGGGGGGGGGGTTGTTTACCTGTTGCTCTATAAAGTCTAGTCTGTCTTCCAGGACGGGTGGCAGTTTGATGGCGCTAGAGGCTTTCTCAGAGTTTTGCATGACAAAGCTGTTCTCCACTATATCTTCCACTTGCATAGACATTGCGTCCACCCTGGTAATGTAATGAGAAATAATTAAAGTACACGTGCACCAAAATATACACATAGTTGTAATAAACACCAACAAGCCATGTCTTTTATTATCCTATAACAATATGTTTCATTTTCTTTATCGCACTTTTTTTATTTTATTCATATAACGTTTTTACGTTTCAAACCAAATCAGGTCCATTTAAAGATACAATGTTAAATTTCTGTCACCAGATTTGTCTAGCATTGAATACCTATTCTGTGGCCGATGCAGTCAAAGAATAATCTATTTTTATTACAATAATCAATTGTGCTTTTTATGACTTTCGTGAGAGGTAAAGGATAGCTTATTATTCTACACTGCAAATCTTTCAGCAGTGATGTAATAGATGACCCACTTTTGATTGGCTAGTTTGACCTGGTTGTCTATTACGCCTTGATTCTCTGCCTCCCGCTGTAACAAGTATTCAGAAGCGTTGAGATTCTCCCAAATCACAACCTGTCTTACTTCACTCTCGTCAAAGGTCTTACCTGCAAGTTAAGACAGACTGTTATTTTGACTGACAGAGTAACGTCAGATATCAGACTGTTCTATTAGAAATTTACGGATTGACGCAAGCAAGTCCTGCATCTTCTCTTTCTTTTAACTCTACTTTTTCAATAAAATAGCTCTTAGATTTTACATTTCGGTTATAACTATACTAAAACGAAATGTCAAAGCTAATTTTTTCTTTCACCCTCCCTCCATAAGCTGTTCTAATAAATTCTTTTATACATAGGAAAAATTGCATTAATTCCAATATTTTTTCTACCGAATTTCATGGCGAGAGATTTGTATAAAATTTCGGGGCACTGGAAAAAAAATTATAGGTGGCAAATCCACAGGTGGCATCTCATCAGGTGGCAGTTCCCTGATGATGACTCACCGGGTGGCATCTCTCCGAGACCCGGTGAATGCTGTCAAAGCGACACTTACGGAAGTCGTTCGTGTCAGTGATGTGACAGCAGCACTTGGCGCATCTCCTGATGACAGCATAGACGTGCATAACCACTATAATCGGCGGCGCTAGGAAAGGCCGATCGTGGTATTGGCGCGTCAAGTGGTAGCGCTGAAAAGCCCAGTGCTTGTCCGTGTTGTCTTGTATGGTCGAAAAGGTGTAACTATATGGCAAAATAATCCATAAACATGCAGAATTAAATTATGGTGGCAGCGCGCCATGGTTCCTATATTACACAGCTGTATCTCGGAAAATGTGAAGTAGCGCGGCAAACATCAGCAAATGAAAATATAGATATTAAATGTAAGAACAACCCAGTGTTTCACTGTGTTGTTTTGTATGTCAAAATATGTAAAATGTGCAAAGCAATGCATAAATACAAATCTAGATAATAATTAAATATAAGTGGTGGCGTTGAAACGTAAAATGCTTGTCTGTGTTGTCTTCTGTTGCAGAAAATGTGTAACTACTCGGAAAATGTGTAGCTATTCGGCAAAACCAATTATCCCAATAATCAACGGATATTCCAAATGCTTTCAAAAATTAATAATACCAATCTCAATTAAAATTTAATTAATTTTAAGAATCATACAACAATTAAAATGTTAATCATAAGCAAACGTAAGTAATAGGAAAGTTACTAAACTATAGTAATTATTTTAGCAAACCTGTATAGAAACAAGCACATAACCAATAAGACTGGTTACATAAAATAAACAACGGGGTCATATGGGTTACCTGAACATAGCAATAAGGAGGTTAAGCATAAGGACATTGGCGATCAGGATATAAATGCCGAGTAGGATGGGAACCAGCCATTTTGCAGTGCTCTCTGGACATCTGGGCAGTGTATTGTTCCGCCATAACTCCTCATCGTTTGTGCAGTCCACTTCACCTGAAAACCAGATACGTGCCTAATTTATTGATCATGGTGTACAATTATCTAACCAAAAATCCCAAGCTTGGGAATCACTGTGATGGCCGTAAATTATCATTTCTTCGTCCTGAGGCATTGTTGTTTCAAACTAACACCCTTCAACACGACTCATGTCAATATATTGTTTGTTCACTTTATGCCGTAAACCTTTTATGTTATAAGTTCATAGAGACTTGATAACTGACATATATTAATTAAATTTGGTAAAGGTTGTTGATCTTAATAATGCATTGATTTTTTGTATCTCTATTAATCCATTGGTTATTCCAAATCACGAAATGATTTATTAATATTCCCTAATAATAAAATAATACAAACAGTGATAGTCTGAACTCATTTAATATAATTAGCTAACTGTCGTTTCTTCAAAATAATGTGATAAAACAATTACCTTGTATCTCTTCTAGATACAGATTGCCATAGATTTGGAAGTACGACTTCTCCATGAGTTCCTGGAAGAGGTGGATGTTGAGCGGAGAGTTTGGATAGAGGATGGCGTGAGCGGCCACGCCGTACGATACCACAAACACGAGTAGTATCACCAAGAAGTACAACATGTCTATCATCTATGACAATACCAAAATGAAAAAAAAATACCTGTAAAATTCTGCATGTCATATGTGTGAACACCAACTTAAAAATACTTGTGTAAATATATCTATCATCTATGGCAATACCAAAATAAAACTACCTGTAAAAGTATGTATGTCATATGTGTGAACACCAAATTAAAAATACATGAGTAAATATATCTATCATCTAGATACAATACAATACAAAAAAAACAAATACACGTGGAAGTATGTCTGTCATATGTGCAAATAGCAAAATAAATTTACTTCTTTGCCAAGTAATAAATGCCAAATATAAAAAAAATACGTGTGCAACTGTGTCTATCATCTATGTAATTAGCAAAAATAAAAATACATATGTAAGTATGTCTATCATCTATGCCAATATGAAAAAAAATGCATGTGTAAGATTTTCTATCACCTGTGCCAGTACCAAAATAAGTTATTATATTTTATTAGGTTAATCACTGACTTGTATCATGTATTGCTAAATAATAACTGAAATTGCTTCTTTTTTTAACAAACAAGCTATTCTGAACATCTTCCCTATTCAGAATGTAAAATGCTTACCATTCTATGAAAAATAAACATTCTCCGTACAGAATATTGAATACTTACCATTCTACCGATCATAACGACTTTTGGTCCTAGCTCTTTATGCACGGAGAATATATCAAGGAAGCGGAAAGAATAAACCATAAAGGAGAAAGCGAGAATAATGCGGGCTGCCGTAAAACACCGATCGTTGTCAATAAACCGGAGCACCTGCAAAGATCAAATCAAAATGTTTCTTCTAGGCAATATTAAAAGCATTTCTTGTACCTTCATTTTTAATATTGTCAATAATATTATGAGCTGAAATATTTAAATTTATATTAAATTAAATAATATTAAATTTTTCTGCAAATAATATCAAGTGCGTAATGTGTGAAATAATAATGGCGTCTTTGGTTTGTAAATAAAAATCTGTGAACAACAACAGAGTTCTGCTTCTTATTAATCTTTATAATTTTATGTTAAAAGTAGAATGTAAAAAAATGATTAAAATGATGAAAAAATAGCAATGCATAAACTATATAAAACTTCAGAAACCGGAAACCCAGTGGGAATGATCAGAATTTGGGATTGTTCCTGTATGCTTCTTCATAATTAAAGGCTCCGAGAACGTTACCATTGAAAAAAGGTCTTATTACGAAGGCGGTCTCAGTGTTTCCGTGTATTTATGATTAATAATGAATAATAAGAATAAGTGTTTTACCTCACCACTTATAAACATCAACAGAGCCAAGAGGTCAAGGAAATTCCATGGTCCTGTAAAGTGGCTGTTCAGTTTGTTCCACGCGCCTCGACTGTCATTCGTTATAAGCTTCAGAACAGACAAACAATTATGGACATCCCAGCCTCGTGAAAAGCAATACAAAATATTGAAAGAACTATTTCATATTAAACGGATATATATTTGGCGTTTTACTAATGTGCAATATCTTCGGGTAACACCGTACTCCAAATTAACAAATAATAGATAAACAAGAGTTTGTGCTTTGATACTGAGAGCATGTCATACGTTCTATACTGTTAGTATGCAAATGCCTTGGAGAATATTAATAAAAATAAATATTGGCGTCTTAAGAGATTTCTACTTATTTTATTTTTACATTTTGTACTCAAAGCTACCAATTTTCAGCTGCTTAATCATAACTGGTCCGTACAATACATCTGCCGTTGTTGTAAGAGCAGTTGTAACAGTTAAAACGAAGCTTCAACAGTTATAACGAGGCATCAGCAGTTCTAACAGTTATAACAAGGCTTCAGCGGTTGTAATGGTTATAACGAAGCCTCAGCAGTTGTAACAGTTATAAGAAGCTTCACCTTTTCAAACCACAATGACAATGCGTAGTTACCTGCCTGGCCTCCTCCATCACCAGGGAGATGACGTAAACAATAATGAATATCTCCATTGGCTTCACCGTGTGCTTGTGGAAGTCCGTCAACACGACGGCGGCGAAAATGAGTAAGAACGCCGTGTATGACATCTACATAGTACATAAATATTGTCTATACAGTGCTATGTCAGCACAACGGAGGCAAAGAATAGTAAGAACGCCGTGTATGACATCTACATAGTACATAAATATTGTATATACAATGTTATGCCAGCACAACGGAGGCGAAGAATGAGTAAGAACGCCGTGTATGACATCTACATGGTACATAAATATTGTATATAAAGTGTTATGCCAGCACACTGGAGGCGAAGAATGAGTAACAACGTCGTGTATGACATCTGCATGAGGTATACATGGTATAAACAGTATTGTGTCTGCAAGACGGCAGTGAAAATCAGAGATATTATGAAATATACAGTATTGTGGCAACATAATAGGGGTTAAAATCAACATTAAACGCTGTATGAGCACTCAACGGCACACATTTGATACGTACTACGATATGTATAAAATATGATGTGCATAATACGATATATGAATGGTGGACGAACGACACACCTGACATGGTATATGTGTGTGTGTTATTTAGAAGAAGCTACAACAGACTACACGTAATTAAGATTAAAACATAGGATCACGTGTCTTTTCATAATTTTCTGCTAGTTTAGGGCTCGTCTGAAAACTTTTATTGGATAAAGAATTTTGCCCTAGCAATAGTTTTTAGGCATTTTTATTAACTTGATTTCCAACTTGTTATACAGCAGGATGTGAGTTAGAAAAGTATAACACGCATCAAAGACTAATCCACTGTGCCTAAACACTAGTAATGTCAAATGTATCAAGTGCATTCCAATTTGAAATGTTTGTAAGAAACAATAGCAATACTGAGATATACAAAAGAGACACTTACCAAATTACACCTAAATGTAATTACAGGAGATTTATAGAAATAGAACAACTTGTCTAAAAGAGTCAGTGCCTTCTTTTCTTTCTTCTTCTTGTTCTCTTCGGCGGCTCGAAATGCATTCCTTTTTGACACAGTATATAGTTTGTAAACATTTTAGCGACAACAATAAGATTTTTTTATTAATGTTGCAATTTTAACTTTTGTTTTTATGTTCTACTAAAATTTTTACTACTATCATAGCAGATCAGCTATATGCTAAGATTTCGTAATGTTAATGAAATTTGTGATGAAGTGAGCTTGTGTGGTCCACATGACAATTTGTTTAAAAACAAGTGTTATTGACTAGCAAGAAATATATATTTGCTACTGTAGCTATATATGTACTTTGTTACATCATTATAACGGGCACTGTTTTCATAGATAACTGCAATATATATATCGACATTTCAGTCGCTGTCAGCATTGAAAAATGTTGGGAGTAGACCAATTAGATTGCGATACACAGTCATGTGACAATTTAAACACTTGTGGAAACACTTACATGGCTTCTAAGTTAGTTTCTTCTCGCGTGTAGAAGAGCTTTTCATTTGTGCTTGCTTTCTGAATTACAAAAAAAAAATCAATTATTTTACAAGGTAGAAAGGTGCAAAGAATAAAACAACAGGGCGATTCATAAAAGCACTCTATTTTGTTGTTACCTGGCACTGGTATATGATATAAGGAGTGCAAAAATAATTAGCTATCACTAACAAAACAACAAAGAGGGAGAAAAGACTATTATTATTATTATTATTATTATTATTATTATTATTATTATTATTATTATTATTATTATTATTATTATTATTATTATTATTATTATTATTTAGATTTTGTTGCTTTCAGAGAACAACAAATGCTGGAAGTAATCTTTACCTTTTCTCTGACGTCTTCAATGGCTTTGTTTGCTTTCATGCTGTTTCTAAATTTAACCACAAGCGGTATGAGTGGCGGGAAGAAAACTGATGTCCAGAGCTAGAAAAAATTACTTAACTAAATTACAAAGTATCCAATACTTACTAAACCGTATATAATTTATGAACATATGCTACTGGTATTACTGTAACAGTCACGTTCAGCTGTTCGGCAAGCTGTACATTTTCTGTTTGAGAAGTGACTTATATAGCAGAGCGCCAAAACTTGTAAGAAACTTACTAATAATGACAGTATAAAAGTAAGTATTTTCTTGACTAATTTCTTATCATAATGGATTAAGCTGAGGATCAATGGTAGATGGGGAAGTTACGATCCCACCCTTGTTGTGAGAAAAGTTTTTTAAGATAATATGACTTTCATAATGTTTAATAAAAAATTGGCCCCACCTTTAACGCTTTTTTTAAATATTTGGTTTTATGTCTGTAATTCAACACTATTTTGACCATTCTGATATTCCATACAGACGCGTATAACAGTACCATTATTAAAAACACACTATAAACCATAATCATTTTCATATATTGCAAGATCTTTTGTCGATATTATCTAATGTGGATAACTTACAACAAACTCGCTGTTATCTTGCATGAGCTTGCCCATCCAGATCTTGGTGAAGAGCGTCTGGCAGGCGGCGTGGGCGATGAACGTCTTGTTGTCCGCTTCTACCGCCAGGGTGATGATGGTGGAGAGACCAAACAGAGGCAGCTCCCTCACCAGCATCTTGTGCGTGGTCACCTCATCGGAGGTGTGGCACACGCTAAGAACACCCACAGCTATCTCTTCAAAGTGTCTGCCATAAAATACTTTTATCTATAATCGGAAAATGACTTCTTCAAAGTTCTTTTGATATATTATAAACTTCTTCTTTCAAAGTTGGCTTAGCCCCCCACCAGTCAAGCAGCACTAAAATAAAATTTAATTCTTCATAAACTGCCTGACATAAAATGCTATTAATTGTATTCTAAGATTTAATTTAAGTACCTGCAGTAAACCATTGTTCATTAAATTCTAAGATTTATACCAGAAATAGTGCTTGCCATAAAATGCTATTAATAATATTATAAGAGGCATGTACTTAAAATAACAGTTGTAATATAAGATTAATATAGTTTAGGAATTTTATCCTCAAGAAGCAGTCTGAAGCTGAACGTGCACACAGCAAATGCCCATAACATACCATAGGATAAAATAATATTCGATTATAGTGTAAAATAATATGGGTTATTTTAGGATTTATCCCTGATAGATCAGGAGCATATTCCAGTTCATTCTTCACACTATTCCTTCACCAGAAAAATCCTTCAATTCGTTAAGGCTAAAGCATCTGTAAATCAATGCATACTCATTGTTTCAAACAGATGAATCTGGCAGATATTCAAAGTGAAGTACCCAAATAGCATACTTATTCTTACTACCCTTAAACACCTAAACAACTTTCACCTAGTTTTCATAGGGAAATATTTGGAAGAACTATACATTAAATTGAGGAATTCTGGCGAGTTTGGCAAAGACTTTTAATAAATGCTGAAACTAACTGGGCATTTTCTTCGAGTTGTCGTTCTAGTTCTGAATCGTTAGCCTGGTTTGCCAAACCCACAAGCAGTTTGTTAGCTACTAAAGCTGCAGCAATCCCTTCCTAAACATCAAATAAAACGACAAAATTCATCTATTGATATTTTCTTTAGAACTATTTCTTTAGAAAACAACTTTGATTGTAACTTTTCTCTACTTTTATATTCTTAAGATATCGTTTTAAGGCTCACTTTGATAATTAAACATTAAGCTATGTAACATTTATGTAATTACTTCAAAGTTGCGATACGTGTTATGCTTTGTTTTCTTTTATTTATAATGGTGGTTGTTCCGTGATTATGGGTGTTTTTGTTAGATATGCAATCTCACAACAATACTCTTAACGATGAACGGAATTTAGGGTGTACATACCCTGCCCTCGTCCCAGAACAGCATGGCGGTGTCGCGCCGATTCATTAGCACGCTCCAGATGAACAACTCACGTGCGGGCTCCGCAAAAGCCGGCTCATTTTGCTCTAGCTCTTGCTCTACAAAGAGTCAGAAACTCGAAGTCGACCTCCAGTTACTTAGAGTCCGTCTGCTGACGTATGCCATCAACACAAAGACTAAAATAGCCCTGCTACTTCAGGTTTGTTTTTCTAAGGAATGTAATATACTTAAAAACAATATAAATGGGATTATGTCTACCCATTATTGTCGGATATTGTCTGGTAAATCACAGATTGTAAAACAAGAAAGAAAAAAATCAATGCCACTCACTTGACCCTCCATTTATATTCTAGTCATTATTGTCAGAAATTGTCCGAGATATTACACATTGTTAAAATAGAAATATTAAAATGAAATAAATTTGATTCACTCTACCTTCCACTTATTTTCTGGACAATTTCATCAGAAATTGTTCGAGATGTCAGTGATTGTTAAAGGCAGAAAGAAATGCTACTCACTCTACCCCCTATTTATTTTCAAGACAATGTCAGAAACACAGCACATAAAACAAGATAACTGATTACAGTCGCATATTCTTGTTTCATAGAATATCTCAAATACAGAGATAGAAATTGCAAATCCCAGTTATGTGCGTAAGTTATTATTCCTGTTAATGTCAAAAATTAAAAAAGAAAGTCTACCTCGAAAAAACTGTGAGTACACTGATATGACGTCTTCATCTGCAGCAAACACAAAAAGTATCAGCACAATCTTTGAAACACAATCATTTGGTAACTTTAAATATACGTAAAGGAGTTGTGTTACCAACAGTGCGTATAACTGATTACAATTAAACTCTAATGAGCAGCTACGATAACAACATAAATATTATCAAACCTAAGATATGTTTTATTAATAGAGTTTCGGACACCATGTTGTAGCGGTAGAGTATATTTTAATCAAAGCAGTATGAGTGGAACAAGACCTTTATATTTATGAAGCCAGCTGGAATTAGACTGATCTGTGGTTTTTAATCGCGATGTATCAAATGCCTGAAAACAAACAAGATAAAATGTTGTGCTTAAAAGACTAGGAATAATGGTTATCTTCCTTTGTCAATCATAACACATATAACTAGGTTCTCTATTTAACAAACAAAATTGTAGCTTATCATTTTTTATATGATTGTAGAATTTTAATCACTGGAGCAGATCAATTTTGCAACACAAAATAGTTCAATACCTTGACCAGTTCATGGCAGTATATAGACTAATGTAGTGGAAAATTTTTAGACAAAGTCGGGAATAGAGAACGGAAAGTTTTACTGCTAATCTGACGCAAGACAACTAATGCAGCACTTCTTTGTAAATGACCACTTGCTTTAAATCTACTTTCTATCAAAAACATCATTTTATTATAGTAGTTTGGGATTTAGGTTGCTGTACTCATTTAGAATGTTACTGCCTTTGGCGATGTTATGATTTTGGCATGGTGTCTTAAAAAATACTTTTTAATGGTACCTTGGATTGGTTGTGGTACTTGCTGTCTCTACTGTACAGTGGTAAGTAAAAATCTCCCATGACGGTTTGGATGAGATTTGCGACATCTTGCAAGTCAAACAACATTCCTTCTTTGTATTTGTCCTGTTATTATAAATGCTACATAGTAAATTTTGCAAACGTTATGATACAGTTACAAAAAGAGCACACGTATCAACTGCCAAGTTAACAGTTAATGAGTCGTGCAGAATATTTGCTCAAAAAATACAAAAAAAAATGTTTTAATATTGCATAAATTAGACGATTTTGCCAATTGTACCTATTACAATGCATACTAAATATAAAAAATCCGAAGAAAACACTTTGGAAAAGAGAACCGTGAACTTAATAAACACATATCTCTGATTTATTACAGACCTTTCTTTCTTTTCTTTCTTTCAGCAGAAGCATATGAAGCAGTTCCTTTTGTGGTACCTAATTCAGAAACAATATGCGTCAGACATATCACAAGAAACACACAACAACAAGAAAACTTTCTTTTTCAAAAACATTTCCAGATGTCGCTGCTTAAAAGACCTTAAATTCGGCTGGTGCAAAATAGTTGTTCCTTTCCGAACTCGCAGTGACGTTGATATAGGTTGTCCACAGGAGTTAATATAAAAATGCATTCATACTGTCGATAGATAGCTATATCGCTTGTTATGCGGTTGTTTGTGATAGTAAGTCATTTTACAATATGCAAAATCTAATGGGTGATTTAGAAAAATGAAGAAACTCTAAATTTCAGATCAGTGCTATGAGAGTTCGTGATATAGCTCCCAGATAAGGAACGATTACAATTTGTGAAGTTATAGCTATAGAATAACAAATGTAAATAAATAACAGCAATATGCATACGTCATTGTAGAGCTGAGTGAGTCTGTCTACAGTGAGGAATTCCCTGAGATCCACCCCATTCTCCATGAAGAGCTTGATGAAGTCAGGCTTGTCGTTAAGGATGGCCTCGTGCATCACTTCGTACAGCTCCTTTGGCTGTACGACAAGCAAAATGTACAGACAAATGTCATAAGGTTATTGTATGGAAATTTGATGTGATTGAATTCGTATCTACTCGCCTCAACCTGAAACACGTCACTCCTTATTTTTCCTTAATAAATAGAAACTGTTTTACTCGTAAGTTCTACCAAACCATATCTCAGACAAAGGTATAATTAGCTCATCTTCGTTGTGGAATTTCCACGAACTTTGCTTGGACTGTCTTACCTATATTAGATAATTAATTGAGATTTCCTATGCAAACCGTCCCTAGTTAATACTGAGGCAGGTTGTCTATATTTATCCAAAAAGCAAATTGTATAATACCTTGAAATTAGAGTCGTCGCCAAATATGTTTGTTTTGGCTATTTCAATCTGGTTCCATGCCAGTGCTAGCCTCACTTGGTCGACACTCTCGTCGTCGCTCACTAGAACAATAAGGCTTCTGTTACTATCACCAATCATTGACTGATTGTTATAAATTAACATCTGCAAATAAAATGCAAAATTTGATTGTGTCAAATTGGTGACATTTGCATTTGTATTTCTCTGGTACATACCTTACCAATTTAAGTCTGCTCTAAACAGACTTCAGTAACAGGATGAATTACCATAGTTGATTTTACAATCCAACAATAAACTTTAAAAATGGAGTAATATATTTTTTTATCCCAATGCAGGTCTTTCTAGATGGCTAATCTTACAAGTTCATAAAAGATGTGTCAGGTGATGACCTTAGAATTAAGTTCAGCAGGCTGGCTAACATTTTTTTTCTGCCTGGCTGTACTTTCATAACAGATACATCGGGCAGCTAAACACTGAAGCCCTTGAGAGGTTTTAACGTGCACGAGCTTTTCAGCTCAAGACTTACTTACCTTTACGTAAAGCCCTTGAGATGGCTGACCCTTAAGAGCAAGGTCTGCACCGGACCAAGACCTGTAGCGGGATTACTATTTGCACAAGTCCAGTGGCGCGACGAATCTTCGTGTAGGTGGTGTAGCATGACTAACCTTTGTGTACGTCTTGTAGCATAACTAGCCTTTGTATACGTTCTGTAGCATGACTAACCTTTGTGTACGTCTTGTAGCATAACTAGCCTTTGTATACGTTCTGTAGCATAACTAACCTTTGTGTGCATCCAGTAGCATGACTAATTTCTGTCTAGGCTAATAGCAAGGCTAACGTTTTAGCAAAGCCTGTTGCTAGACTAACCTTTTAGAAGCGCCTGTAGTATGGCGACATCTATATCTTTAGCAGAGGAGGTACCATCTTGTCTGAATACGGTGATATGATCCCTCTTCTTGAGACACTCTCGCACCATGACTAGGATGTTGTCCACTTTCTTGTCACCGAACTCCTTGACAATGCTCTGCCGAACTCTCTCCCACACTTCATCCTCCACCACCGACACCGTTCTAACACAAAAGTGTATGCACCACAATTACATAAACCATAAGCTTACACATCGCCAACTACATCTGGAAACGTTAGTACTATGAAGTTTTTGTACTGGACTTTTGCGCAGCGTGCTTAACTAAACTCTCTTCAATTTCCTGCGTACTGTTACTAAATTCGATTATTTTTGTACAGATGTTACTTAAACGTCTCACCTTATTAATTGAAAGTTAAGTATGTAGTTGTACTATATATTATTTGTATACATGCTTAAAAAAACATAGATATAACATGGCAAAGGTGAGTGGTTACAGGAGCTAGGCGAACTTATTAGTGTCTAACTCACTTCTGAACTTTCCTTGAGAACTTATCAATAACTTCCACTTTCTCTTCGCCAGAGTTCTCGTAAGCAAACGCAATGATATCTGCTGCCCTTCCTGAACCCTGTTCAACAACAGCAAGGGAAATAATGAGTCTTATTACCTTGAATGCTTTTTCTTTTAATTTGGTCTTTGTTTATGTCAAATGTTATTACTGTTTAAAGTTTAACTGTTTAAAGTTTATTTTACTATTCATATAATCAAAGAATTGTTAATGTATGATCAAATAAAATTTTATGAGATTTCTTACAAATCTACACTGAGACAGATCTGCAGACCTGCACTGGGCCAATGTTACAGGTCTAAAAAATATATCCCTGCACCCAGACAGTTTAACAGACTTGGCCCTGGGCAGTTTTACAGACCTCCACCTGGACAGTTTTACAGAGCTGCACTGAGATAGTTTTACAAACCTGGACTATGACGGCAGGTGTCCCCGAGTCTATGGCGGTCTTGACGGTTTTCAGAGTGCCAGGACCTCCCTCAAGCACGACGCACACAGACGGAATTCCTGCCAGCCAGATAAACAAGTAAGCTGATACATACCAAGTCAGACATATCGCTGGAGTAACAAACACCAATAACAAGCCTTAACGCACTACAAGTCAAACGCAGCAGCTCATTACTTTATCAGCATATGTGTGCCTTCCGTCCATAAACTTTGTTAACAAACATGAATACCAAACCTTAGCAATGTTATAATCAGAAAGACCAGCAACATCGGTTAATTACGTTTATGCCATACAAAATAGAGAAGTGAATTAACGTGATTTAATTTTGAAGTTGACGTAGCAGAAGATGAATATTTCTGTTGTATCATTGAAGTCAGACACGCCAACGCAACTTATGCCATATCATTTATTTTTGCAAAGAAAAGAGAAATGAGGATAAATCTCTACGATTCATACCAAAAAACCACATCGTTTATTATCATAATTTGTACCGGTTTTGTTCCCACAAGTTCCTATAAGTATTATAAACATAAAAAATATGGGGAATGTTATACTCCATGCAATAAATAAAATTAATGAAGTGCAACTAAAGAGGAAGTACGTTGATAAGAATAATTGCAGGGAAGTTAACTGTACGTTAAATATCTATAAGTAAATACGGAAATGGGATTGATGGTAAATGCTGACCGTGTGCTCTGTAGACGCCGGTTTGGGACTGCATTAAGGACACTTCCCGCTCTAACTTTGCACGGAATTCTATCTCTGTTCCAAAAACGTTCTGAGTACCGTTGTCGACGAGGATGAAGTGCGAGTGGTTCGGATCCAGGGGGCTGCATCGGCTTTGGTTTTCTAAATCTGCTTTGTAGCTAGCTGGCCACTTGCCCTTATCAACAAAAACGACAGTGAATTAAATTTTAAGAGGACAAACAACCGTCGTTGCAAACATCACCTTTGCCTATGTAACCATTGCTCAAACAATCTTCACTTACACTATATGTTTGGCTACCACTACATGAACTTTGCCCATATGACGATCTCTCACATAACCTTAACCTACACTATATTTCACTACCTCTACTTCAGCTTCGCATAAGTAGCTATCGCTCACACAGCCTTCACCTACATCTACATCAATTTTTGCCAGGTATCCATCGTTTACAAAACTTTCACCTGCATTATATTTGGCTGCCTTATTTTTGCCTGTACCACAATGAGTAAAATATACCGCAGACGATTATAACAAGTGTATATAGATTAACTTGATTCACCTGTAAACTTTCATCGATGAGCTGCTCCTTGTTATTTACGGCACCCCAGGGCACAATACCGAGAGCCACCACTTTGCTTTTATTGCCCTGGGCAGCCGTGTAGTCCCTAACTGCTTCACCTACATGCTTCATCACGCCGGCATGCATGCCTCCTGTCACTATCCAGGCACCTGTACCCCAGAATATACATTCGTAGCGCGAATGTATTGAATATAAAATATGCATGCAAAACTGCCCCAATTCCATGTTGAAAACTGTCTTGAAGACCAATTTACAGACGTGAAATAATTTATCACTTCATCACTTAAATATTATTTCATGTAAGAATCAACACGCAATAAATAGAATCTGTTTTTCTTGTTGTGTCATACCATGATAATATAGTAAATTTTACACACAGTTATTTAACAAACATAATGTGACCATAATGATGGACATGTCGCACACGTGTTCAAACATCATACAAAAATATCGATAGAAATTCCAGAAATAGTATACACAAATCCTAACAAGATACTCGGATGCATCTGTACTAATTACGGGTACCTGTTGACTCTGCGGCCTTCATTAGACCTCTTCGAAATAGCTCTTTGAGGCGCGGCTTCATGTGGAAGTTCTTTGCACCGCCTGTGGGCAAAAACGTCTGATGCATATTAAAACCATGATTTATTTTATCTAGCATTTTACGAAAATGACTATACAAATAGGCATAATTATCGAATTTCCAATGCCTTAATATAAAAGTGCAAAGTAGAACTACTGAAAGTGAAAAATAACACCAATACATAAGTGACTTTGTAAAAAAATGTTTCTTTTAAATTCGTACTGTTACCAGATTTCATCTAAAGGTATGTGCAATATGAGTCATTGCATAGTACCATATTTACCCTCAGTAATATATAACCTGAATATATAGTCTGAACAGACCTGTGACAGAGATGATCAAGTCAGGCGCTTCTAGCTGCCAGTGTGACGTCATCAGCTGTAATACAGGCTTCATCTTCTGGTTGCGATCGACTCGTACATACTGTGCAAAGATATGATTTATTTATATGCACCAGTGTTTTATCTAAGCACACACACATAACCAACCTATGGCTAAATTTTCCTCCCAAACAGATCGCGACAGAGTGACGGTTAGCTGAGCGATGGTCTGGTTAGTCGCAAGGTTTTGGTTCAGGTGGTCACAAATCTGTTGGCTATTCTTCAATTGTCTCAACTGCTCCAGTAAATGGGTACTTCATTTGAACCAAGGAACTCCCAATTAATGTTATCCACCTTTTTAATAAACATTAAGTATGTCTTGGGGGCAAACAATCGTAGCAGTTATCAGCAGTAGTTAAAATTTGTCGCAGTTGTTATAGGCAATTATTAGTTGCAGCTATGTTTGTAGATATAACTAATTTATTTTTCGTCTTGAAGAACAAATGATGATAGTAATGGATGTATCACGATTGACTTGTTTCAGCTGAAGCTTGAACCAAACTCCAAGCACCTATTGGGGTACAATACAAGCAGACAACTACTGGACAGAGTTTGCTATGGGAAAGATGATCACCTTTGCGTATCTCTGACTGCTGTATCCTACAAACAACATTTCACCAAAAGCATCAGTTGGCTCCACTTTGGTGTTGTTGTCATCCCAGCGCTCTCTTGTCTGGTTCTGGTACTCTGGTGCGTGCTGTGATCTCAGATATCCGCAGTGACAAAGCGCGCCCCTTTATTAAATATAACCACTATAATTGCCCTACTTTACAACAATATCAGATAATCAACAAAAGTTTTTATTGTGTGGTTATTTTCCTCTCAGTTCAGTTACGGGCATATTTACAGAGAATACTTTGATTTGTGTTTATGATTTATGAAGTATTAGGGTAGTTTGTGTACGTGTACCATAAATGCTTCTGATGATTAGGTACAAATTCTTTTGTGGCACCTAAACCTTTTACATAATATGAAGAGCGCAGACAGTGTGTTTAAATGATATGATAAGGTCATACGGCGTGTTTTGTATGATATGATTAGCGTGTGCGAATACTTTACATGATATGATGAACGAATGCGGCGTATTTTGCATGATATGATGAGCGTATACAGCGTTTTACATGATATGATAAAGGCAGACGGTGTGTTGTACATGATATGATGAGCGCATACACTGTGTTTTACGTGATATGATGAGCGCATACACTGTGCATTACGTGATATGAAGAGCGCAGACGTCGTGTTTTACATGACATGATGAGCCCACAGGGCGTCATTTGACTCCCATAATGCACAGTGGGTTTACGTTAATCAATCAACGTTCCCATGTTTAGAAAATAACTTCCCATAGCTTTTGATAGAACAATTTTATTAGAATGGTCTGTAACCACTCCCTGTCTCATAAAAACACATGATATATAATGCCTATATAATTTGAAAATGACATACAATAAAGATTTGAGCAGCTTAGGCTTTTAATGAACACATTTAAATGATTTTACCTTTTGTCGGTTTTCGTTGTATTCTCTACGTATGAAATGCAGGTACGTTTTCTTATTTTGCCAATGTGCTTTATCCAATATGCCATTTCGTTCTGTTAATTAATATATATAGATTTTCGTTAATATATTTCTTATACAAATCAGTTTTGAACAAAAACTTAAAAATTAATAATATGACAATAAAATTCTACCAGCCTAAACCAGAATGCAGCCCTACAACTTGCACATACACACACAAGCTGACCTATTTTCAGCGAGGTCACTTACCTCTAGGGTACTGTTCACGGACAGGGGCATGGGTATAGCCGATACATGTTGCACTGATTCTCGTTCTATCTTCGCCTTTTTCGATTCGTCAGCGACCATGGGCACGTCAGCAACCGGGGACACCTTGTTTGACACCTGAAGTGACGGAGATGTTGACAGGTGCTTCTTTGGCACGTCCGACACTTTGCCATTTGGTTTTTTTAGAGTTGATGCGGACATACCTAAAATATTAACGTAGTAAAAAAGCTACACAAAAGCCATATTATGGAGAACTTAGACATTAAACGAAACGTGACAACCATAACATTTTAAAGGTACATTTACTGTAAAAAATGCATATACGTTGAATTATACCTTTTCGTGCCGTACAACAACATTATGTTTTAAGGTATCCATAAATAATACCAAAAATGTCCTATTGATCAAGGTTTATTTTTCCCTTTTAATTGTTCTGTAAAATAACTAAACAGTAACTTTATCAATAAAAATGTCAGCCATTTTAGTGGCATAGGCTAAATTTTATTGCATTTCAAAATGCGATAAGTTTTTAACATCATTAATCTAGCAGTGTAGTTAATTAACTATGAAGATCTAATCATATTTGGATCTTAAAATTGTTCAATTCAAAATCTTTTAGGGTGCAAGATTGTGTGCGAGCTATAAAAATACTCAAAACCTAATATAGATTATAAAAAATTATACCCAAGTATTTTTTGTGAAATTTAATTAATGCATTTTGATATTCAGCTAAGTAACTCTGTCTAAGAAGCTTTTATAATAGAACATTTCAGAAGTGAAACAAAAGAAGTAGCTAAACTTTTCACAAGAAGTATTATATTCTAAGCAGTTAGTTTTAGAATAGAAAATGCCAACGTTAATTTAAATTATCAAAACTTTTACCTGTCACTGGACGCGGGTTCTATAATACTTATAAAAAATATTCTTTATTCGTTACTCCAAATCTACAGCTTTTGTTGATTTATGTGTTATATTTTTATTTTGAGCATGATAAAATAAAGTATCCATGGTAAAAAGCATGTCAGTCTTATCTGAATAATATTAAGTATTTAATGGCTTGTGTGTATTCCAGCAATCAGAACGAGTATTGGTTATTTATTATTGACTAGTGATTGAGTACGCGCTGTCAAAATACCTTTACTAGTCTGTTATGGGACAGGCATCCAAATACGGCGCTCATGTATTGTAATCTACAGGAGCCTACACAAACAAAATGTTCTCTTTGTTGTTCCAACACACAAACCTTAATAATAACAGCTGATCCATGGAATGTAGAGGTACAGGGAGTGCCGAAGATCTCGCAATACATCAAGGTCACAAAGGAGTGTTTTGATCTGATTTTTGTGCACATAAACACGGCCTGTTATGGATAGAAAGCGCCAGCCCATTATTCATAAGAGGTCATTATGGAGTTAAGTGTACATCAGATAAATTAGTAATACAATTTTCATAAGAATATATTTAAACATAAAAGTAATTTTAATACGGCACATGTTTTAAATCTATTATAGTAAACTGGCAAGGTATTCGAACCCTTAAAGAAGCTGTTAAATCCACAGTACAAAATATTTTCAGATATATTAATATTTTATACATATTAACTATATTGATATATATTATTTAATACCTGGAAGTGTCAGTAGCTCTTCCAAGTATAAATCTTTATATATAGCATTAAATTAAGGCTCATTACTATGAAACATTTTTGGAAATAACAACTCTTATTTACAAATAGACCATTCCATAGTTTCAAGAATATATCCCTCTATTTTTCTCTTTTCCACTCAAACTAGTACTCAATTTTACGTTTCCGTCAACTTGTGTATGGATTATTTTGAAAACAGTCAATTCGTTCGATAAATTCGTGATTCTTACAATGTTTGTTTATGATGCATGAATTATATGATTATTATTCAACTATTGTTTTTTGTTGAAAATACTGATATTTTAAATGACAAGACTGAGTGGACGTTGATGCTGAAATAGTTGGCTGTTGATCTACGTCACCACGCTGGCTTAACTGTAGAATCGGAATTGAATTTTAATAGCTTATGCACTTAGCACTTCCCGCACTCACTTGCAAACACTTTTAACCTAATTTACTGTAAATCCAAAGTAAATATAACGTTTATTGGGCTAGCATTAAGTAGACATACAAGGTATAGCATTAAGCACGATTGCATGAAAAATATATCTGCAATTACCTCCAGTTTTTATTCACAGCCTGATCTATTCATTTTAAATTTAAATAATCACTAAATATTTCTCTAATTATAAAATTAGCTTACAACCCCACAAAGATGAATGCTTGCTAAGAATAGGATTCTTAATTTCTGTGTTTTTACATAAAACATCAAATAGATGTCTAATGTGCATCAAAGTAACATAGAAATTGCGATTCGCTTTTTGTGGGATGATATTAAGAACCCTGACAGGTTTGAAGTTCAAGTCTTAATTTGTCATTGCCAAAGTTTGCTTTGCTTATCTTTGCAAGCAAAAAATAACTGCAGCAGATAGAACATAGTAGTGTGGGAAAAGCCATCCTACAGTTATAAGTCGTCTTAGAAATAGGTCATGTTTAACGTAAATGAATTCTTTTTGCTTTTTGCTTTTCAATACTAATTAATCATGATTCTAGGGTTTTAGGGTTATTCTCCCCCTTACTCATTTTTAGTAATTTTGAAGTATCACTTTAAAAAATAGACCCATTTAAAAAGCAATTGCAATTGCAGCTCTAACAACAAAAATATATGGCTAAATTTGTATTGCAATAGAATTATATGTAATTGTTAGAATTATATGCAACATTCTCTGCCTCTGGGAAAATATCATAGACTCCTTCTTCTACACTAAAAATAAAACAAAAGCAACTAGAAAATAATATGATCCTGTATACACTGATGAAGATTTTGGCAATACGTTTTATTTCAATTCGTTAGGATTTATTTTTCTTGGTTCCGAAATTGCTGTTGTATTTTATGAAAAGACAGATTCAAGAAGAGGCCAACTGATATTAAGAGGGGGAACCAATGACGTCACACATGAATGTGTGCGAATGCCTTTTTTCCAGAAAAATATGAGCTGTTGTGGCGGCAAATAAATGAATAATGAACTAAGATTTTTTTAAATGAATGACAAGACGGACTTTGTTAATGTTGAAAGCCATTGACAAAATGTAATGTAAAGTAGATTATAAAATACAAAGCAGAAAATCACCAACAGCTTATACACAATATTGCTGTTCTTAAGAGGAAACAAAGGTATGAGTAAGAGGGGGACAACTAGAATGGTTATCATGCATACCAACAATTTTTTGACAGTTTGCTTTTCGATCTCACAGTGATGATTAAAGCCCTTATTCTGCCTTACGTATTACCATTTCCATTCATATTTGTAGCTTTTGATCCAATCTTTTATTTATTTATTTATTTATTTATACCTTCACTTGGGGTGGCCACTTGGCTGCTATGCATGCCCAGGGCTTTTTAAAACTAACCATAAGCGCGGAGTGCTAAGTATGAAATATTTTCTCGTTTCTAACAAACCGCGGAGCAAAATTCGCGAGTATTACGTCTGGCCTCAAAATAAACCGCCTTTCTCTACGTTTTTCTGCACAGGCATGGTACCTCAAGTTGCACCCTCGGGTATGAATTCATCAATTTAACGAATAGGCAAGGAATAATTTTAAAAAAAGGAATAGCAAAATCAACAAAATGACAAGTGTTGTTATTCTTCTTGCCACGATATTTATTCATATCATATATCAATGCGTTATATTACATAAACTTTATGCAGTACACAGACGAGTTATCAATGTTATAATACATAAACATTATGCAGTACATGGCAGAATAGACAAGTTATAATCGTATGAATTTTTATGTGGTTGTTCTTTTGCTTAGAACACACATGAATCAGATTTTTTTCAGTTACAATTGGGGAATCTATGACATGAAAATAGACGATAGCGAAGGTCTCTGAATACAGTTGTTTAATGCTCTACTTGTGCAAAAAAACTAAACCTGTCCAAACAAACATTTATACACTACGAAAACAGGAACACCTGTTGCAACTGTTACACCTGTGAAAGACTTCGTGGTGTTTTCGGTGAAACAATGTTTTTGTCATAACATTATAGTAAAATTTCAGTAAAAAATACATATCGTTGAAATGTCATCATTCACATGGTTGCAGAACGTTATTTGCAAAACTAGATACCCTCCTCCTGTTCTCTTTTTAGCATTATATAATAATAAGATAGAAATCCTTCCAAAACACCTTATTTTTACATGGACAAAACTGTTCATTTAAAACGAAAAAAATCACTACATTGCTTGATATGAAAACTATATTTATATGAGTCACAATGATTTCCGAGTTAAATAGTAAAATCAAAACAAACAAAAGCCATTATCCCGCATATACAATTAAACCCAAAGACAGTAATCGCGTAATAGCTTTAGCATAAGAAGGGTATGCTTACATTAAAAAACGAATTCCTAAAGCAAATAGAGCGATGTCAAGTATTTACATTCTGAATGAATATTTAGTGTGTCCCAAAAGCACCAGTTATTAGATGTACATACTTTATAAAGCACATTTAATGTAATTTATACAAATATCACATACTTCAATTAAACAGATGTATCACATTTTATAAAAACACCCTTTTCTTGTTATTGGCAATTAAGCAGTGGCGTTTTAGATCACTAAATTACAAATGATATGAGATGATAGAAGAAACAGATTTATTGACAATCACGTTCATTACCTGCTAAACAGTTGCCGGCTTAGGAGTGACGTTTAGCTCACATGGTTAGAGCGTTGCTATAGCAATACCAAGGTATAATGTTCGAACGCGGATATGAGGTGGTGAAAGTTCGTTCAAATTACCATGGGTAAAATAACGTAGTGGTTTAAATCACCTATCGCGGAATTCAAAATTAACGTTCAATATATCTTTCAATCATCCCTTAAAATTGCATTACGCACAAGACGAGACAATCATAAACAAAAGACAGCTGTGGACTTATACTAGAAAATTATATGAGGGAGAGACATGCAGAATACAGCGGTGAGAGACATTCGCAAGGACACCATAAAATATACCCTGATAAACTTTGAAATGTTTTTTTTTTTCATTGAATTGAAAGCGATATAAACTATCACACCGTAATACACATATCCACCACTGTTAAATTCAAAGTATGTTGTAGCGGCATGTTGCATTTATCTTTGCTACGAGTGTTAATTGTTAGTAATATGCACGATAGTAGGACTCTTTGACTGTACTTCAATGCAGCAACCAGTACCTTAAAGTATCAACCCAGGCAGCCATTTTTAGCACATTAAAGTATCCATTACTGTAATAATAAAGTTCCGTAAGACTATACTCCAAGGATAGCATAGCCAGTACTTATTCCTATCATATAAAGAAGTTACAATAAAGAATTCACCCATTAAAAGCCAGTATCAGATAATATAACTGGAGTAACCACCGTTGCAAGATGAAACTATACATTATGCTTGTGTAAAAGGCCACCAAGAGCGAAATATAACAACACTACGTTACATTGGCTGGTTTTACTGGCCTCCTTAAACATCCAAAATGAAAGTCACTGCCATGGCTTAGTATCTGAATAATATCAAGTCATGCAATTTTAAAAGATTTAAATTCACACGAAGAAATTCCGTAATATTTAAATGTATGGTGACCCGATATATAGTACCAGCGTCATACCAATGACTGCTGTACTGGAATGCACAATGTTAAATTAAAGTGTGTATTCACTGCTAAAATTGTTTTATTTCCTATCAGTTACTTTATTTATTGATTTTCAGTTGTTTATAAAATCCAATAATCCACACCTGTAGTAACTTACTTTTCTCAGTCAATGACAAAACATAGAACGACATAGAATATTCACTATTCTTAGTTATTAAAAGTTCACTATATTAGTAACAGTACTAATGACGTCAGCACTGATGTAGGTAATGGTGTCACGAGGGAGAGAGTAGTGACGCCTCGGGGCTAGTATCTGCAGTTCTTTCGGGGGTATTTGATGCACGTCTCATTCCACCTAAATACAACAATGATCAGTAGTACTTTATTAACATTCACTTTGATTTTAAGCGCATGATTTCGAGCGAAATTTGTCCAAATATTGCAAATTTACAAATGCAATTTCAAATGAAGCTTTCCTTTGTAAATGTCTCTTCCATAGGCAACACTTCTATATATCTCACTCGACCATTCATTTAATTATTATTAGTTATTATATTAATTATTAGTAATTAATAATTATTATTAGTTCAGTCAACAGAAAGCGTAAAGATGGGTAAACTAAGACCATCTACAGACCGGTCAGTAGAAACTTTCATTATTTTCTTATGAATAAAAAAGACGAAGCTGATTTCTTTGATGGTAAATGGACAGTTCGATATATATCGAAAATCCACATCTCAATAAGACAAAATGAATCTTGAATGATCCACTACTATGTCCTTTAAGATGTGTTCAATTTCTCACCTACATACAGACCCACATAAAAACATACCAATTGATCCACCTATACATCCTTCTGCAAATTCGCTAAAGAACGCGTCTACAGAGAAGCAAACACATGCCTACATAAAGACAGACCAATTGTTCCCCCTATACATCCTCCCACGAATCCACTAAAGCACCCATCTTCAGAGAAGCAAACGCATATGGAAACAACAGCAGATCGACCTGTACATCTGCCTACGTATCCGATTAGCACCTGTCTACAGAGAAGCAAACACGGAAACGGCAACTCATCGACCTATATATCTGCCTATGAATCCATTAAAGTGCCATTCTAACGAGAATTAAACATACATAGAAACGACAACGTATCGACCTATGCATTCACCTCCAAATCCGCTAAAGCATCGTCTATAAAAAGCAAACAAAAATCTACATATAGAAACGACAACAGACCTATACATCCGCTTACAGATGATGATACATGCATACTAAAGACACGGCTACATCTAATCTGACTATACCACTAACACACCATACATCTAAAGAACCGCTACAGATCCACTAAACAACCTGCCTACTCTATAGTGTCTACAAACCCAAGTTGCATCCGTTAAAATATCTGTCCACTGCCAACCTGGAAGATGTCTTCATTAAGATGTGAACACAGACCGACCTTCAATCACGCTAAAGACTCACTTCGATCCTGCTAACCCAACTATAGATACAAGGAAGAATAAGGGCATAACTACAGAACCCCTACATCCCACTAAAGATCGTCCTCCGTATGTGTATACATGGATTTCTACCCACGCTTATAGTTCTGCCTGAAGATCGACTAAATAACCTGCGGCGTTCTGACATCCACACATCTCACTAAGGATAGATGTACAAATCCACTTGTGTAACACGCATGCCGATATTCCTTTAGATACATCTGCAGGTTTATCTACACCTGCAAATATTTGTGTAAACCCATACAAATTTCTACAAAGAGGGTAAGCCACACCCTGAAGCATATACAACTGCATAAAGATCCACCACATCCACGTCTGAAGACAACCTTACTGATCTATCACAAACCTTGCCCACAGCACAAACCATCTGTAACTGCATAAGAACACATCCAGTGAGACAATTGTTGTACCAGTCTATAGACACACCTGTAGCCCCGCACAGCGTTCCACGAGAGATCCCCCCTACTGACAAGCACAGGTATAACTGCATAAAGATACACACATATAGATGTGTATATAGACACAGCTAAACACCCTACTGATCCACCAGAGATCTGATCCACAGACAATCACAGGCATAAATGCATTAGGCACACCTACAGACCTGCTTATAAACAAGCCCACAGATCTGTGAACAGAGAAATCCACAGACCCGCCTACCAAGCCACCAAAGAAATAGCCCACAGGCAACCACAAGCATAAGTGCATTAAGCACAGCTACAGACCTACCTATGGACATGCCCTTAGATCTACGAACGCACAAATTTACATACCCGCCTACAACCTGACACACTTTACCATGATTCTACTACATACACTTGATAATGCCAGTTGCTGTTATCTTGCCACAGCTGCCAGTAGAACAGCTTCCTGTGCCAGCCTGAACAATGACCGCAGTGTCGAGTGCAGCATCTGCAATCATCTAGCTCAAAGCCAGCCTCTGAAATAAGCAAACGACCCAATAATTCTTAACTGTGTTTGGAGCATTTGAGAATTCTATGCACGTGCAACTCCGAAACAAGTCCTTTTCTGTAGGAAACGCGAAGTAATAAAAATATTAACCCCACGCATGTTAGCTAAATTGGCGGGTAGAAGCTCATCTCCGTTTTTGGAAAAGCCGAACACATGTGTCAGTAACTTAGAAATAATAAAATTATCATTGGCACAACACACTCTAAAGTCACACAGTCATATATTTATTCTTCTCACCACAAACTGACATCACATAGTGAAATTATCCTACTCACGGGTACACCACACTATGACGTCACATATTGCCACAATGATCACACTCAAGGGTACACCACTATGCCGTCACATTGTGACACAATGATTGTACTCATCGGAACACCACAACATGATGTCACAGTGATATAGTCACTCATAGTCACAACCACACAACACTGTGATGACACAATGTGACACAATGATTGTACTCACGGGCACACCACGCGACGTTGCGAATGATGATTGGCTGAAAACCGATGCTTGCGTCACAAGCGTAATCTGAGCCGGGACAAGTAAAGGAAACACGCCTTCTCCTGTGAAGCACACAAAACCAGCAAACAGTCAATCGATTCAAATTAAATATAATGTAATTTGATTACAAAAAAATGTAGCGTCCTATATGTCTATTGGCTGATAGTTTTAAATAAAGCTAATATGGGTCTAGGAATTGGTGTAGTTATGTACTTTATTTTTTATATCCTATCTTATATTTCAAACTTTTTTGGAAAGGTCAAAAAGCGCATCTATGATGGTTTTTTTATAAACAATTTCAACAGTTTAACCGAGATGATAACCTGTTTTCAAACGCTTCTCTTAATGTGGTATTAGCTGCATATTGCATTATACACATGTGTTATTGTTGCGGCACGTGTTATTAGTACGTTGTGTCGTCAGAACAAAGCAAAGTTAAGGGCCATCCGTGAAACTCCAAAGTCAGCGCATTCGGGGGTGGGCAGAGGGTAAGTGATCTAAAACTAATAATCTATTACGTGTGTGTATTATTAACGGTTTGAAATCAATCAATGATTATATACTTCTTTATCAATGGTGATTGACAAGGCAATCACTGGCCACTAACTTGCCAATCAATGGTCACCGACGCGATCATGGGTCATTTCTTTATCAATCACTGATCACCTACTTGGGAGTCAATAGTCATGTGCATGGTTACCAAATGTCTATCACCAGTTACTAACTTGCCAGTCAATGATCACTAACATGGCAATCACGGATCACTTACCTATACCTGCATTTCTTCTTGCGCCAGAACAACCAGTGCCAAGTCCAGGTGCAGGTTCTGTAGCGCTGGTAGGTGTGGCAGAGCTGGTGGTTACATGGCACGTCCAAAACGCCTGGTCCCGCCCGCTCGTGGTGCCCTCCGCAGTCAGTGGCTGGCAAGGTGTCATAAACAAGTGGCTTATGTGTGTGTCAGAGAGAGGCTGATGTCTGCAAGTCTTTATGTAGAGAGAGGGTGGGGGTAAGGGGTGGACAAATTTGTGGAGGTTAGTAGCGGAGGGAGGTGGAGAAGACGCGATGAGGTGCGTAGATGGGGATATATATGGATTTGAGTGAATGGGGAGATTGAAGGGTTACAGTGTAGGGATATGTGTGGAGATGATTTCTTGTAGAGATGTCATTAGGTGAGAACGTCAGAAAATGTGTGGAGGAGGTGGGTGGATGGGGAAATGTGAGGATGACAGTGGGAGTGAGGAGTTGTGGATATGAATGGGGTGGCAAATGTATGAAGGTCTGGAAATGTTTTAGTTTAGGTGAGTGGGGGCAGAGATGTGTGGAGGTGAGTGGGTGCTGAGACGTGTGGAGGTGAGTGAGTGCAGTGATGTGTAGAGGTGAGTGGGTGCAGACATGTGTTGAGGTGAGTGGGTGCAGACATGTGCGGAGGTGAGTGGATGCACAGATGTGTCGAGGGATTCTGTGCGAAGATGCGTGGAAGAGAATGTATAGGAAGATTCGTGGAAAGGAATGCGTGGGAAAATGTGTGGAGGGATTGTGTGGAGATGTGTGGAGGGATTGTGTGGACATATTGGAATGTATGGGGAGATGTGCGGTGGGGAATGTGTGGGAAAGTGTGGGGGCGAATGTCTGGGGAAGTGTGTGGGAGTGAATATGTGGGGAGATGCGTTGACGGAAAGGTATGGGTGATGTGTGAAGGGGACTGTGTGGGGAGAAGTGTGGAAGTGACTCTGTGAAAAGATACGTTGGTTGGAAATGTGTCGAGGTGAGTGATTGCGGAGACGTGGTGAGATAGGTAGGTGGTTGATATGTGGGGTGAGGGGGTGAGGGGGTGAGGAGGTGTGTGGAGGGATTGTGCGGAAAGGAATGTGTGGGGAACGGTGCGAAAGTCAGATTTAAAGAGCAAGGCATGAACACTCACGGTATTGGCAATTATCTCCCCATCTGTTGCTTGGACAGCCAAACTGCAAAAACAAATGTATCACTATCAATTTCAATTATAGAAACAAAACAGAAAGAGACCACAAGTTTCACATTGATGCGCGGTTGCCTTGTTGCTAAGAAATGTTGCCACAACCGACTGAACATTCCTTCGTTGATCCGACATTGATTTGAATTGTCGTGGTCAATCCTCTGACAAAGTACCCACAACAAACTTCACCATTAAATCTTGTTGAAATTTGGATGCTTTTTGACGCGACCATAGATCAACGTCTGATCAACGTTTTTGACAAAAAAGTAGAATAAACGTATAAGCAGTCTTGTTTAGTTATTGCGTTTGGCTGCAAGCAAAGCCCCCACTTTTATCGCCGACTTATCTACGTCTTCTGGCGTTTAATCAATGTTGTAAATAGGTTGCAAATGGAAGTGGCAACAAAGTCTCAAAGTTTTTAATAAACATCGGAAAATCGACGTTGTATAAACGTCCATGTCACAAACAATCGACGACTTAATTGTACTATCGCTCACTGGGAATGTAACCATGACAGGTCGTTACCGAATGACCCAGATGTTAGGGGTACTTTGACAGAGGGTTTACCACGACAATTTTATTTGCAAAAGTATAACAGAAAAGAGCGTCCAATCATCGAATTATCCACATTCATAAACCGGAAGTGTTCAAGGAATAATAATGGCCATACTGCAATATCGATTTCAAAAATACCAGGCAGCATAATTCAAACTACTTGCACCTTTATTTTCACCGAAGGCTCATATTGAAAATGCTGAGACTAAAAGTATACAATATGAACATCCATAACAACTTCTAGCCATACTAAATACAAAAGAGGGGACTTAGTTTTGCTGCCTGATCCTACAAGAAAGAAACACTTGAGTCGAAAAATGATTGCCACTTGGCCCGGTCCGTATACCGTAATTGACAGATTGCCCAATGTGACCTGCAGAATCGGTACTAGCGCTAATTAGAAATTTTTGAAGGTTGTCCAATTTGGCAGACTAAAGTCATATGTACCGCAGCAGCCGTTTAATAGTGGGTGGGTACAAGGACTGCCCGATACAACTCCGACGGTTGTTATGCAACCGGATGAACTACAGAACGCTGATGTTTCCATGGAGGAGGAAAATGAGGATCTGATTCGGTTTATGGTAAACCGAGGCCCGATGATGTCGCCCCATCCTCAGTGCCAAAAGCTCCAAGACTGCCTGAACCTGCTGCTGCTCCCAACACCGACACCTTACTACCGAACCAGAAGGATATGTCAGGGGCGCATCCAACATCAACGCGTGGGCGAAGGAGACCGGCTCATTTGCAGGACTACGATCTTGGTTTTTGACTTAGTTTAACGACTGAACTGAGCTGAACTGTCATTAAACGGAAGGACAATTTATTATATTTGTTGTTTTTAAGCAATTCAGGTTGAAAACTTAAATGTAACCGTACAAAAGCCTGTAATTTGCGTTTGTTTGAAAGAAATTATACTTTCTGATCAAATAAAATATTTAGATATTCAACGCAATATGGAAGCTAGTTAAAGCGGTTTTAATTTGCAACGAACATTTTGTAAAGCCATTATATGTAGACTTTATTTAGATGCTGCTGCTGCTGTTTTTTTTTTTGGTTGCGGGCATTGAAACGTGAATCTCGTAGCTGTGTATAGCTTGTGTATGTTTTATTTTATGGTTGCAGTGGTGGTTTGTGTACTGTGTGCGGAAGGGAGACGTCCACCCTTCCCAGACACATGCGGGAGGGACATGAACGGAAATCGGCAATGTACTTCTGCGATCTGTGTGACTGGTCCACCCATTGACATTTAAAGAATGTTCACTCGGTCAAGATGGCGGAAGGGTTCAAGATGACCGGTACCGAACCTTTCATTCACATCGGATTTCCTGGTGGCCGATCTATGAAGCATGTTTCTAGGAGTCGAAGTCCGGTTCTATGACCAAGAGCTGCAACCCGACGACGCAGCACAAGTCCAGCCGTACGCACGCGTGATATTTTGCGCCGCAGAGGTCGAAGTTCGGTCGTGCGACCGTGGAATGAGGTAAAGCCGAGTGACCGCTCCCCTAGTCCGGATAAGATAACCCGGTATCTATACCGATGGAGGATGTCTTACAGCATCAGTGCGACATGTCTTGCCAGACAGAGTTACAGCTACGGAATCGCCGGGTACAGGTCGGTCCCCAGTTGACCGATAGAGAAGCCCAGACAGGGCCGCGTGCGGGGCTATCAGCCAGAGAGGCATTCGATATGCGGGCGCTTGCAACAACCTTGCGGGAGATCAGACTTGATGAAGAGGTTATTCTTCCGGTAACTATCACGTAACGCCGTGCAGAAATCCTGCGGCAGCTGAAATGTGGCGCGTCAGCAATGCTTAAACTGGTGTAGAGACTTACAAATGAGATGTATGCAAATTCCTTCAGTGAAGAGTGTAACCTCAACGCAGAGTGTAGTGCTATTAATTGTGTTGTTGTGGTATTTATGTTGATTATTTCGTCGCGTTAACTAAGATGTGGAGTAAAAATTCTAAAATTCTGGGCGTTATCAATATCGGTGTGCAGTTTTTCCAACGCAGTAGCTCGGCAATTTTTTAGATGTTGAAATGCGAAGACGCATTTCTTGGGGAGGTGGGAGTATTGTTATGAAATTAATGGAAGGAATCAAAGAAGGAATTTACCAGTGATATCCGGCCATTGTTGTTTGCATAGGAAGTCCGTGATCTCGCGGGACTGTACCAATAATGCACTACGTAATCTTTATAAAGAAATTCTAATAGTAATAATTCTGTGGATTTACGTTGGATTATTTTTGGTGTACTTATTTTTATGTGTTGTCATTTAATATACCCTCGGTTAAAAGTCAGGTTATAATTATTTTTGCCAACCAGACTTGTGACGTAACAATGCGCGTGCATATTTAATTCACATCACTTAAAGATCAAGTGAGTGTGCCTCGGACAGTCGCAGCGTGAACCAGTGCTTTGGGCTCCAGGAAGCCGTTTTTCACTGTTATTTGGAAATGGGAAGGTAATAAAACTTATTATTCTCAGGTGATTATTTTGTTTATTCGTCATTCATTCTTAGTGGCTACAGCTTTCCTTCAATAAACCCAGGTTCACAACAGTACCATGAAAATGCGATAAATTTCGGGGTCGTCTTTAATTTGATTTGCTTAGTACTTACAATAGAAGTAGAGGGCCCCGTGGTTGTCGTGGTGATGGTGGTTGTGGTGGTGGTTGTAGTCATGCGTGTCGTTCGTAGGGTGGTTAACTCTGCAACACAATCACGTGACATGGTAACGTTCCACGCAAGTCCTGCTTCAATGCACGTACAAAGCACAGCGAGCGGAATCCAGACATAAAACCAACCGATAAAAAGGGATCATATTGCAAATACAATATCTTGCAAATTGGATCGTCTTACAAGTAGGATCATCTTGCAAGCAAGTATATTTTCTAGAGTCATTTACCAGCTACTTCCATTATCCCGTAAAACAAATTTGGTTGTAATAACGTTTTAAAAACGTTTTTTCTCCGAACCTTTTGAAGTTGCAAAAAACGTTTTCTTAAGGTTGTATATGAAATGCCGAAAAACGTTTTTTCGCAACGTTCTAAAAACGTTTTATAGAAAACGTTTTTAGAACGTTTCATACACAACCATAAGAAAACCTTTCATCGTGAAACGTACGTAAAACAAATTATCTAAAATAATATCCTTCAACATTCTTCAAAATAGTATTCACTCTGGGAGGCTGCATCTTGCTCCATCATCTCATCATATATCATTTTTAAGAACTACCATTACTTTTTTTGCAACTAACATTTCACAAAACATTCATACCTGGCTGGGTTTGAAACGGGAACCTCAGGCATCCAAAGCGACGAACTTACCTCTACGCAACGGCGCATCCATTGAAATGTGTGTCTAAGACAATTCCCCTGAACCAGCTCCCACCACCGCTACTATTCCCTCTTCAAATCCCCCTCCCCCGAATAATTCCCCCAAGGTCTACCCCCTCCCTTTTTATGGGCTTGTTTATCTGCACACGTAATGCTTAGTTATAGCTTACAGTAATTATTTAAATATATGTGAACTGAATTTGACGTTTCGCATCTAAAATGTAATTCTTGTTATTGTGAATATATTATTCATAACATTTCCTTGACGCTCCAATATATGACATTCTTAAAAATTGATATAATAACGTTCTTATGCAAAACGTTTGTTTTTGGTTTGTTTTCGTTCTTTAAAAATCAATTTCAATAATGTTCTAATACCATACGTTTGTTTTTGGTTTGTTTTTGGTTCTTTAAAAATCAATTTCAATAATGTTGTAATACCATACGTTTGTTTTTGGTTTGGAAAAAAACGTTTTTATTTGATTGGTAAATGTAACGTTTCTACAACCAAATTAGGTTTGATTTTGGCTTGTAAAATAACGTTTTCATTTGGTTGCTGTATATAACGTCTTTACAAACAAAAAAGGTTCGTTTTTGGTTAGAAAAATGTTATAACCTTTTCACAACCAAACAAAAACGTGCTTATGTTTAGCGGGATGATTAACCCTACCATAAGGACAACCCTGGTGGCATGGATTTATTTAAGTCATTTTATTACATGACGCAGAAAAAACTTCCCAACAACCTTCCCCTTTCCCCTCTCACAACGACGCCTTTTATGAAGTCACGGTAACTTTCGGTCACATTATTACCAAGCTCGCAGTTGACTCCGTCGTAGCCAGGCGGGCAGCGGCACGTGTACATGTTGGGCTGATCTAGGCACGTGGCGCCGTTGAAGCAGGGCTCGCTGGCGCACTCGTTGACGTCTGAAAGCAGTATGACGTGCTGTTGCGCCATGTACCGTCATGTGCCTGGGGGGGGCGACTGCAGTCGGTACCAAGACAGACAGACAGACAGAGAGAGAGAGAGAGGGAGAGAGAGAGAGAGAGAGAGAGCAAGAGATGGAAAGATAGACAGATAGAGTGATAGAGAGAGAGAGAAGAAGGGAAAGTGTGTGTGGGGAGGGAGAGAGAGAGAGAGAGAGAGATGGAAAGATAGAATAACAAATGGAAAACTTCATGAGGGATTTTAGGAGCCGTACAAATTTCTGCCTATTTAGAAGTTCCATTATCGCTTTATAACGCATTGTGATAATCCAGATGTTTTGCCTTACTAGTTTATGTCTTATATTTTTCAAAACTTATCTTTCAGATAATAAGCTCAATCAAATTAACAATTCTTTCAGTTGCGGTTGTGCTTCATGTTGACGCATCCAAATTCCTCTAAACTAAAAGGACCACAACTTACCCAATTCACAGTTAATCCCAAAGAATCCGGGAGGACACATGCATTCGTATCCAGATCCAGGGTCCAGCTGCTGACACCGCCCTCCATTCTGACACGGGGAGCTGTTACATTCATTGACGTCTGCAAATCGACACACAAGACGTCATGCACATGGGACGTCAAAGCAACCGTCACATATAATAGCATAGCCGGCAGTCATCATCATCATCATCATCATCATCATTATTATTATTATTATTATTATTATTATTATTATAAGTACATTTTACTATCCTATTTTTGGCTAACGAACAAGAGTAACTGTACTGCTTGTCCAAAGAATATAAATATTTTCAGTACACTGTATTAATATGACATATTAAGTCAATTAATACAGGCGTCACGTTGTTGCCTCTCGGCACACCTCCACCCTTACCTTGCTCACAGATGACACCAGTATAAGCTGCTGGACAGAGGCAGGTGTAGCCACCCACGACATCCGTGCACTGTCCGTTGTTCACACAAGGCTCGCTCTCACACTCGTCAATTTCTGCAGTAAATGGGTTAAAGAAAAATTGCCGACTCTGTTTATGTTCGGGGGGGGGGGGTGGGGAGGGGGCGGGTTATGTGGGAGGGGGATTGCAATGGAAGCTCAGTCCAAACTCTTGTGAAAGAAACATCTAGCATATCACATCCGCAGCCTCACTCCCCTTTTTCAAGTGCGGGGAGTTTCAGGAACCGTACTTCTTAATTTGAACTTGTAAATTTCGTTAGAGCCATCCCGATATGACACGAGTGATACAAGAGGGCGGTGGTTAGTCATCTATATACACAGTGCTTGCACCATTGAATCATGTCACTGTAAATTTGGAATATAAAGTAATTGCAAAAGTCTCATAAGCAGCCTCCTCCTCCCCCCTTCCCCACCCCATCCTACCTCCAGACCACGGCTGTACCAATATAATACAAATTTATACAGAGTCATAAATCGGGGAAGGGTCTATTTACCTTCCTCACATAGCAGACCCTGGTAGCCATCTTCACAGTTGCACGAGTAGCCATTCACCTCATCCACGCATGTCCCTCCATTCTGACATACCACCCCCTCGCAGTCATTGATGTCTGTAACGTAACGAATTGTACGTTAATGTATTACGTTGCACTTAAATCCGTCTAGATTCATCTGTTTCGGTAGAAAACAAATAGAAAGTATCAAATGACTGTTAAGTTATTTCGCAGGAGGTCAGCTGGTGAGTTCGACTATTTACGAATGATTATTTGACCTGTATAACCCTCCCCCTCCCAACCCCCTAACCCTCCCCCTCCAGACCTTAACGCCGTCCAGTACCTCACCATCCCCCAAACTAAAAACTCACAATCAATGGCCAATTTTCAACACTCACGTTTTGGACAGATATAACCTGGAACACTGCAAACAGGAAAATCCACAACAACACGTACCATAAACAGGGGAATCCCTTCTCAAATACTCAAATAAGAAAGTCATAAACAGGACCATCACCAATTCAGAAAAAATGGACCAATAAAACACTGTAGTCTAGGCAATTACCCAAAAAAAAAAAATAAATAAATAAAAATAGGAAAAAAAAAAAGAAACACCGTGAGTAAGGGAATTCCCAACGCACACCGGAAACGGGGCAATTTCTGCACAGGTATTCCCAATGCCAAGACTTCACCATGAAGGGAGTTATTTCCCGTATCTAAGCCTCCCACCGCCCGCCCCGCCCCCATCCCCTGCTCTCTCCTCTTTGCTTGCTTACCTTGATCACAATCGGCGCCCTCGTAACCGGGCAGGCAGTCACATGACCCGTCCGTGACGTCACAGACACCATTGCCGCTACACGTCACGCCGACACAGATCTCCGCCACAACTGTCAACGTAGTGTCCTCATGACGCAATGACCCAGTATCGTCATGGCGTCATGATTGTTTTAAATAGTTATTAATGAGGCGTTAATGTATTTTTCAATAACAGCAACGTTATATGAGACTCCAAATGAGAACATTTTCAGGCCTTTAAGATTTTCTTTAAATTCCAGTGTTGCTGCTGTAAACCCCCCCCCCCCCCCCCCAAGGGGATGGGTGGGTAAACGGCTACAGTTGACATGATTGGGTTGTACTTTCACCTATCACAGTTAAGTGGGTGCAAATTGGTTAAGTCACTTACGGTATTAACTCCAACTACCCATGAGAGGGGAGGGGAGGGGGCGGGGTGGGAGAGCAAGGGGCCTCAAATGCTTAATAGAGGAGGAGGTACGTCATGCTGGAGCCAGATGAGTCCGGCATGGAGGGTCAGCTTCATTATAACGTGGTGGGGGGCAGGGGATTTCCACTCAGAACTGTTAGATAAAGAAGGAGGGATTCTTTCGGTTTTTGAGTTCGAACAGAAATAGAACCGAAATATTGTGAACACTGAGTCTCTCAAGTTCCCACGTGCAAACTTCCTTCGCAACTGGGTATACGTTTGTAGCTGTTCTGCAAGTTTCTGTCCTTTTCTTTTCCTTTTTTCTTCTCTTTTTTTTCCGTTTGGATGATTTTCAGAAAAATATTCGGTGACGTTGACCTTCTCTGTCACGGTCAAGGTCAAAACGGGAAGTTGACTATTATCTCGAAAGTGGTTAGCGATAGAGCGATTTTGAGCTCATTTTCGACCCTGCGGGCCTAAACAACATCACATAAGAGGTACCTCGATGATTTTGACCTTCTCCATCAGGGTCAGGGTCAAAAACCGGAAGTTGACTATTATCTCGAAAAAAATAGAGATTTTGGGTTGATTTTTTCACCCGTTGAGCCAAAACGTAGATAAAAAAATTGAGCTTCTTGGTCATAATTAAATACAAATATTTTCTTTAGTTTTTGCCGCAAGTTCGCCATTCCGCTATTTAGCGGAATTCTGTCTAGTTTTCGTTTTATGTTTATAATGATGTTCTCCCAGCTTGTATTCATGAATATCTAATTAGCTGAAACGGGATGTTTTAGTACCTGAACCCCGCGTTTAAGGATCGTTTTAAGAAGTCAGGGACTCGCGAGTGACCCTCCTAAATCAGGCTATTCCTTTATGAACAGATGATGGGCATGCTGGTGACTTGGGGTGTTTACCTCGCCTATAAGCCAACTTGAATCCTTTCCGGTACAGGGACGTTTCATCCATAACGTCTTGTGTTTCATTCCAGCGAGCTCTGAAGAGCACTAAGATCTCGGTGGAGTTGGACAAAAATCGGTTGTCTTCTGTCGGTCCGTAAGGCAAATCTGTGCAGCAAAACCTGTGAAAAAGAATCACATAAAAGAGAGTCGGAACTGCGTGGAACCATCAGCACACAAGGTCAGGAAAAAAGAAAATCGCTTCGAATTGGAAGCCAAAAGAAGCCAAAAGAAAAAAAAAGCTGTATATGCTGCGGGGTGGGGATGGGGGGGGGGCGAGAGGGGAGAGTTATCTTCACGTATTTGTAGACCACATTCGGTATCACAGGCCTATCTGCACCCCTTCTCTGTAGGGGGTGGTGAGTGGGGGTGGAGGGGGGACGAGTTATCTCGATGTATGGACCAAATAAAAGAAGAAAAAGAATAAAAGAAAAATATTATAATATGAAAAAAAGGTTCTGTAAATGCCAAGAAAAAAAACTGGGTGTACCTTGGTCCGTTTCTGGTGAGTGAGTCGCCGTATCTTATCTCCACCCAGTGGAAGCAGATGTCGTTGTTCTTACAGTACACGCCAAACTGGCCTTCAAACCAGAACTCCACCTGACCCCCGGGCGCCTGCCATGGCAATAGATAGAAGAACAGTGTTTCATTTTTAATCTTATCATTTATAATCTTATCACTGCGAGCAGGCCGTGTGGGGGTGGGAGCGAGGGGGGGGGGGGGTCAGGCCAGGGATTCTAGGGAGGTTCAGCGGAAAATACTTTTTTTCCTTTGAAAGAGACGTGTCTATTAAGTTCCACCAACAAGTAATATTAGTTGGTAACGGGTACAAGAGATCCTTGCTTTTAAAAGCAGAATATATAAAGACAGGAACTTCAGGCAGGCACCAGCAGACAGTGCCGTATTACCGCATAGACTATACAAGGCTGGGGGTAGGAGGGCGGGGAGAGGGAGGCGGGGGGGGGGGACCTCCAGCTTTAACCACCATAATTTAATACTAGATATAAGTATGGCGTTTGAGTTTACTTGTAGAAATTAGTGTGATAATACTCATGACGTGAACTTTTTTTTGTGGGTGCACCACCTTGGGCCTCACAGTGACCAAGCCAGGCGCACTGGAACGAAGCGAGTCTTATTACGAGGCTGGCGCGTTGATGCGGGGATAAGGGGCTTCCGTGACATGTGTCGTTAAGGGCCTCCTAGGTCGTCTAGGGCCTCACAACGTCCTAATCCGGCACTGCCAGTAGACTTACAGTAATCTTCGAAATAAAATTCTCCCCATGCTTGTAAACACACACAGACTTGGTGATTGTCTGGGACACACCTGTCAGTTGCTGTACACACAGACAGACTTACAGTGATTCTCCACGTACACTCTTGCCAGTTCTTGTACCATGACACGTCATAATTTGGGGAGATGACGTAAGCAGTGGAGGAGGTGGCAGTCAGATCCTGCACGCCACAGCTGTCTATAAATAGAACACTACAGCGCTATAAAACAAACGTAACGAACCAAAAAAACAAATCATAAAAATTATATCATTCTATTTTTATTTGTTCATTAAAAATAATTTATAAAAAAAAATTAAAGAGAAATAAGAGCCAAGCCATTGCTGTCACGTGACTTGGTCTACTAGTGCACACGTGATCCCTCGGCATCTTTACTGCTTGATCGCATTCAGCTTGCCTTTTCATCTCCCTAGCTAACATCGAGCTGAGACTCCCTCCGCTTTCGATTTATAAATTACTTTATTTAATAAAAGCTTTCTTACCATTCAGTTGATTCTGTGGTGATTATTTTACACGAGGATGGGGTGGGAGGGGCAGTTTTCATCACCTTGTATGGGTAGAAGTTTGATTCCATGAACCGGGGGTAGCCAGTTTTGGTCACTTTACATAGGGTGGGGGGGGGGGGGGGCAGTTTGGGCTACCTTGCACAGGGCGAGGGCAGTTTTGATCACATCCTATGGAACAGACGATAGTTTTCACTACCTTGCAAGGGATGGGAGACAATTTGCATCACATTGCTCAAGATGAAGACGTTTTTTATCACTTTCCACAGGGAGCAATATTTTATTACTTTATACTGGGTAGGAGGACATATTTGAATACCTTACACGTGGTGGGGGACAGCTTTGATCATCTCGCACAGGGGACAGCAGTAGTGTGAAAACGTTGGTTCTACCGCACACAAAGAATTAAGAAACGACATGACCTCTATGAGAACCACTGCATACAAAGAATTAAGAAACGACATGACCTCTATGAGAACCACTGCATAGGAACGGATGATTGTGACGTCATAATCATTGTGACAGTCATATCAGTAAGTGGAGCAAGGGAGCAAAAGTTGTAGAACTACAATTGGATCACATCAGATCCAGGGATGGCATCCAGTGACAACTATTTCGGTAAGTGTTTATTGAAACTTTATAAATAAAAAGTGAACTTTGTAAACAAACTTTGTAAACAAACTTTGTAAACAAACTTTAGTTATTTGCATAATTGAAACTTTGTAAACAAACTTTGTAAACAAACTGTGTAAACAAACTTTATAAATAAAATTTGTAAACAAACTTTGTAAACAAACTTTATAAACAAAATTTGTAAACAAACTTTGTAAACAAACTGTGTAAACAAACTGTGTAAACAAACTTTGTAAACAAACTTTATAAACAAAATTTGTAAACAAACTTTGTAAACAAACTTGACTTATTTACATAATTGAAAATTTGTAAACAAACTTTGTAAACAAAATTTGTAAACAAACTTTGTAAACAAAATTTGTAAACAAACTTTGGTTATTTACATAATTGAAACTCATTGAAACTTTGTAGACAAGCTTTGTAAACAAACTTTGTAAACAAACTTTGTAAACACAATTTGTAAACAAACTTTGTAAACAAACTTTGTAAACACAATTTGTAAACAAACTTTGTAAGCAAACTTTGTAAACAAAATTTGTAAACAAAATTTGTAACAAACTTTGGTTATTTGCATAATTGAAACTCATTGAAACTTTGTAAACAAACTATGTAAACAAACTTTGTAAACACAATTTGTAAACAAACTTTATAAACAAACTTTGTAAACAAAATTTGTAAACCAACTTTGGTTATTTGCATAATTGAAACTCATTGAAACTTTATAAACAAACTTAGTAAACAAACTTCTTTTTTTTTCTTTTTTTTTTTCATTTCCCACACACACACACACACACACAAATACCACGACTGAGCGTTTCATTTCGTAAGTCGCATAGGTATTTTAACCTTCTGATGGCAACTTTTTTCCCCACACTCTCCACACACACACACACACCACGACTGAGCATTTCATAAGCCGCATAGGTATTTCAACCTTCTGACGGCAACTTTTTTTCCCCCACACTCTCATGCATACATACCAACACCATGATAAAATGTTTTGCTTATGTTGCTCTTTGTACTCCATTATTCTACTTTTTTTTTTGTTTGAAATGCAGTGTTTACTTAGAAAAGAAAATGGCGTCATACAACCTACAATCGTCATCAGCAGCATTTCGTCATCAGTGTAATCAGACTGCGTAATCAGATTTCGTCATCAAACAATGCAGACAGCGGTGTTAGGCTTTTTGTTTTTCTGAGGCAGCAGTGTCTAACTGCTTGGAGTTGCAGTATGCAGTGTTATACTTGACCGATTTGCATGAAAATTTTACTGTTTAATTCAGTTTTATATCTAGTTTTCACATAGTCATGGACTGGTTGTGCAGCTAGCTGTGTGCATATTTACCGTCATTTTAATTTTGTAAAAAGTGGGATAACTTTCGTTATGATTGACAGATTTGCATGAAACTTTCACTGTTTGAGTCAGTTTTATATCTAGTTTTAACATTAAGTAGTCATAGGCTATTTGTGCAGTTGGCTGTGTGCATTTTTACCGCCATTTTAACTTAAAATTGTGATAACTTTCGTTATAACTTTCGTTATAGTTAACTGAAAATTTCACCATTACAGTGCTTCTTCGCGGATGAATACCATTTGGCAGACCATTTAACTTCACCGCTAGATGTCTCTGCTGCGTAGCAGTGCAGTTGTACAACTTCACAACTGTAAGTGAGACATTCATATACACAAGTAAAATTCTGCTGAGTCAGCAATTTTAACATTTTGGAAACAAGTTTGAACAAGTTACACACCATATTTTGATTACATGGAAGTAGCATAAAAGCATGAGTGAAACATATCAACTAGTGATACATTCTGCTGAGTCAACACACCATTGAAGTGGTATAAAAGGAAGAGTAAAACGTGTATTTTACTTCATTTCAGTTCTAGCAGTTGAAGAGACAACAACGATGGCACCAGTCTACTGTCATGATTGTGATGTGACATTTCCATCTCTGGAAGTGTTCGTGACACATACATGCAAACCAGCTAGGATGAAACGTGCTCATGAAGAGCTTGTTGAGCAGATTGAAGCCAAGAGACGAAAGACCGTACAAGATGGTGTTGAAAGACCTGATCCAGTCCTCTGCTGTAAATGCGCCAAGATATTTTCCTCTTTGGATGCATTTGAGACACATGCATGTGATGAGATGGAAAATGTGTCTCATGAAGAACAAAGAAAGAAAGAGACAGGACAAGTAGGCAGAGGCAGAAGAGTGAGTCTTGGTGAAAACGCACAGGAAAGGCGGTTTGAGCCTGAAGATGGATCGGATTTGCTACTTGAAATGCGACAACAAGAGAACCGGATTAAGAGACATTTGCTAGAGACGTTAAACCATGGCATGAAATGGTACATTGTGGTACATGCACGCTTCAAGAAAATGACACCAAATGTTGAAGGTGTGATGGTAGAACAAGTGGATAATGCCTTCATCAGTAGTCCGACATATGCAGCATACAATCCAACGGATATTGAGAAGGACTTACCAGAAGCCTATAAAGAATTGTTTACCAGGTTTGATGAACATGAGCGACAAGGCTCTGGTTGGGTGTTGGATAACATATTATTCATTGAAGTGCATACAGCTACGTCAGCGCCACTGGAAGCGAGCAGTTTTATCCCACTACCGAAGAAAGTAAAGACTACAAAGGCGGTGTTAAACATTCAGAATAAAGACAACAAGTGCTTCTTATGGTCTGTATTGGCTCACCTTCACCCTTCAACAAGCAATGACCCACAGCGTGTGCATCAATACAAGCTATTTGAGAACGAATTGAAGGTGGAAGACATGACATTTCCAACACCGATTACAGACATTCCAAAGTTTGAAAAGGAGAACGATATGTCCATTAACGTGTTTGGATATGAACATGATGTCGTTGTTCCCATACAACTCAGTCGAAACACCAGCGCCAACAGCGTCAGAGAAATTAACTTGCTTTTGATTAGCAATGACAAGACAAGACATTACTGCCTCATCAAGAATTTCAGCTGACTGATGGCTTATCGAACAAAGCGTCAGAATGCAATATTTTATTGTTTCAACTGTCTTCATGGGTTTATGCGACAAGATCTTTTAGACAAGCATCGTGAAGTGTGTGGCAAGCATGGCGCACAACGTTTATCATTCCCCAAGGAACCCTTCATCAAGTTCAAGAATATAGCCAAACAACAGCGAGCGCCGTTTGTCATTTATGCAGACTTTGAATGCTTCACGAAAAAGCATGAAGGAGACAAGTATCAACATCATCGTCCAAACAGCTTTGCCTATGTGGTTGTGAGCCAGTATGATACACGTGCTCCAGTCATATATCGAGGCGATAATGCTGTGAAAGTCTTTTTAGACCATATGGTGAATGAGCGTGATCGTATTGTGCATGGTCTACAGCAGAAAAAGAAAATAGTCATGACTCATGAAGATGAAGAGCATTATAAGAACGCTACAGATTGTTACATTTGTCATGAGCCTCTAGGGGCAGATCGTGTGAGAGATCATGATCATATCAATGGTAAATACCGCGGAGCTGCACATAATGAATGCAATTTACAATTTCGACTTCGAAAAGATCAGCAGGATGTTGAAGATTCTTTCATCATTCCTGTCTTTTTCCACAATTTACGAGGCTATGACAGCCATTTGATCATGGAAGAAATTGGAAAGTTCAAAAACGAAAGGATTACAGTCATTCCCAACACCGTTGAGAAATATATTGCATTCACCATGAGCAATCTGAAATTTACAGACAGCTTTCAGTTCATGAGTACTTCTCTACAGAAGTTAGTATCCAACCTGGCGGCAGAAGGGAAAGACAACTTTTATAACATGACGTCACACATTCACGATAGCAACCAACAAGATTTACTGTTGAGAAAGGGAGTGTACCCTTATGATTACGTGGATGAGCCATCCAAGTTTGCTGAAACACAACTGCCGTCCAAAGACAAGTTTTACAGTCTACTCAGTGAAGAAGACATTAGCGATGAGGATTATGCGCATGCGCAGAAGGTGTGGGAGACATTCCACTGTACTACATTTGGCGAATACCATGACTTGTACCTGAAATCAGATGTGTTGCTGCTGGCTGACGTGTTTGAAAACTTTCGTCACGTATGTCTTAACACGTATGAATTGGATCCTGCTCACTACTATACAGCGCCAGGACTGTCGTGGGATGCCATGTTGAAAGCGACAAAGGTGAAATTGGAATTGATCAACGACATTGACATGTACCAAATGGTTGAACAAGGCCTACGTGGGGGAATATCTGTCATCACACACAAGTATGCGAAAGCAAATAACCCCTACGTAGCAGATTACGATCCCTTGAAACCGACCAACTACTTGACGTACCTGGATGCAAACAACTTGTATGGTTGGGCCATGTCGCAAAGCATGCCAGACAGTGGATTTATGTGGGTGAGCGAGCCAGAATCCATTAACTTTATGGATGTGGATGAAGATGATGAGATTGGCTACATTTTAGAAGTGGATTTAGAATACCCACAATCCATTCATAATCATCATAATCACTATCCAGTGGCTCCAGAACGGAAATGTGTGAAAGTGGGAGAATTATCAGAGCATAGTCAGAAGCTACGGAAAGATCTAAACATGAAAGGCAAGCCTAGTGAAAAGCTCATTCCCAACTTATGCGACAAGAAGAAATATGTGCTTCATTATAGAAATTTACAGCAATATGTCTCACTGGGATTGAAAGTCACGAAGGTGCATCGTGCCATCATGTTTGCACAGAGCAAATGGTTGGCAAAATACATCTCCTTGAACACAGAAAAGAGAAAGTTGGCTAAGAACCCGTTTGAGAAAGACTTCTTCAAATTGATGAACAACTCGGTGTTTGGCAAAACCATGGAAAATGTAAGAAAGCGCATGAATGTGGAACTTGTTCACCAGGAAAAGCGGTTCAAGAAACTTGTAGCCAAACCTTCCTTCCACAAATTTAGAATTTTCAACGAAGATTTAACCGCGGTACATTTGCGCAAAGTGGATCTGCTTCTGGATAAACCCATTCAAGTTGGGTTCACCATTCTCGACCTCAGCAAGGTGCTCATGTTCCACTTTCATTACAACTACATCATGACCAAGTATCCCAACGCCAAACTCTTGTTCAGCGACACCGACAGTCTATGTTATGACATAGAAACGGAAGATATATACAAAGACATGCAGGAAGATGCTGACTTGTTCGACACAAGTGACTATCCGCCAGATCATTTCCTGCATTCCAACGTGAACAAGAAAGTGCTTGGGAAAATGAAAGATGAGACGGCGGGCATTCCCATTGAAGAGTTTGTTGGACTTCGGCCGAAAATGTATAGTATGATGTATGGTGGGAAAGAAAAACGTACGGCCAAAGGCATCACTCGCGCGTGTCAAAGACGGATGAAACATCAGCAGTATAGAGACAGTTTGTTCAACCAAACGCAAACGATGACTACAGGACACATCATTCGAAGTCATAACCACCAGATCTTCTCGGAGAAGTTGGGGAAAGTGGCTCTCTCTCCCTTTGATGACAAGCGATATGTGATGAGTGATGGCTATTCCACTTTGGCGCATGGGCATTACAGTATATAAGGGGGAGACACTTCAACTTTAGAGTCAGTTGTGGTGTGAACACTGAAGCGTCAACATGAATCGGAAAAGATCTGCACCAACGGATATGGATACTCTTGCTGATACAGTCAAAGACATGAAAGTGAAACATCCTGATACTACCATTAAGAAATTAAAAGTGGAGACGACGGTACCAACACCACAGTCGTGGGATGGAATGCTTTCTCTAGGCAATGGAAAGTATATCAAGATTATGAAACAAAGTAATGAAGGTGTGGTGAACATTCGCAAATACCTCAGAGATGAGGGGACTGGAAAAAACCGTCCAACGAAAAAGGGTATCTTGCTGACAATACCTGAATGGAAAATGCTGAAGAAGCAGGTGAAAGAAGTGGATAAAAGGCTTCGCAGACAAGACGACAAGTCATAACAAGGTAAAAACATGAATGCACTCATGCTGAACGGTGGTGTTTACCTTACTGTCAATGAGAGGAATGAAGTGATACTAGATTCTAAGACAAGTTATCATCGGTTTAAACCTGAAGTGTGGAAAGACTTTAAAAACATACCACTTGAACCTGGGTTTAAACGTAGACTTGAAAATAAAGTGGAAGTGACGGTAGCTGAATATGATTCTAACATACGTGTAGAAATCTGTAGAAATCTTTTACAGGATTATCCAAAGGATTATAAGGGAGTTGTGCCAGATACACCATATACAGATTTGATCCTCTTTGATATCAAGAATTGGCGCGCAGTCTTACGATTCCTAGAAGCGATACAACATCCACTCTTCACCATCTTGCGAGCATAAAAACGTCTTTGCAGACAAGGAGACAGCTCATAGTTCATCTGACTGTTGAACGAGATGGAAGACTTTTTAACGGAATATAAACCAATTACGCATGGATTCTCATATCTGAGAAACGAATATGATGACATTGTGCTTAGACATTTTGGACAGTATCTCGTCCTATCACTTGATGATCAATCCGTGTTGAAAGATCATCTAGAGAAGTTCAGGATACCTGGCTTTCTCCTGACAGTCTCAAATGAATTAGAAGTGCGTGTGACTGAGAACGGTCTAGACGTGTTTGTACAATTTCGTCAATATGACGAGCTTACAGAAAACTATGACTACATCACCCTCAACACAGTGGAATGGAACGCGTTGTTGCAAGCATTGGATTGGAAAGAACCTAACGCTTGAATTCAAAGAAACAGAAATATGGCTTATGCGGGGCACCAAATTCATTGAGCTGACACAACCTATGCGTGTGATGGACATTGACTTAGAAGAAGGATATGAACTGAAACTGTCTGAACATGAAACTGTTAAAGTGATAAAGTTTGGTGATGTGTGTTATGTGAGCTTTCATAGCATTTACAAACATGGATGTAATGTCTACGATACCTATATCAATTTAGATTTTAATGAATGGTATTCATTGATGAATGTATTGAAAAATGAATGTGTTTGTAAATAAAAAGTTTGTAAATAGTGTAAATAGACTTTGTAGTTAAGAGTTTGTAGTTAAGAATTTTGTAAATAGTGTAAATAGTGTAAATAAAAGTTTGTAAATAGTGTAAATAGAATTTGTAGTTAAGAATTTGTAAATAGTGTAAATAGCGTTTGTAGTTAAGAGTTTGTAAATAGTGTTTGTAAACTTTGTAAATAGTGTTTGTAAACTTTGTAAATAGTGTTTGTAGTTAAGAATTTGTAAATAGAACACAATAAACAAGACAGTTGTTTGAAACTTGATTTGTTTTATTTAACAACAACAACTTAACTAATATAACAACAACAACAACTTAACTAATATAACAACAACAACAACTTAACTAATATAACAACAACAACTTAACTAATATAACAACAACAACATTAATAAAACAATGGTTTATAATGTCTATATACAAAATCCTTTACAATAAAATCACCATCCTTTCTTTTTAATATATTCACAATATCAAACATACTCTGACCTCGAGCTCTATGCAATATATAATATACACAATAAAAACCACATGACGATGATATTATCGTTTGTAATGAGATAGAATTATACATATAGTCATTTCTTAAAAACATGTCTAAACGATCATCGAGAGGGAACAGTCCATAAGAGTCAAAATATTCCACAGGGTCTTTATCATAATACACTGCCACCCAATGTTCTCCTGGTTCATCTTGATCGTCTGTGTTGATCACATAGGCGCCGCGTTGTAAAGACGGTAACTGGTCCATGGCAAACACGCCTTGAAACAAGTCTTTGGTCATGACATCATGACTCAATATGGCATCAATCTGCTTCGTGTTCATGACTGGTAGTCGAATTGGATGCTGCGATTGGCACTGATCTCAATAATGTTGTCAAATTCAGCATAGACAATGACATTGATTGTAGGTTGCAAAGCCCTAGCAAAGTTCATTTCTAACCGCAAATTCCCATGCTTGATCAGGGGGAAATGATCATCACCATCATAATCCGGTGTTAAGTCAAACGAAAATAAAGCATAACCTCTAGGCCAATCTTCCCGTTTTATAATGGAACTTTTCTCACCATTCAACCGATCAAACGATTTGTAAAGCGTTTCAAAAGCGTTCAGGTATTTGTTCTGTGTAATGTCAAGCTTGAGAGGTTTGGATAGAACTGGTTCACCATCCGTGTACAGTTGCATATAGTCCAGATTAAAATGATCAAAATTGTATGGATTCCTCAATACTGATCCACCAAAAGCTTCATTATGAACCAGACCAATGACAATACGATTTGGTAATTGACCCAAAAAGATGTTATCTTTCACAAAAGACTGAAATCCTGCTATTCCAGCAGGATTTCAGTCTTTTGTGAAAGATAACATCTTTTTGGGTCAATTACCAAATCGTATTGTCATTGGTCTGGTTCATAATGAAGCTTTTGGTGGATCAGTATTGAGGAATCCATACAATTTTGATCATTTTAATCTGGACTATATGCAACTGTACACGGATGGTGAACCAGTTCTATCCAAACCTCTCAAGCTTGACATTACACAGAACAAATACCTGGACGCTTTTGAAACGCTTTACAAATCGTTTGATCGGTTGAATGGTGAGAAAAGTTCCATTATAAAACGGGAAGATTGGCCTAGAGGTTATGCTTTATTTTCGTTTGACTTAACACCGGATTATGATGGTGATGATCATTTCCCCCTGATCAAGCATGGGAATTTGCGGTTAGAAATGAACTTTGCTAGGGCTTTGCAACCTACAATCAATGTCATTGTCTATGCTGAATTTGACAACATTATTGAGATCAGTGCCAATCGCAGCATCCAATTCGACTACCAGTCATGAACACGAAGCAGATTGATGCCATATTGAGTCATGATGTCATGACCAAAGACTTGTTTCAAGGCGTGTTTGCCATGGACCAGTTACCGTCTTTACAACGCGGCGCCTATGTGATCAACACAGACGATCAAGATGAACCAGGAGAACATTGGGTGGCAGTGTATTATGATAAAGACCCTGTGGAATATTTTGACTCTTATGGACTGTTCCCTCTCGATGATCGTTTAGACATGTTTTTAAGAAATGACTATATGTATAATTCTATCTCATTACAAACGATAATATCATCGTCATGTGGTTTTTATTGTGTATATTATATATTGCATAGAGCTCGAGGTCAGAGTATGTTTGATATTGTGAATATATTAAAAAGAAAGGATGGTGATTTTATTGTAAAGGATTTTGTATATAGACATTATAAACCATTGTTTTATTAATGTTGTTGTTGTTATATTAGTTAAGTTGTTGTTGTTATATTAGTTAAGTTGTTGTTGTTGTTATATTAGTTAAGTTGTTGTTGTTGTTATATTAGTTAAGTTGTTGTTGTTAAATAAAACAAATCAAGTTTCAAACAACTGTCTTGTTTATTGTGTTCTATTTACAAATTCTTAACTACAAACACTATTTACAAAGTTTACAAACACTATTTACAAAGTTTACAAACACTATTTACAAACTCTTAACTACAAACGCTATTTACACTATTTACAAATTCTTAACTACAAATTCTATTTACACTATTTACAAACTTTTATTTACACTATTTACACTATTTACAAAATTCTTAACTACAAACTCTTAACTACAAAGTCTATTTACACTATTTACAAACTTTTTATTTACAAACACATTCATTTTTCAATACATTCATCAATGAATACCATTCATTAAAATCTAAATTGATATAGGTATCGTAGACATTACATCCATGTTTGTAAATGCTATGAAAGCTCACATAACACACATCACCAAACTTTATCACTTTAACAGTTTCATGTTCAGACAGTTTCAGTTCATATCCTTCTTCTAAGTCAATGTCCATCACACGCATAGGTTGTGTCAGCTCAATGAATTTGGTGCCCCGCATAAGCCATATTTCTGTTTCTTTGAATTCAAGCGTTAGGTTCTTTCCAATCCAATGCTTGCAACAACGCGTTCCATTCCACTGTGTTGAGGGTGATGTAGTCATAGTTTTCTGTAAGCTCGTCATATTGACGAAATTGTACAAACACGTCTAGACCGTTCTCAGTCACACGCACTTCTAATTCATTTGAGACTGTCAGGAGAAAGCCAGGTATCCTGAACTTCTCTAGATGATCTTTCAACACGGATTGATCATCAAGTGATAGGACGAGATACTGTCCAAAATGTCTAAGCACAATGTCATCATATTCGTTTCTCAGATATGAGAATCCATGCGTAATTGGTTTATATTCCGTTAAAAAGTCTTCCATCTCGTTCAACAGTCAGATGAACTATGAGCTGTCTCCTTGTCTGCAAAGACGTTTTTATGCTCGCAAGATGGTGAAGAGTGGATGTTGTATCGCTTCTAGGAATCGTAAGACTGCGCGCCAATTCTTGATATCAAAGAGGATCAAATCTGTATATGGTGTATCTGGCACAACTCCCTTATAATCCTTTGGATAATCCTGTAAAAGATTTCTACAGATTTCTACACGTATGTTAGAATCATATTCAGCTACCGTCACTTCCACTTTATTTTCAAGTCTACGTTTAAACCCAGGTTCAAGTGGTATGTTTTTAAAGTCTTTCCACACTTCAGGTTTAAACCGATGATAACTTGTCTTAGAATCTAGTATCACTTCATTCCTCTCATTGACAGTAAGGTAAACACCACCGTTCAGCATGAGTGCATTCATGTTTTTACCTTGTTATGACTTGTCGTCTTGTCTGCGAAGCCTTTTATCCACTTCTTTCACCTGCTTCTTCAGCATTTTCCATTCAGGTATTGTCAGCAAGATACCCTTTTTCGTTGGACGGTTTTTTCCAGTCCCCTCATCTCTGAGGTATTTGCGAATGTTCACCACACCTTCATTACTTTGTTTCATAATCTTGATATACTTTCCATTGCCTAGAGAAAGCATTCCATCCCACGACTGTGGTGTTGGTACCGTCGTCTCCACTTTTAATTTCTTAATGGTAGTATCAGGATGTTTCACTTTCATGTCTTTGACTGTATCAGCAAGAGTATCCATATCCGTTGGTGCAGATCTTTTCCGATTCATGTTGACGCTTCAGTGTTCACACCACAACTGACTCTAAAGTTGAAGTGTCTCCCCCTTATATACTGTAATGCCCATGCGCCAAAGTGGAATAGCCATCACTCATCACATATCGCTTGTCATCAAAGGGAGAGAGAGCCACTTTCCTCAACTTCTCCGAGAAGATCTGGTGGTTATGACTTCGAATGATGTGTCCTGTAGTCATCGTTTGCGTTTGGTTGAACAAACTGTCTCTATACTGCTGATGTTTCATCCGTCTTTGACACGCGCGAGTGATGCCTTTGGCCGTACGTTTTTCTTTCCCACCATACATCATACTATACATTTTCGGCCGAAGTCCAACAAACTCTTCAATGGGAATGCCCGCCGTCTCATCTTTCATTTTCCCAAGCACTTTCTTGTTCACGTTGGAATGCAGGAAATGATCTGGCGGATAGTCACTTGTGTCGAACAAGTCAGCATCTTCCTGCATGTCTTTGTATATATCTTCCGTTTCTATGTCATAACATAGACTGTCGGTGTCGCTGAACAAGAGTTTGGCGTTGGGATACTTGGTCATGATGTAGTTGTAATGAAAGTGGAACATGAGCACCTTGCTGAGGTCGAGAATGGTGAACCCAACTTGAATGGGTTTATCCAGAAGCAGATCCACTTTGCGCAAATGTACCGCGGTTAAATCTTCGTTGAAAATTCTAAATTTGTGGAAGGAAGGTTTGGCTACAAGTTTCTTGAACCGCTTTTCCTGGTGAACAAGTTCCACATTCATGCGCTTTCTTACATTTTCCATGGTTTTGCCAAACACCGAGTTGTTCATCAATTTGAAGAAGTCTTTCTCAAACGGGTTCTTAGCCAACTTTCTCTTTTCTGTGTTCAAGGAGATGTATTTTGCCAACCATTTGCTCTGTGCAAACATGATGGCACGATGCACCTTCGTGACTTTCAATCCCAGTGAGACATATTGCTGTAAATTTCTATAATGAAGCACATATTTCTTCTTGTCGCATAAGTTGGGAATGAGCTTTTCACTAGGCTTGCCTTTCATGTTTAGATCTTTCCGTAGCTTCTGACTATGCTCTGATAATTCTCCCACTTTCACACATTTCCGTTCTGGAGCCACTGGATAGTGATTATGATGATTATGAATGGATTGTGGGTATTCTAAATCCACTTCTAAAATGTAGCCAATCTCATCATCTTCATCCACATCCATAAAGTTAATGGATTCTGGCTCGCTCACCCACATAAATCCACTGTCTGGCATGCTTTGCGACATGGCCCAACCATACAAGTTGTTTGCATCCAGGTACGTCAAGTAGTTGGTCGGTTTCAAGGGATCGTAATCTGCTACGTAGGGGTTATTTGCTTTCGCATACTTGTGTGTGATGACAGATATTCCCCCACGTAGGCCTTGTTCAACCATTTGGTACATGTCAATGTCGTTGATCAATTCCAATTTCACCTTTGTCGCTTTCAACATGGCATCCCACGACAGTCCTGGCGCTGTATAGTAGTGAGCAGGATCCAATTCATACGTGTTAAGACATACGTGACGAAAGTTTTCAAACACGTCAGCCAGCAGCAACACATCTGATTTCAGGTACAAGTCATGGTATTCGCCAAATGTAGTACAGTGGAATGTCTCCCACACCTTCTGCGCATGCGCATAATCCTCATCGCTAATGTCTTCTTCACTGAGTAGACTGTAAAACTTGTCTTTGGACGGCAGTTGTGTTTCAGCAAACTTGGATGGCTCATCCACGTAATCATAAGGGTACACTCCCTTTCTCAACAGTAAATCTTGTTGGTTGCTATCGTGAATGTGTGACGTCATGTTATAAAAGTTGTCTTTCCCTTCTGCCGCCAGGTTGGATACTAACTTCTGTAGAGAAGTACTCATGAACTGAAAGCTGTCTGTAAATTTCAGATTGCTCATGGTGAATGCAATATATTTCTCAACGGTGTTGGGAATGACTGTAATCCTTTCGTTTTTGAACTTTCCAATTTCTTCCATGATCAAATGGCTGTCATAGCCTCGTAAATTGTGGAAAAAGACAGGAATGATGAAAGAATCTTCAACATCCTGCTGATCTTTTCGAAGTCGAAATTGTAAATTGCATTCATTATGTGCAGCTCCGCGGTATTTACCATTGATATGATCATGATCTCTCACACGATCTGCCCCTAGAGGCTCATGACAAATGTAACAATCTGTAGCGTTCTTATAATGCTCTTCATCTTCATGAGTCATGACTATTTTCTTTTTCTGCTGTAGACCATGCACAATACGATCACGCTCATTCACCATATGGTCTAAAAAGACTTTCACAGCATTATCGCCTCGATATATGACTGGAGCACGTGTATCATACTGGCTCACAACCACATAGGCAAAGCTGTTTGGACGATGATGTTGATACTTGTCTCCTTCATGCTTTTTCGTGAAGCATTCAAAGTCTGCATAAATGACAAACGGCGCTCGCTGTTGTTTGGCTATATTCTTGAACTTGATGAAGGGTTCCTTGGGGAATGATAAACGTTGTGCGCCATGCTTGCCACACACTTCACGATGCTTGTCTAAAAGATCTTGTCGCATAAACCCATGAAGACAGTTGAAACAATAAAATATTGCATTCTGACGCTTTGTTCGATAAGCCATCAGTCTGCTGAAATTCTTGATGAGGCAGTAATGTCTTGTCTTGTCATTGCTAATCAAAAGCAAGTTAATTTCTCTGACGCTGTTGGCGCTGGTGTTTCGACTGAGTTGTATGGGAACAACGACATCATGTTCATATCCAAACACGTTAATGGACATATCGTTCTCCTTTTCAAACTTTGGAATGTCTGTAATCGGTGTTGGAAATGTCATGTCTTCCACCTTCAATTCGTTCTCAAATAGCTTGTATTGATGCACACGCTGTGGGTCATTGCTTGTTGAAGGGTGAAGGTGAGCCAATACAGACCATAAGAAGCACTTGTTGTCTTTATTCTGAATGTTTAACACCGCCTTTGTAGTCTTTACTTTCTTCGGTAGTGGGATAAAACTGCTCGCTTCCAGTGGCGCTGACGTAGCTGTATGCACTTCAATGAATAATATGTTATCCAACACCCAACCAGAGCCTTGTCGCTCATGTTCATCAAACCTGGTAAACAATTCTTTATAGGCTTCTGGTAAGTCCTTCTCAATATCCGTTGGATTGTATGCTGCATATGTCGGACTACTGATGAAGGCATTATCCACTTGTTCTACCATCACACCTTCAACATTTGGTGTCATTTTCTTGAAGCGTGCATGTACCACAATGTACCATTTCATGCCATGGTTTAACGTCTCTAGCAAATGTCTCTTAATCCGGTTCTCTTGTTGTCGCATTTCAAGTAGCAAATCCGATCCATCTTCAGGCTCAAACCGCCTTTCCTGTGCGTTTTCACCAAGACTCACTCTTCTGCCTCTGCCTACTTGTCCTGTCTCTTTCTTTCTTTGTTCTTCATGAGACACATTTTCCATCTCATCACATGCATGTGTCTCAAATGCATCCAAAGAGGAAAATATCTTGGCGCATTTACAGCAGAGGACTGGATCAGGTCTTTCAACACCATCTTGTACGGTCTTTCGTCTCTTGGCTTCAATCTGCTCAACAAGCTCTTCATGAGCACGTTTCATCCTAGCTGGTTTGCATGTATGTGTCACGAACACTTCCAGAGATGGAAATGTCACATCACAATCATGACAGTAGACTGGTGCCATCGTTGTTGTCTCTTCAACTGCTAGAACTGAAATGAAGTAAAATACACGTTTTACTCTTCCTTTTATACCACTTCAATGGTGTGTTGACTCAGCAGAATGTATCACTAGTTGATATGTTTCACTCATGCTTTTATGCTACTTCCATGTAATCAAAATATGGTGTGTAACTTGTTCAAACTTGTTTCCAAAATGTTAAAATTGCTGACTCAGCAGAATTTTACTTGTGTATATGAATGTCTCACTTACAGTTGTGAAGTTGTACAACTGCACTGCTACGCAGCAGAGACATCTAGCGGTGAAGTTAAATGGTCTGCCAAATGGTATTCATCCGCGAAGAAGCACTGTAATGGTGAAATTTTCAGTTAACTATAACGAAAGTTATAACGAAAGTTATCACAATTTTAAGTTAAAATGGCGGTAAAAATGCACACAGCCAACTGCACAAATAGCCTATGACTACTTAATGTTAAAACTAGATATAAAACTGACTCAAACAGTGAAAGTTTCATGCAAATCTGTCAATCATAACGAAAGTTATCCCACTTTTTACAAAATTAAAATGACGGTAAATATGCACACAGCTAGCTGCACAACCAGTCCATGACTATGTGAAAACTAGATATAAAACTGAATTAAACAGTAAAATTTTCATGCAAATCGGTCAAGTATAACACTGCATACTGCAACTCCAAGCAGTTAGACACTGCTGCCTCAGAAAAACAAAAAGCCTAACACCGCTGTCTGCATTGTTTGATGACGAAATCTGATTACGCAGTCTGATTACACTGATGACGAAATGCTGCTGATGACGATTGTAGGTTGTATGACGCCATTTTCTTTTCTAAGTAAACACTGCATTTCAAACAAAAAAAAAAAGTAGAATAATGGAGTACAAAGAGCAACATAAGCAAAACATTTTATCATGGTGTTGGTATGTATGCATGAGAGTGTGGGGGAAAAAAAGTTGCCGTCAGAAGGTTGAAATACCTATGCGGCTTATGAAATGCTCAGTCGTGGTGTGTGTGTGTGTGTGGAGAGTGTGGGGAAAAAAGTTGCCATCAGAAGGTTAAAATACCTATGCGACTTACGAAATGAAACGCTCAGTCGTGGTATTTGTGTGTGTGTGTGTGTGTGTGGGAAATGAAAAAAAAAAAGAAAAAAAAAGAAGTTTGTTTACTAAGTTTGTTTATAAAGTTTCAATGAGTTTCAATTATGCAAATAACCAAAGTTGGTTTACAAATTTTGTTTACAAAGTTTGTTTATAAAGTTTGTTTACAAATTGTGTTTACAAAGTTTGTTTACATAGTTTGTTTACAAAGTTTCAATGAGTTTCAATTATGCAAATAACCAAAGTTTGTTACAAATTTTGTTTACAAATTTTGTTTACAAAGTTTGCTTACAAAGTTTGTTTACAAATTGTGTTTACAAAGTTTGTTTACAAAGTTTGTTTACAAATTGTGTTTACAAAGTTTGTTTACAAAGTTTGTTTACAAAGCTTGTCTACAAAGTTTCAATGAGTTTCAATTATGTAAATAACCAAAGTTTGTTTACAAATTTTGTTTACAAAGTTTGTTTACAAATTTTGTTTACAAAGTTTGTTTACAAATTTTCAATTATGTAAATAAGTCAAGTTTGTTTACAAAGTTTGTTTACAAATTTTGTTTATAAAGTTTGTTTACAAAGTTTGTTTACACAGTTTGTTTACACAGTTTGTTTACAAAGTTTGTTTACAAATTTTGTTTATAAAGTTTGTTTACAAAGTTTGTTTACAAATTTTATTTATAAAGTTTGTTTACACAGTTTGTTTACAAAGTTTGTTTACAAAGTTTCAATTATGCAAATAACTAAAGTTTGTTTACAAAGTTTGTTTACAAAGTTTGTTTACAAAGTTCACTTTTTATTTATAAAGTTTCAATAAACACTTACCGAAATAGTTGTCACTGGATGCCATCCCTGGATCTGATGTGATCCAATTGTAGTTCTACAACTTTTGCTCCCTTGCTCCACTTACTGATATGACTGTCACAATGATTATGACGTCACAATCATCCGTTCCTATGCAGTGGTTCTCATAGAGGTCATGTCGTTTCTTAATTCTTTGTATGCAGTGGTTCTCATAGAGGTCATGTCGTTTCTTAATTCTTTGTGTGCGGTAGAACCAACGTTTTCACACTACTGACAGCTTTAATCACCTCACACAGGGGACAGTTTTGATCACCTTGCACAGGGTACAGTTTTGATCACCTTGCACAGGGGACAGCTTTAATCACGTCGCACTTAGGGTAGCTTTAATCACCTCGCACAGGCGACAGCTTTGATCTTGCACAGCGGACAGCTTTGACAGCTTTGATCACCTCCCACATGAGAACAGCTTTTATCACCTCGCACAGGGGACAGCATTGATCACTTCGCAAAGGGGAGAGTTTTGATCAGCCCAACAGTATTATTACCTTGCACGCGGATACATATATGATTAACTTGCAAGGTGGACATATTTGATTACCTTGCACAGGGGGACATATTTGATTACCTTGCACGGGGGGACTGAGCTGGTCGCAGGTTACACCGCTAAAGCCGTCCGGACACCTGCACTGGGAGCAATCTTTTGGATCCACATAACCATCACGTAAGCAGTTGATGGTGATGCCTTCGCAAACATGATCTAAAACAGAACAACAAAAAGGAAAGAACTGCACCATTGAGGAAAACACCATTCGTTTGCAGTAGTAATTTCTTTAGAAAGTCTTAGACTGGATTACGATCGCTTGCTGCATTAAACTGGCTGGAACATGCTTGCTTCGGCAATAGAAAAATATAGAACAGATCAGGAGTCGGCCTGTATTCATTAGTCACGGAAAAAGCATACTTTGCTCTTTATGACACAATTTCTCGACTCGCCAAAATTGGCCTGCAAAAATTATATTTTGCTTGTAATAATGTGAACTTTTACCTGGTATAAACTAATATCTTGTTACTAATTAATACAGGTTCGGCTTACCGCAGTAGAAAAGGTTGATAAAGTATGCATCGGTAAATGACAGCTCCACCCTTTGACCAATAGTACGTTGAAAAAGTGGGTCAATCGTTTTTAGCGTATAATCGGTGTCTGCATTTACGTCAGAATCAATGAATTGCTGCAAACATAAGACACAATGTGATATTCAGAGAAGGCCACCATAAGGTAAATATACCCGGAGTGTATCGATGGAGTGTGTACATACTAATGGTATGCTGAATTTGTGACGCAACAACAGTTACGTAAGGGAAGAGGGTGTGATTGAAAGTGGTAACCCTGAGTTAATAGCAAGGAATAATAATGAAAGGTGTTGTTGCTGTTGTTGTTGTTGGCGGAAGGAGGTTGAGGTGGTGGGTGTGGTGGTGGTGTTGGTGTTTTTCTTGGTGGTGGAGGAGGTTGTGGTGGTGGTGGAGGTGGTGGTGCTGATGCTGGTGGTTGTGGTGATGGTAGTTGTGGTAGTGGTGGTGGTGGTGGTGGTGGTGGTGGTGGTAGTGGTGGTGGTGGTGGTGGTGGTGGTGGTGGTGGTGGTGGTGGTGGTGGTGGTGGTGGTGGTGGTGGTAGTGGTGGTGGTGGTGGGGTGGAGGTGGTGTTGGTGGAGGTGGAGGTGGTGGGCATGGAGGAGGTGGTGGTAATGATGGTGGTTGTGTTGATGGTGGTAGAATGGTAGTGGTGGTGGTGGTGGTGTGTTGGTGGTGGTGTTGATATAGGTGGTGGTGGAGGCGGGGGAGGTGGTGGTGGTTATGGTGGTGGTTGTGGTGATGGTGATGGAGGTGTTGGTGCTGGTTCTGGTTGTTGTGGAGAGACTAAAAAGGTTGGTCTTGAGTGGGACTTGAACGCACGCCATCTTTTACAGGTCTCAACAACTTAGCACTTGTGATGAAGCGTTTCAAAGCCATCAGATCAGATTTGTACGAAGAGTAACATTTCGTGTGTTTTCTTATGTTTTGATGGTTTTGACTAATACATGGTCAAATCTGGTCAAATCGCAAAATAAAAATAAAGACTGTGTAGACCACTACCTGGGGAACATACCTGCAACATTTCAAAGCAATTAGACTTGAAATACAGAGGAGATAACATTTTGAAAACGATTTACACACACACGTGCATACATACATACACATGATGAACGACATACACACAAATGATGGGATTAAACCACTGACAATAGCCAGCTGGATCACACAAATGATGGGATTAGACCACTGACAATAGCCAGCTGGATCACGAAGATGCTGTTTCCATTAAATTTTGAATAACGTCACCTTCTCTTTCACTCTCAGTCACACACCGATATACTCTCCTTTTGCAGACAGACAGATAACACCGCGTTAGATGGCCCGACATCCGGTTTTATGTTCCGGTAACAGTCGTTTGCGTATTTAAATAACAAGGACTGACTCTTTTGAGTTTTGAGATCCTTCACATATGCAAAATATTCATTGAATATCTTTAGTCTAAACGACGTTAAGTAGTATCACTTAGTGTTTATAACACCGATGTTAACTCCTCAAATGACAGGAAACCAAAAAATGAATAGATAAAACCTGGAACAAAAGACAGAAAAAACAGACAAACAAACAATCAAACAAAGTAGTGTACTCTCCATAGGCGCGTCACCTAGGCAAAATACAGTACTAGGCAACTCTTTATCAATTTCTCGTAATTCAACGCTTGTTCCAGAACTTTTCCATACACAAACCATTTGTTTTGAAAGTTTTCCCGCGACATAACATTTTTATCCACTATTATTCTCTGAAATATTTTTCATGCAGCAGAAGTGACAAAAAGTTTTCTTGGTTCCTCTAGTGTTGCAAATAGCATGCTTAAGAATCGAGCATATGAGATTCATTGCCTGGTCTTTTACTCCTAAAATAAAGCAAGGTGTGTCCTTTATTATATGGACTTTCTCGATCAGAGATAAAAGCGTAAATATCCCAGATTTGGTGGTTTTACAGTCAGTAAGTGAGTGAATTAATGCGTCTTCTATATCACTGCAACAATATTCACAAAAGGGGTTATCTTTTTTGCACCTGAAAAGGTTTTCCCACAGTTTATGATGTAATAAACGATCTTGACCTGAAACTATATCAGTTTTGGTTCCGTGGTGCATTTCCTAGTTAATAACGTGCTGTAAACAACGCCGTTAGGTATTTGATGTGTTGTTACCATTTGATCATCTGAGTAGACTATTCAAGTCTATAAAAATAAAAAAAGACGTGAAAAGTCTTTACTTTTCATTTTCCTTATGCTTAACATTTTGCCGGGTATCGCATTAAAAATGTAGCTATTGCTGAAAAAGGTTGGATGGGTTCTCTCATCTATTGCGCCAAACGAGCGAGATAACGTTTTTATCCCTTGAGTCACTCCATAGCATCATACAAAATTAATATTTAAACGTATTCAGATAACATGTTTGCATAGTCTGATGATAAGAAAGGAAATAGAATGCACTTCGAAGCAGTACGTTGCTGAAGGATTACGGTGTGCAGAAAAACAATCATTAGCATATTAATGCATTATTGAAAACCAACTGGTGTATGATGTAATCTGTCTATGGAAATTATGAATGGATCATATTTTAAAGCGTAAATTGCTACCGTTGTCATTAAATAAAACATTTATAAAAGCTACCGTAAAGTGTCTGAGTACCTCAAAACGTCTCTATCGTAATAGCATAAACTGAAATTTCGTTGATTGTTTGTAGTTGTGATGCGGGGTGGTTGTGATGTCAGAAAGGCCTTAAAAAGCAGTAGTTCGAGCCCTGAAAAGTACCATTTACTACGTAACCTATTACAGTCTTTCGGTGGTAAATGATAATATAAAGTCATCCAGTTATATTCAAGTTATTATAGTGCTCAAAGAAGCAAGTTTTTCAAGTAAAAGTATCAGTAACTGTCATATTCTTTGCTTTCTATGAGAGTAAACCAATTTGATTCTTCCAAAACTGTGTTACATGTTAGGTCTTAACTTTCATGATAATCCATTTGGGCGAAAACCAGTTACTACCACTACACAATTTTAATCTCTACAGGCTGATTTGGCAAATATGTGTACATGCACTTCAAGGAAACCGTTAAACACATACACCCTCAATAGGTAGTATGATTGAAGATGTCAGTGCTATCCGTTCAAGCTGGTGTAGAACCTCTCAGAAAGGGATATGTTCGCAGAAATTATGTACGTCAGTTCACGATGGAACTCTCTAAATGCGCTAAATATTGAAATAAATAAAGTGCTACAATTTCGGCTTCGTATTCAGTTGCACAAAAAGATTGAGGAGGAGCGCAGCCTAAGGAAAACACTCTAATCAACGGTCTCATCTGAGAACAAGGGTCCATGAGAGATCTTAATCAGGACACGTTTATCTTACTATGTGTGTTAATATGTTTTCAATGTTTTTGTATTCTCGTTATATGTTTATGGTTTGCTACAACACTCTAGGGGTATAGCAGTTACCCAGTTATAGCAAAGTTATGGGCAAACCTGTTCAATAAGTAAAAAATCCAGTATAACTTCTGACATCAAACTTCTAAATGGACGTACACAGGCTTTCAAATTTACAAGATTTGGAACGTGTGATACGGTCATGAATATATATGGCTCAACTGTTCATTGTCAATCTGCGGCAAATTCTATCTAATTTGGAGGTATGCGACCTGCTCATAACGGGGGGGGGGGGGTTTAATATAGTACTTAATGCCGATTTAGGTATAAAAGGTGGTTCTCCTGGAATCTTCAGTGACCATTTGATCATTGATAGAGGCCACAGATTCTTTAAGTTGAATTCTTCAGTCATTAAACAGAGTCTGTATAATGAAAACATAGGGAAAAATATAAATCATGAATGGACTAATTCCGTTATTGAGGATGTCAGAATACGGTATGACTGAGCAAAGCATAAAATTATGGAGTTCTCAGTTAGATACTGAAAAAGAGCAAAATAGAAGGGAAACAGAAACAGAATTACTGGATACTATAGATGAAAGTGATCTTAAAATTTGTAGCTCCAAAGCATCGGATCCCGAAATCACGCTATTTGTGGAATGCAAAGAGGAACTGGAAAAAATGAACAAAGAAAAGCTCGGGGAGGGGGCTGAGATCTCATGTACAATATATTGAACAGAATATTACAAAAAAGCAAACTACATATATGCAAAAAGGACTGTGGTTAAGTTAATCTATAATGATCAGGAGATCTCATATAAAATAGAACGTTTTTATAAGTCTCTGTATAAATCATCACTAATTTCAGATGAACAACAGATCCTTACAAAAGTGTCCCCTTCCGGGGTAACAGCTAGCTTTAGCGAAACCCAGAAACAATACTATGTAGGTAATTCAACAGTAGCCTAGTGTTAGCAAACACTACGGTGTTTCAAACCGAATCAATCGCCAGAGAGGAACGGATTGACCGCGGAATTTAACGTGGAATTTTTGGACGTACTAGGAGATAAATTAGTGTAAGCGTTAAACTTTGGAAAATACAAAGGAAAGCTTTCGGTCTCTCAAAGAAAGGGAATAATAGCTCTTTTAGAAAAAAGAAAAAATAATTCCATTTAAAAAAGTATCCTTACTTAATACAGAGTACAAAATTCTCACTAAATGTTTAGCATTAAGGCTAGAAAAACATATCAAAATGTTGTTCAGCCTGATCTGGCAGGTGTCATAAAAGCGAGGTATATATCGGATAAAACATAAGAATTATCGAAGATCTTATAGAATTCTGCAATCGCAGAGATCAGTCTGGAATGGAAAAATGCTTTCGATTCGGTTGAATGGCCCTACCTTTTTGTATTTTTGGAAACCTTTAACTCAGGTGACGATTTTATAGCATGGGTTAAATGTTGTTACTTAAATATCACAAACGGATTGCATGGAACACATTGGTTCAACCTCGAGATGCGAGACAAGGTAGTCTACTTTCGATCCCTTTGTTTCTTTTCTGTTTAGAAATTATGAGAGGTCCAAATAACCACGAAGAGACTTGCCTTTCCATTGAAGTGCATGATTGAGGTGTAATCATACTCCGTGTCCAGTGTGGTGGCAAAGAATTCTGGGACTATCTGGAATTGTCCTGCATACACATCCTGACAATAAACAAATAAATAAAACAATAAGGTATATCTCTAACATCTGGTGAAATAACCTGATGGAATATTTCCATAGGTAGGGTCATAATAGGCCTGAAACGCCATGATTATATAATCGTTGTGCCCTGCAAGGCTTTGGGTGTGGATGGGTGTGGGGCTGTGAAGGGTCTGGATAATATAGGTGGGCGATTTTTAGGACAAATGAAAACACCGGTGAAAACAACCACCCCCTTCCCTGAATACAGTAAGAAGTTTTATTTCAGGCCGAGTTGTGATTTATACCTCGGAAAGTTTGGTTTTCATTTTCATTGAATGCAATAGTGATAAGTGGTGAATACCCATGCTAAAATATTGTATTTATGTATAGTTTAGTTAATACAATGAAAGTCGGTAGTATTACACAGTGAAAAGGGGTTAGTTTGTTTTCATTGAGCATCTGCCAAAGACACAGAACTCTAAAACATCGATCAAAATTAGCACATTTCGATACCGTTATTGAAAGTCACAAATAAATCAAGAATAAACCTGAAAACCGCTAGAATCGTCAAATCATCCATACAAATCAGATTTTCATAGTATTTATTTTTTTCTAAAAAAATCACCTGGATGTTTTCAGAGATGAAATGAACTGCTTCGTCTCTATCCACGCGCTGGTGGGTATGCAGCAATCCCAGGGCGTGCAGTATCTCGTGCGCGATGTCACCCCACTGTAAGCACACAGCATGCATATGCCATACTCAGTCATGGGTGAATACACCATACACCTGATTACGTCAGACACACGCCATATGTGTCTTCACCCCCACAGTAAGCACACAGCATGCGTATGTCATGCTCAGTCATGGGTGATTACGTCATCCCACTGTAAGTATCCGTCGCGCATGCCTCATACACTGTGATGCGTCATACACTGTGATGTGTCATACACTGTGATTCGTAATACAATGTGAGGCGTCATACAATGTGATGCCTCAAACCTTTTGATGCGTCACACACTGTGATGTGTCACACACCTTGACGCGTCATACACTGTGATGTGTCACACACTGTGATCCGTCATATGCTGAGAGTTTTAGTGTTGATATCCCCTTCTTATTGTACCGATACCAATGGATCATGAGCTATCGGAGCAGTCGGTTTCCGTGCAATGTTGTTTTTTTCAGCACAAGGATGGAAAAAGTTTCTAGCTCTTAATGCGTCATACACTGTGATATGTCATACACTGTGATGTGTAGTACACTGTGATGTGTCAAACACTGTGATGTGTCATACACTTTGATGTGTCACACACTGTGATACGTCATACAATGAGATGCGTCAAACACTGTGATGCGTCATACACTGTGATGCTTCATACGCTGTGATGCGTCATACACTGTTATTCGTCATACACTGTGATGCGTCATACAGTGTGATGTGTCATACACTGTGGTGTGTCATACACTGTGATGCGTCATACACTGTGAATCGTCATACGCTGTGATCCGTCATATGCTGAGAGTTTCAGTGTTGATATCCCCTTCTTATTGTACCGATACCAATGGATCATGAGCTATCGGAGCAGTCGGTTTCCGTGCATATGTTTTTTTTTTCAGCACAAGGATGGAAAAAGTTTCTAGCTCTTAAAAATATCATATTTTGCGTCCACCGGAGTCAGTATTGTTATGTGAGTCGGTAGACGACAGAAACTCAATCTGACCTTTAATCAACGTTGGAATGTTCACTGGTATATTAAAATGGATATGTGAGGGCAACATTAACGGCAAAATATAGATGTTTATACTTTTAAATGATCTACAAATTGATAAATGTTAAGTAGAAAACTAATTTTACCCGTTGGAGGCATTCTGCGGACAGGTAGATTGGCTGAGGTATGACCTCTGCTCGTCCAAGGAACGAAACACACCTGTAGCGATGTACAAAACACTGCAAAATTTTCCAACAGATATACGTTTCTGAGATTAGATATGGCTCGAAGAGGCTGTATCCTCTGGGGGGGGGGCGAATGGCGGGCTGGGAATTTTGCAATTTGCATCGAGGTTCAACCACAGGCCAAGCACAATCATTAAAAGATCAGCCTATTTTCATTTAAACAATTTTAGCGCATATTGCTGAATTTGGCATATTACTGATTATCTTAAATTGATAATTTCTGATAAATAAAATTCTTTTTACGAAGAAAATTAATTTAGGTGTCATAAAATTATTTTTAAGTATAAAGCAATTTTAGATATCTAAAATCTAAAACTGCTTTAAATATCTATAATTGTAAAAACAATTTCATAGATCTTCGAATAGTTATTGACACTTAAATTTAGCAATAAGAGTGAACACGATCATCGTACAGAGATCAGTTATCTGAAAGATTGACTTGGTAAGATTAAATGTCTGAGAGCGCGACTTCTACGTAACAGCTCTTCCACAAGCATGTCTTCACAAAACCGGTAGTATGACTCAAATAAAGTGTATCCCAAAGGAATGACTTCATGAGGGTGAACTATCTTTAGGAATGACATGATAACATGACGTAATGACGTACGTGTCCGCGCGCAGGAATTCTATGTGCGGCCCCTGGTACAAGCTGTCAGAGGGGATCTCTCGGAACTCAACGCATGTCGCCTGCTCAATAAGACGGATCGCCTTACGTACATTTTCTTTGTTTCCATTGGCTGTAAAAGAACAAAAATACGAGGGGAGGGATATATGGTGCCCAGTGATATGGAAATGAGGCGCTCCTTTTTAAGCGTTCAGTGGTAGGAAAATAGGGGTTTGAAAACAGTATCCGGCAGCGGGTTTGAATAATGTTTGGTTTGTTTTGTCAAACCCACCTTTTGTGAAATGAATTGTGGGTAATTGAAAAGTACAGATATACTTATTGACCTTGACCTAATTCATGGACGCTGCATGTCAAGGGCACCAAAGATTATTAACCTTGGTCTGGTTAGGACACTATTCAGGCACGTGTACTTTTGTTCTTGGCCTGATTCACGTCAAGGATACTTTCGTAACCTCATCTAGACACGTTCGTCCGTCATTGATGACGTCATTGACAACGTCAATTTCGAAAATTTCAAACGAGCATCACTTCAAAACTATTGGGTAAATTTAACCCACCATTTCACGTTGTTGTTCAGTAACACCAAGTTTTTTATGACATCATTAATGTCGTCATTGACGACGTCACTTATCAAAATTTCAAACGTGCATAACTTCAAAGCTGGACTGCTTTCAACCATTTTTTCATCAAAGTATTCAGTAAGACTTTGAGTTTCTATGATGACGTCATTGATTATGCCATTTATCAACTTTCAAACGAGCATAACTTTAAAACTTTTCATTTCAATCTTTTAATCATAGTGTTCAGTAAGACTTACGTTTTTCAGGACGTCATTGATGTCGTATTTCTCAGAATTTTAAACGAGCATCACTTCAAACTAGTGGCTTGATTACAGCCATCTTTTTGACATAGTGTTCAGTAAGATCTTTAGTTTTTTTTTTGATGACGTCATAGATGACGTTATTGATGGCGTCATTATTTTAACATTTTAAAGCACTGTCACTTTGAAGCAACTGGATTGCTTTTAACGACCTTTTCAAAATATTTCTTCAAAACATTACTTCATCTTTTGACTTCCTTCATTAGCCTAGATGAAAAAATACATGCTCCCCCTTTTTTTCCTAGAAACCATTTCTATTTCTTCTACCCTCTCCTTTGTGTAAAAAGGCTCACAGTAAAAGAAAGAAAAATTATTTTAAAAGCCTTGATTCCTCTTTTTTCTTGGTACTTTCTCAGCATTTTCCCACCGCTTCCTTAGCACTAATTGAGCACTTCCTTAACATCTTCCCCAACATTTTCGCATCATCTCCACAGCGCTTCCTTAACATTTCCAAACACTTTCTTAACATTTTCAACCACTTCTTCAGCCCTGTATTAGCACTGCGCCAGCACTTTTCCACCACTTCCTCCAGATTTCTCTAGCAGTTCCTCTTCAACATTTCTGCAGGACTTCCTCAATATTTCTCAGCACTCTCTCGGCATTTCCAAGCACTTCCTCAACAGTTCACAGCACTTCCTTAGCTCTTTTCTAGCATTTTCGCCGCGCCGTTCGGGAAGCAATATCAGCACTTCCTCAGCATTTTCCAACTACTTCCTCAGCATGTTCCCCACCACTACTCAGCACATGACCAATCACTTTGCGTTATAATACGATGTCGTTTGAATTTATACTTGATTGACTGAAAGAGTATAAGCGCGTCTTGTTCATGAATCTATCGTATAATAGCAAGTTGGGTTACCTTTTTCAGAAGTTGATATAATTTATATGGTCCAGCAAATGCACAAGGATGACTTGGGCCAAAATGAATTTGATTCAAATAATCTTTTCATGTCCATGTTGCCATTTTGGTAAAGAAGTAACAAGTAACAATAATACTATAAGACAACACGGAAAATTCTTAAGTTTTTATGTTAGAACTACGTTAAACCAACACTAGGTCAGCATAGTTGGGGTAAAATTCTGGAACTCGTTACCAGATGCTTTAAAGAATATCAGCAGCTTAAAATCGCTTAAATCTCAGTTAAAGTTTAGTTCAATCTCCTCATACAAGGCCTAATAACCTAGTGATATATTTGTATTTTACGGAGTCGTATAGTTGTTGATAGTTTTACTGCATATGTCTTTTGTGTTTTCGGTTGAGTACGTTCCTTCTGGATGCTATGTTTTAGAATATAAATCAAAAACTGTAAACTAAAACAATAGTGGCAAACTTGAAATTTAAAGGTTTTTGTTCTTTTAGAAGTTGTTTATGTATACATATAAACATTGTATTGGACAAGCAGTAAACAAGATCAGCTTGTGCCTTTTCCCTTTCTCAATCTGAAATCTAAAATTGTCTCTTTTTTTATCACAACTTGATATAATTATACAAACTATGTTTTGTAATTCTCTTCAGAAATAAACCAAGAAATGAAAATGAATGAAATGAATTTATTTTACAATAGCAAAAAGAAAAATCTGTAGTATAACAACCGTGGCTTGACTATGAGAACATCACTTATGTTCAACGTTATAAAATGCTTTATACTTATGATTCAAGTAAAAACGCTTCAAATATTCAATGTTTCTCACTGTTTAGCATGCATAACAAGCTTGTAACCATTTCTTTTTTTAATATTTTTAGGAAATGCTTGATTGACTTTTTGTTCAATGAGAGCTTTCACAAGAGAAGTTTTCCCACTATCTGTTGGTTCAGAAACCACGCGTGTTGACAGATGCCTCACAGCGCTTGAATATCGGATTCCTTGACCCAACTCTTATACTTCTTTTGCCAGCCTAACAACTTGACAAATAATTCTCTTACACGTGGTCTTTTGCGTGTCTTCAAAACTTTTTCAATTTTGTACACGGATTGAACGTCTGATGTCACAGCTTATTAGAGGCGTGACGGTTCACCTCCGGCTCGGTTCGATTCGGTTCAGTTCGGTTCAGCAAAAATTTTCGGTTCGGTTCGGTTTTTTTTGGTTCGGTTCAGCAAAACCAAAAGGAAGTTTTCGTTTCAAATATATATATATATCTCAGGGCTGGTAGAAATCATGACTTTTATTAAAAAAGTCATGATTTTTGACTTTTTTATTTAAATCACCAAAAAAAGTCACAGAACATTTAAAAACATACAGAACTGATTTTTCACTATTTATTAGTCTAATGCCACTGCAGTTCTCAGCAATATCACATCGAACAACTGAACATTTGCAAATAGCCTTTACGTTTCAACTATTTGTCGCATCTCTATCGAAATATGTTTATATACGGGAGCTAGACGTCTACCAGTCATTTTTTTTTAGATTTAGTGCAACACAAATTTGCTGGGTTAATGACTCTTTGACTTTAAAATCAGCAATGATAGTGACTCATAACTTGAGTACTTCTATTGACAGGGCTTATTTGTATAAGACAATAGTCTTGGCGCTGTTATTTATTAAGCAGTCTTGCTATCAGCAAGCAACTGTTTGGAAATTAGTACGGGCATCACAATGGAGACATACCGTTAACTCAGTGTGAACATAAGGCACAAAAGATGTGGGGGTGTGGGTGACTGCGTCGCATGAGCAGTTTAAGTCGTTAATAACCTAACAATGCATCTTCGCTGTGTACACTCAAGGGGCTTGTTCTAGCATTTTATTGAAAAATATTATTCAGGACCAAAAAAAGTCAAAATCGTGACTTTTTTTGACTTTTTTATAGTGATTTAAATCGCGAATTAAATCACTGATTTAAATCATACCAGCACTGATATATATATATATATGCGTGTTTATTTTTTTAATTTATTTATAATTGCCTGCACTTAATCCGATATTTCTTTTTACCTTAGAACAGATACAAAACCTAACATATAACGGTAATCAGGGTTCGCATTGGCGGGGTTTTTGTCCACTTTGTGGGCATTTTTTACGAAATGACTCACTTTTTCGGAATCCACCGACTTTTTCTGGACCCAACTGAGTCACACTTTCCTTTTTTGACTCACTTTCCTGAGAACCCAGCGCGAACCCTAACGGTAATGTTTTATACTTATTACCTCAAAGCTTACTTACACAAGAATTTACATTGTTATTGACTGACAGACTAACATGTAGCCATAATAAACGCATGGTATTCGTCATAGGTTCCAAAAAAGGTGTGTGAAATATGTTTGTTGATTTGTCCGATGTGATATATATATATATATATTAAAACTAAACTATACTAAAAGAACTAAAATAACATTACCAAATTAATGCATTATCTTGTTATAAATAGCAAAAAAAACCGAACCGAAACCGTGATTGGGCTTTTCGGTTTTCGGTTCGAACCGAACCGAAGCCTTTTCTCGGTTCTCGGTTTTCGGTACGAACCGTCACACCTCTACAGCTTATTATTCTTTTTCATAGAAATGACCATCAATGTCCGTGTCTGAGACGTCTTTGACACGAATAAAGTATAGTTCTTGCTTCTTGTAACGATGTGTTACAATGAACACTTCTTGTGCCCATTTTATATGGTAAACCCTTTGAAATACATAGTTCATGTGTGAAAAGCGAACATTTTAATCAGTGTTATACTTGAAGGGTTTTGGCTTTTTCGTTAATTCCAATTCCAATTTTTCAATATACATATGTTTCCACACTCTAGATTGAATCTTTTTGGAAATGTCTGGCGGTGATAACGCATTTCGTAAGGATCCATGACGCCTATGATTATAATTGTAGACTAAGTCTTGTAAAATATCTGTACACCGGTGCTTTTGCCGATGTAGAAAATAGCCATGCATCACTCTTTTGAAAGTACGTATGACTCTTTCAGCAAAGTTGGCTTTCGTCTCATTCCTGGTAGTATATGCATAAATGTCTTCGTTCTGCAGAAATTGCTTTACCCATCTGTTCTTACATTTTGTTCCGTTAAATGACCTCAATGTTCTATGTCTTCTTGTTGTTTCTTGAAAAAAAAAATCTTTCGGAAGGCTTGAATGACACTCGTATGAGTTTTGTTTGGGAGAGAGTTTGTACCGACAAGTGTTTAGAAAAAACATCTATGGCGATTAGTGAAAAATGATTGCCATCATTATATGCTGCAAAATTGGCTACATTTGCCAAGTTTACATGCCACATATCATCGATAGCACGGATAATGATGCGTTGTCTTTTAAACCTATGTTACTCTGGTTGAAGTAAACTAAAGGCATCTGGATCTTGAAACCAATTTTTGACTTCGGAATATGTCACAGGAGGTTTGTTTTGTTTCAGTATTTTGTATAATTTATTACGTCCTGCACATGCTCCATGGATTCCAGAATTAAAATAAGTATTTGCTAAGTAATCTTTCCACGTTGTCACCTAAACTCAAAATGAAACCAATCATTCACATAATAAAACTTTTATTAACAAGCAAGTATGAGTAATTTAACTAATATTTCAATACTTCAGAGAGAACAGATAAAACATAAGATGTGTATTACAATTCATAAACTTTAATGTTCTACAAGTTTAATTCGTTCTTGAGTTCGTTTGATATATACTTTTATGTGCCCCTCTGATTAAACATTCATAGCTATCATTTTTAACAGCTTTGATATAATGGAGATGATAATTGTTTAACACAATCTCTCCATGTATCATAAGTTGTTTTCTCTAAGGTCTGATCTCAACATTCTCTTAACATTTTACGAAATAACACCCATTGATTTAATTTTACAAACAAAACGTCACGCAGTCTGCTTACCTTAACTGTATGCCATGAGGAACAAGGCTCTATTACTTTAGCTATGCGTTTCGCTTCATATCCATTTCTGCATGAAGCAATAGCTAAAGCTAAATCTTGACAAATTGTTTTCTGATATTGATCAAAAGTTTCACTCGAGTTGAATGTATGTCCATATTTTTTTTAGTTTTGTTGGAAAGAACATCCTTATAACCACCAAATAATAGCAAATTCTCCATGCTGTCAGGTCGCATTTCTTGTAGCAAGTCAGATCTATCTTCAGGTTTGGAAATTGCCTGTTGTGTATGTTTGATTTTTTTTCAAAGTATGTTCATAGATAACTTCTTTTACGATTTCTGTCACCTCTTCCTATTATTATTTTTTTTTTGGCTTTGATTAAAGTGACTAATGACTAAATCATTGTTAAAATGCCTTCAACATTTAAATGACTAAATTTTTCAACAATGTTAATAGGTTTGATATCTTACCTTTGAGACAAAACTGTTAACTTGATGTATTTCCAGTTTCTTTTTCTTTACGTAAAATTCTTATAGAAGTCATCATGTGATCATGCAGCTAATGTCCAACGAGTGTGATGACGTTAGCTTATCATGCTGTTGAAACTGTATATAGCGTCCTGCTTCAACAACTTTTATACGATTTTCTTCTGGCACTTGCAGGTGAAATCCCGCTGAACACTCTGGTGGAAGAATGGTTGAAATCGGTCCAGTCGATGTTTAAGCCCCTTTCAGTGATCACAGCGCTATATCAGGACTACCCTGCGGCATTATACTGAAATGGGCCAGTTTGAATCCCTAGGGGGATAATAATGGTGCACAGCTAATAGGCACGAGCAGAATTCGAACCCGCAAGGGCTATGCAGCTCAGATCTCAGATCTAGCAACAGAGCTATCCACCCCTTCCTGCCGCTCTGAAGTTATGAGCTGTTGAAGTTATCACGTATGTCTTAATACTAAAGACAAATGTTCAGAATGCTCTGAAAAAATTTGCACAAATCTGAAATTCGGTTAATTGAACGTATGCGGTCAGATGAATGAGTGGTCTAGAAATCAGAAAAAGTCTCGCCCTTTGATTTCGGTAAGGGAATAAAAATACACGTTTTCCTCATGCCAGTTGAACAGGTTGCTAACTGTCACTTGCTAAGTATTGAACTATGATTGCAGCCCTACAGTCTCATTCTCCATATACAGCTTACAGCGACGGCTATAACAATAAACCCGTTTCTTAACCCTTAGTTTTACGAGAAAGATCAGGTACTAAAATACCTTAGTCTTTTTTCGGGACCATCAACTTGTGTGAAATAAGTGCAAGATATTGACTGCTGATGTATGGCTAATAAACATTGTATCGTCGAGAAGCACAAAAAAGAACTTTTTACAGCTTAGATCTAGAAAGCTCTATGTATTTGATGTTCAACGGAACGCTATAAGTGAATTATAATGCCCCTTTTTAACAGCAAAGTTCAATGCTGACTTGCACTTCAATGAACCCGATATTTAACTCAGTACCACAAGTGAATCATTTACAGGATTCAAATTTTATTACCCCATGGGAAGGGGGAGGGGTCCAAAGGTCAAAAATTTAAAATGTTCAGAATGGTCTGAAACGAAAACATCTGCTAAAATAAAAAATTCCCACCTGTGGGTCCAAATGTCAAAACATGAAAAATGCTCAAAATGGTCTGAAATGAAAACGTATGCTAAAATCATAAATTCCCACTTGAGAGTCAAAAATGTTTATCACAAAAGACCTCTAGACGAATCAAAGGGAAAAGATACTTCTGGCAGATACGTCCAGAAGTCCCATGGGATCGGCCGTAAGTTCAAAAATATATTATTGAACTCAAAATTGGGATTTTGCTTTCAAATATTTCATTTTTTGTACCGAGAATTGAATTTTTGATCTCTAAAAGAGATCAAAAATTTAAGAGATCATTAAACCATTTTTATATCAATAAATATTTCTTGATATCTCTAAATATTTATTCATATCAAGAATTATTTTTTGAAATCAAGAATATATTTAGAGATATCAAAAATATAATTACAGATAGCAAACATCAGTTGATGTCAATAATCCCCTAATAAATGTGAAAACAGCATTCATATATAGGAACTGAGCACAAATTGAACAAACATGTAATGCAGATTCCTACATACAACACCTAAGCAACAGAACCCTTGTACTAAACCCTAACCCTCGCCCCACCCCCACTTTCCCTTCGCATCCTCCAGCACACCCGAGCTTCCGCCACCAGTCAGCGTCACCCAAATTGCAGGTTGAAAAAAAAAGAAATGAATAACTTACTATTGAATCCCGTCGTACCGAACTTGTAGCGAAGTGGGAAATCCTCATCGACATCCCATTTTCTTGACATTTCAAAGTCAAAATTAAAGATGGCGCGCTTCATGCGTGATTCTATCTCGTTCAGGGTGCTTCGCTTTTCTCGCGATGACATGATATTTCGCATCTTTGTCGCCCACTTGCAGTAGTTAGTCGCAGAATCACCGTCGATCATGAAATTGTATCTAAACGTGGGAGGCTAAAACAGATTCAACAAACAGACAATTATAACTTTACCAGCGTCGAGCATACCGTTTTTCACTTTTGTTTGTCTATTATACGTCAGTTGGAGTAACCAACTCTATCACTGTTTTATGCAATGGCAGAATTAGCTTCTAACAGAGATCTTTGTACCTTGGCGACTACTTAAAAATAGTTAAGTAAAGTAAAGCTATAGCCACTCCACATTCACTGAAAATTTCCACGACTTTGTAAAGTCGCTTATTTTACAGATTCGCCGTAACATTGTCAACACATACACACATGTATATATATATTGATCACCCCCAAATAAGACCACCCCGCAAATACTACCACTTTTCGACAGAATTGAATTTTATCCATTCACCTCTATTATAACGGAACCCTGCAAATACGACCAAAGTAGGAGGAGTATGAGGAGATTTCTGGACGCGCTCCCATGGTGACTGAACCCCCCTCCCCCCACCTTGTAAAGGTCTCCCCTCCAAGAGGAAGTTGAGATTTTTTACGTTTTTTTTTTCACTTTTCAGACAATTCTGAACATTTTGTTTTAACCTCCCTCTCCCCGTCATTGATGACGTTATTGGTGACGTCGTTTATTAAAATTTCACACGAACAGAACTTCAAAACTACTGTAATTTCTACCATTTGCCATCAAGATAGTGAAGTGAAAATACCAAATTAATATCCCAAATGAAGAAGGAAGTGAAATGTGAATAATGTCATGCAGTGTTGCTAACCTTAGATGAATTTGAGAGATATTTATGAAATAAACTGATAACCTTTCGTAAAGAAAAAGGCCTTACTACTTGCTGCGTTTGCTCCCGTGTTTTCAACAATGCCGAACAGTATGCAGATCATAGATGTGATTATATATGGACTCATGCAGCACTAGTGCAAAAAGAGATTAGTTGATGAGTCAGAGCAACCACCTGCAATGATGAGAAAGAAGACACAAACCGAGACAGAAACGAAGAAAAAATACAGAAGGGTGTAAGGCAAGCGCTTAAAGGCAGAAGAATAAGCCTCGGTGAGCATACATATCAAGAAGTGTTTGAACCTGAAAATGAAACCGACTTCTCACTGAAAATGCGACAGCAAGAAAATTGCATTACACGAAATTTGATAGAAAGAAAGAAAAAAGACAATGGAGTAAATAGTGCATTGCCATTTTAGCTCTATTCAAGAAAATCACAAATGAAAAGGGAGTGTTGGAGAACGTGTATATAGCACTCATCTGAGTACTCAGACATTTAGAAGTTTCAGTGAAATGGATATTGATAATGATTTGCCAAATGTTTGATGAGCATGGACCTCAAGGATTTGCATGGGTGCTGGATACGATTCTTCAGACTGAAGTTCATACAACTAAATCAGAACCCTTGCAGGCTTCCAATTACATTGAGTTGCCAAAGAAAATTAAGAATATCAAAGATGTTATCAACATCAAGACCACAGGCAACAAGTGCTTCCTATGGTCTATATTAGCTCGATTGAATGCCATGCATGATCATGTAAGTTCTAGAGCTGAAAGCGGGTCCTCGTGTACACGATACCCTGTAGTGTCTAAAAACAGCCATTGGCGATTTAGCATAAACATTTTACTGCCTTTTGTTTATAAACCGTAATTTTATGTGTTACGTTGTCCGTGTATTGCCGTGTACGTGGATTCTAAGCCCTCGTATACACGTGTACTGTTCTTTAGATCCGTTTCAGCTCTGGTAAGTTCGGTGTGGAAGTATCAACCGTTTGAACATGAGCTGAATGTGGAAGATATAATATTTGCAACACTAGATCATTAAATTCCTAATTTTGCAAAGAAGAATAACATTGCCATTAATGTTTTGGTTGGAAAAATCAAGTTGCGGTACCCATCCACATAAGTCGCATGAGTCAGCACGAAAGTGACACTGAAATCAACTTACTGCTCATCAGTGACAATTAGAAAATACATTATTGTCTGATGAAGAACTTTATGCAACTCATGAAGTATCGTACAAAACATCATGGTGAAAAGTGTCATTACTTCGATTGCTAACATGGGTTTATGAGACAAGACCTTATGGACAAACATCGTGAAGTTTGTGGAAAGCATAAGACAAAGCGATTGTCATTCTCAGTGGATATAATCATTCGATTCAAGGGTATTGCAAAACAACAAAGAACACATTTTGTCATTTATGCTGACTTTGAGTACTGTGCAGATAGTGTACACATGTGACACACATGACAGTATCAACATCACAATACCAATAGTTTTGCTATCCATAAATTTCTGAAGTATGTGATGGGTGAACGTAATCACATTATGAATCGATTGATCAACCCAAAACTCATTGAAATGACTGCGGAGGATAACAAACAGTTTGCTCAAGCTACTCATTGCTACATTTGCCATGAGTTGTTGGGAGTGGATCGTGCGCGAGATCAAGATCACATCAGTGGAAAATACCGTGTAGCAGCACATAGTAAATACAGGTTCGCTTAAGAAAGGATCAGCAAGGAAAGTGGAATTCATTCGTCGTCCCTATCCTATTCCACACCTGCGAGGATATGACAGTCAACTTCTGATGGAGAGTATAGTAAAATTCAAAAACCTGAAGCTATAAGTCATTCCCAGCACTGTTGAAAAGTACATTGTGATTACCATGGGCAATCTGAAATCCATCTACTCCTACCAATTCATAGGACCGTCCTTACAAAAATTAGCAGCCAGCTTAGCGGCTGAAGGTAAAGATAAGTTTCAAAACATGACCGTTCATGTGCATGACAGCAGAGTTACTTGAAAATCAGTATATCCCTATGTTGATGAACCGTCCAAGTATGCAGAAACCAAGCTTCCACAACAAGATGGCTTTTACAGTGAACTGACTGAAGAAGGAATTAGTGGTGAAGACTAAGCTCATACACAAAGGGTCTGAAATGTATTCAACTGCAACAACTTTGGCAAGTGTCATGATCTCTACCTGAAAACAGATTTGTTACCGTAGGCAGATGTGTTTGAAATTTTTAGAAATGCATCTCTTAGCACGTATGAACTGGATCCGGTTCATAATTGCACAGCACCAGTTAGGTCATGGGGCACTCTTCTGAAACATACCAAGATTCAATTGGAATTAATAGATGATACTGACATGGATCAAATCGTGGAGCAAGATTTGCGAGAAAGTATTTCAGTCATTTCACTCAAGAATGAAAAGCCAACAAGTGCCACATTCCAGAATGTGATGTGACCAAGTCAACAAACCACATCATATACTTTGAGGCTAACAGTCTCTATGAGTGGAGTATGTCACAGAGTTTGGAAGAATATGTATTTGCGTGGGACGAAGATCCAGAATCTTTGTACTATAAAAAGTGAGTGAAGATGCTGAAACAGGATATATATTTTTGAGGTAGATCTTGCATACCCAGATGAAATCCATGAAAAGCATAGTGATTATCCAGCTGCTGAGAAATAAAACAGTTCAAATCAGTAAATCGACCGAATACAGTGAGAATCTCAGAAAGTAGTTAGGATTGAAATATAAACCTACGGAAAGTTCACTCCGAAACACAATGACAAGGAAAAGTATGTGGTACATTATCGAAATTTGCAGCAATGCGTATCACTTGGATTGAAAGTGACAAAGGTGCATCGAGCTAATATATTCCAGCAGAATAAATGGCTAGCTAAATACATAGATGTCAACACAGAGAAGAAAAAAGTGGCAAAAATTCATTTGAAAAAGACTTTTGCAAATTGATGAACAATGCCATATTTGAAAAAAAACAGGAGGAAATTAATAAACGTAGAATTGGCTCACACTAACAAGCGTTTCAAAAAGGTGGTGACTAAGCCTACGTTCCACAAATTCCACATTTTCAATGAGGATTTGACAAAAGTACACTACCTCAAATCGAATATAATTTTGAACAAGCCCATTCAGATTGGGTTTATAATTCTGTATCTCAGAAAAACCCTTTTTATGATTATGGAGCCAATGTATTTCAGCAGAGTAAATGGCCAGCTAAATACATAGATGGCAACACAGAGAAGAAAAAAGTGGCAAAATTTCATTTGAAAAAGACTTTTAAAAATTGATGAACAATGCCATATTTAAAAAAAACACATGGAAAATGTGAGGAAATTAATAAACGTAGAATTGGTTCACACTAAGAAGCGTTTATAAAAGGTGGCGCCTAAGCCTACGTTTCACAAATTCGACATTTTCAATGAGGATTTGACAACAGTACACTGCCTCAAATCGAATATAATTTTGAACAAACCAATTCAGATTGGGTTTATTATTCTGGATCTCAGCAAAACCCTTATGTATGATTACCATTACAATCACATGAAGAAGAAGCATTTAGAGGCAAAATGCTGTTCAGTGACACAGACAGTTTGTTGACATACCAATCAGCGACATTTCCAAGGATGTGCAACAGGATAGTCATCTTTTTAATGCAAGCGATTATCCAAAGGATCCTTTCCTGCATTCCTCTGTGAACAAGAAAGTGTTGAGAAAAATGAAAGATGAAACTGCTGGATTACTCATTGAGGAGTTTGTAGGAATTGGACTGAAGATGTATAGTTTACTGTATGGTGGACAAGAGAAACATACTGCTAATGGCATTACACGCGCTTGTCAGGCGCATGACATATGCGCAATACAAGTTCAGATTATCGAAGGAAGAGCAATCATATCTCGTGGGAAACACCATTCAAACGAATAAACATCACATTTTGCAGCGAAAATTGTAAAGACTTATTTATCACCATTTGATGACAAGTGCTATGCGCTCGATGATGGTTGCACCACATTTGCTCATGGGAATTACACAGCACATAGTGCAACTCATGAATACATGAGTTAAAAGGCGTCCACCCTCACACATAGCAATCATTCTGTTTCAAACTGTTGAAGAGTGAACATATCTGCAGTGGCTGAGCAGCAACTGACATCTATGACAATGCCTGCAACAAAGTCTGAAAAAATATTCACAGCAAAGTCCGAGACATAACCTACAGCAAAGCCTGAGACAATGTTCACAGAAAAGTCTGAGACGAACACACTGCAACAACTAAAGCAACAGCCTCAAAGGCGACCACAGTTTAGAAAAATGAAAGGAGATGAGTGCTTGCTTTCGGCTACCATGCCAAAGCGTAAAAAGCTAAAAAATAGAGCTTAAGGCAGAACCTAAAGCAGAATTTATGTAGCCTAAAGCCTTGCGAACACGCAAGGCTAAAACAGAGCAGGGACTTCTGCTTAATGCTGTTGCTACTGCAAAGTCTACGAAGAAGGTGATTCTAGATGATTAACCGATTATGATACCCATCAATGAAGATCAAGCCGTGGTAAAGGAGCATATGGAAAATTTTTCTGTACTTGGATTTCATCTAGAAGTCTCAGAAGATCTTAAAGTGAAAGTCATTGAACATAACGGTAATCGCTTCACACTATTTTTGCAGTATGGCGAGTTTGCCAGATACTTTGACTGCATCATCCTCAGTGCAGAAGAATACGCAGACGTTTATCTGCTTAGCTTTGAACCAAATGGGCATATACAATAGATACGTAGTTAAAAAGGTATTGACTTTTTGCCTGATTAGTAGACTATGATAAAAACCCATGAAAGGCTTAAATGAACTGACGCTGTCAAATCATGTTGATGTGAAAGTGAATGGGTTGAATCAATGTTAGGTTCATTTTCATATGATTTAGAAACGAGATAACATTTAAGTCCCTTTCAGCGATCTCAGCGCTATATCAGGACAACCCTTCCACATTACACTGAAATGGGCCATTCCAGTTTGAATCCTTAGGGGGACCATAATTGAGTGCACAGCTAATAGGCAAGATCAGGTTTCGAACCCGCACCGGCTATGCACCATAGATCTAAAGACGAGTGCTCTACCAACTGAGCTATTCGCTCCCCCTCCCTGAGCACAATATGTATTGGAAATACTTTTTGTTCTCGATAATTAATTGTAGTTTTTGTGTTTTCAATAACTGTAAATATTTTGATTTGTTTTTCTCAATAGTTGTAAATATTTGTGATTTGTAATGTTACATAAAAAGGACACATGATTTGTTTTTTGACTTTATATTTTTTCTTCTCAAACAATACTTGACTATATATACAATAATTATTCGCACACGCATCTAAGCCGTTGGCAGATATACATTGGCTGATATACATCACGATAAATATATAACTAAAAAATTAACTAAAAAAATAAACAAATTTACTGGAAAGATGGTTTATAATGTTTATGGGCAAAGTATTTGGCTACAAAATCTCAATTACTCCTTTTTAATATATCTTTGATGTCGAGCATTCTATGGTCTCGAGCTCTGTGCAATACATAATACACAAAATAAAAACCACAAGTATTGGAAATGAGCTCCTGCAATGATATTGAATTATACACGCACTCATTATTTAAAAACATTTCTAAAAATTCATCTTTAGGTGCAGGTTTACAATAGTCAAAATATTCCAGAATTTTGTCAAAGTATACGGCAGCCCAATCTTCACCAGGTTCATTATGATCACCTATGTCTAAATTGTCTAAAATGTAACATTATGCCAAAATCTCAATGGAGAGTTGGTCCAACGTAAAAAATGTTCAGAAGTATCAGAAACGCTAAACTATGCCAAATTCTCAATCTTCTACCTAGGGGAGGGGGTTCGGTCACCAGAGACGGGGGTCGGTTACCAGACCCAAACGCACTTTTAACCCCCCCCCAATTAGTCCATTTTCAGTTCTCTATTTGGGCTGACTTGAATTGTGTGCAAACAAGACACACGCATATCATATAAGAGTGATTAGGACACTCTCAAAGCAAACAACTGCTGTTTTAATTAGCTACCAGGAATATCTATGTTGCCAGTTGTCCTTCTGGGAAGCGAATGTGGGTAAAACTTGATCCTGTTCTTACAATAGAAGAACCTTTTTCTGGTAGACAGCAATGTTGTTCAAGAATAGATAAAAGTTCAAGGTGCATAATTTTTTGTCATTGCCCCTTTCTAGTTTTCACCGAGCGATTAGAATAATCCTTCAGGACCCACTATTGGTACAGCGGAACCTCTGAAATCGGCCACCCTTGGGACGAGAAAAAAAATGTGCCCTATTTCAGAGGTGGTCCCATTTGGGAGGTTTGGTCATTCTGGGGTAAAATGTTGTGGGCTGACCATAGATTCAACTTTTATGTCCAAACATAACGAAAGTACTATTCGTTTACAATAATATATATTACTGATCTCAACTAATTAACAATCTGTATGTTATAGACACACACAATTTTGCATACTTTTGCGACTATATTTAGCAAACGAGTTCATCTTATATAGCTTCAAAATTATTTACACTAGACTATATGAACTCCGGAAAAGTTTTAACCACCATGTTTCAGAGAATTAGCGGGGGTGGTAACAGTGGCTTAAGGATTACTCCTTGGGCAAGCGAGGAGTAAGCTGTTAGTTTTTTCTTTTTCCCTTTCCAAACTGTCAATATATTTTATAGTTACTTAAGCCATTGTTTTGTACTGTATTGTCTTTCATTGTACATGTGGGAATAAATGTTGAAATAAAATTTTAGCGCGCAAGAAGTACTCAGAGGGAAGGCAATGAGTTTGTATATTGTCAGGTGCTATTGTTTAG
>OX457030.1:64201200-64204837 GCA_949752745.1 Protula sp. h YS-2021
TTGCCTGTTGCCTGTTGCTTGGTTCTTCTCGCCCTTCATGTCAGACGAAAGGTACACCCAATGGCATGGGGCTGACAACCACCCAGTAAACATTGTAACGCATCACCATCGTTGAAAAGACGTTGGATAAGCAACGTTGTAACAACTAACGTCCACCCTTTCTGGGTCTAATCAACGATTTTGCTGCAAATTAAAGCTGGTTGTAATTTCGTTGTGATTGATCGCGATCACAGATCAGTGTCTAATTAACGTCTTTGTCAAACTTTGAATAGAGAAAGAGAAAGAGAGACAGAGACAGAGAGAAAGACAGAGAGAAAGGCTGACAGGCAGACAGAAAGAGAGAGGGAAAAAGAGAGTGAGAGCCTTTTTTTTACACTAAGCTGTTTACTTCTAGAACCTCTGCTCTACACCCCATTCTCTGATCCCACAACACCCTATGATTTTAGAACCTTAATATAAATACTGATTTGCCTTCGTACTAGGTTGGTTGCTCAACGCATGACAACACGAAGTTTCATGTCAACAAAACCCATGGCGACACAGTCCCGTGACATTACATAACATGTCAACACAAAGTCCCATGGCATAGCAACGCGTGACAGCAGTCCCGTGACAACAGAGCGCATGACAACACAAAAGTGCTATAACAACAAAGATCCCATGGCATTATATCCCAGAACAACTCAAGGTCACATGACAACACAACACATGACAACACCAAAGGGATATGACAACACAATGCATGACAAATCAACAGTGCCATAACAACACAACCCAGGAGAAGACAAGGTCTTATGACAACACAACATAACACAACACAAGGTCCTATGACAACACAAAACAAGGTCCTCTGACAACACAGCACATGACAGCCCAAAGTCCCATGACATTACAGCTTATGACAACACAACAATGCAATGACAACACAATACAGGCCAACACAAACTTCCGTGACGTTGCAACACATGACAACACAAAATCATACGTCATCAGCTTATTCGGATATCATGATCCAGATCGAAACAGAGCCAGCAAATTTCAGACATCGAAAACCTATCAATACTTCAATACTCACCCCTCCATGCGTGAACTGAGCGGTGAGCAACACACCAGTCGCCAATATCAAAGCAATGAATCGCTTATCCATTTTTTTAATATCCTTTGTTCCTTTTCTTTCGCAAAAAAGGGGTTTTATACCTCAGTTGAAATTATTCCATCATCCCTTTTATTCACACCCTGCAAAGTTTAATGGTATTTTTAGGTATTTCACAAGAAATGTCATTATTATTATTATTTGCCGTTGTATTTTTATTTCCTCTTCTTCTGCCCCAAATAGTTTATTCTGCAAATGTCAAGGTGGTTTCTTTGGTACATAAACTACGCCTCTACGATACTTGTTATATTAAATTGCAAATAAATATTTTATTTGCTATTCTATCGATTGAAATAAAAAAAATCAACACATGTTTATAAGTTGATGTAAATATACAAAGAAGGAGCTAAAGACTGTTGGTCTAAAATCTCCCTCGCTCCTTAATCAACTCTTTCCATCTTTTATTTTGGATGTATCAAAATCATAACAAACAACTACATAGTCACGATTATTATCACCCAGTAAAGTATGCGGAGTTCGTGCATTTGTTATTTAGAGGGGGGCGCGAAATGGGTTTATGTGTTTGAATGGTGGCTCAATGTGGGGGGAAAGGGGGGAGACGGGGGGGGGGGGGGAGGAGGTAGCAAAGAGTGTGTGAATCAATCCCAAAATGCAACAGCCCTGTCATGTGATTACAGGCTTTAAAACATAATTCGTAAGATCAAATATATCAAAAGAATGGCCGCATTTCTTTAGATTCCAGCTGTGCGGAAAAGAGTCATTTTCGTCTTTATATTACACGCGTAGATAATGATAATAGATTCCAGTCTTTGTTGGTTTTTATACAGTGTACAAAGAAGGGTAGAATCTATTATGCGAGCGTATAGATTATCCGGGGCAGGGGGTCGATGGGCTCTGCTGCTTGACCAGTTCCCTTACACCAGCCATGAATATTTGACTCGGGTGCGATTATCTCGAATGATAAAAAATGACATTTACTTATACCGAATATAAAATTCAATTGGCTGATAATAAATAAATAAACCGATATTTTATTTTAGTTTTTATTTTTTGTAAATTTAATTTTTCAATTATAGTTTCTCATATATAAATTTTTATTGATTCAATAATGCTTTCTAAATTATGGATTCTCTATACCTGATATCTTCTCTGGAAATAGAAAAAAGAAATTAATAGAGAAACTCCTTTTCTGCGTTGCTAGAGCCAAGAATGGACGAGAGGGGGGAGGGGGTGGTTGTATTTGAGGGTGGGGGCGGTGTGTAGAACAGCCAGTCATAGCTGGAAAACACAATGCAGGGGAATCTCGGAATGCGATCACCCTATAGATACGACCACCCTATAAATACGACCACCCTGTAAATACGACCACCCTATAAATACGACCACATTACAAAAAAAAGATCACTTTCTGACAGTCCCGTTCAAGAAGACCACTCTGGAAATCGGACCACTTAATTTGGGTTCCACGTAAATTCTGTAATATGAAGACATAATTTAGGATCCAGTCTTACTTACATCATAACATATAGAAACAGTTATGTCCCCTCGCCATGGATTTACTTGATTGGCAAGGCTTGGCCTGCTTATTGGAATACCGATGCCCAATTGATGTACACTTCAGAACACCAAAAAGAACCAGTTTCCGACTGTCGCGTTTATTCTCAGGCTTGTTACAGAGATATCCCGAAATAAGACCATCCCGAAATTAAGACCACTTTTTGCGCAGTCACAAAGGAGCTCTTGTTTACAAGGTTAGGGTGTATTTTTATAAATGTTTTCATCCCACCCAACAAAAACATTCGCTTGCTATGAGCACGACAGTGTGCACCCCTAGATGATATGGAATGGCATGGCCTGATTGAACACACATACACATAAACGTTTAAGAAAAAAGTTCAGCAAGTTTTCTTTTCACAAATCGCAAACCAGGCTCGAAGGGCAAAACATTGCATGACACAGCAGCTAGGGGGAGGGGCTGGGGGCGAGGGGGGGGGGGGGGTTAGGGTGGAGGGTTGAAATAAGTTTACGCACACCACACAAAGCAGTAACGCCCCATAATGTTTTGTGCTGTACCACCAAATGCGCTGTTCCGTTTCAAACACTTCTTAAACGTGTACAAAACGTTTTTTTTTTCTACACAATTGGTTGTGCTGTGTATAGATGAGAATACACAAATTCCATTACCTTCAAAACCCAACACTCTCCCCCCCCCCCAACCTCCCCGACCCCTACTCCCCGCCCTCCCCAGCTGTCCTAAAACATGTATCAAAAATAATTAATCATCAAAGCTGGCCAAAAATTTTATTTTTCGATTCGCTTAGTTGTGCAGATCTACATGGAAGGAAACCAGCAGGCTGACTTTTTGATACCCCTCACCCCCACCCCCACCCCCAAATCTCTCTAATCTTTCTCCAACCCAGTGGTGCTGCCCTGAGATGGCGCTCGCCGGTAGGGGTGGTTTTATTTGTTATTTGTTATTGTATGACTCTAAATAAAAGGAGAGAGAAAAAACAGACGAATATA
>OX457030.1:64805037-64955497 GCA_949752745.1 Protula sp. h YS-2021
TTCATACGTAGGCCTACATACCGCGGACGGTTCCAAATTGTCAAACAACAAACGCTTTTGGACAGTAATTAATAAGTCAGCCTGGAACTAAAAGTACATTAAATTAAAGATTTATGCTCGGCTAAGACCGGCGACGGGTAATCATCTCGCAGCTGTTGCCCGTGTTGATTTTCAGCAGCCACATCTACCCAGACAGTAAATGTCTGGGCAGAACGTACACCAGCAGTACGCGTGCGCACATACACATATCTGGTATTCAGAATCGTTTTCTGAAAAAAAATACATTGCTCGATAATTAGTCAGATGAGCCGACAGAGGGACTTGATAACAAAACAAATACAGCATAACAAGATTGTTCATGGGCAACGCTCGAGCTCGTGAATATTGATGTCAGGATTTATGGTGCATAATTATAACCATAAACTACAATTCTAGGTAAAGCTATATCCACCAGCGCACCAGTCAAAATTTTAATACAAAAAAGGTTTATCGCCAATACATCCGCCCATTCACGGTGATTATCGTCTTCCCAGGAGATACGTTTTAAGAAATTTTAAGCATTTTTCTCAATATTTCCGCCATTTGTTTGCGAATCGCCAAAAAAACATAATAACCCGACAGGACTAAATATCTACTACTTTCAACCAAAATCTACTACTTTCAACCAAAATTTAAACCAAAACATTCAGGCCAGAAGAGATACGATTTTACAACTGAAAAGCGTACATACACACTTACATATATATTTTAACGACCACATATGTCTGCTTCTTTAGAAGCTAGGATTAATAACAGGGTAAGAATATATACCAAATATCTTTTGTCTATGATAGAGTTACTTGAAATGAATTTTAATTCTGCACAATATCCACAGCATTAACCTAATGTGAACAGTCATGATTTCATCTCATCTGAATGGATTAAAACTATTTCAAAGACATTCCAATTGTGATTAATTACATGTTTACATGGTATGTCTAGTTTTACAGGGAGGCGCAGCAGACAAAGGCGGAAATCCAAAGTGCCGATTCAATTAACCAGATGTTAAATATCAACAAATGTGAGGAATTACTACAGGTGTTGAAATACCGCGTTTAGTAATAAGTAAAGCAAGTTACCCCGCTCGGCTTCTCGCATCCAGAGAGAATTGGACACTGAGCAGAAATGCGCCATCTGTGGAGGAATAAGCTGCATGTCCGTTATTCTCTCACCTCGCCTGTAGTTGTAGTTATCGTCTGGGATGGACACATTAAGTCCCTAAAACAGTAAAATATATGAAAAAACAATGTGAAGATAGAAATAATTAACGTCTACAAAACGGAGGAAAAGCTCCAATTTGAACTGTGGTCCTCACAGGAGGTTTTGTTAGCGTTAGCTCGTTTGTTTATTTGGTGTTGAAACCTCCCCTTCGCCAAATATGATGGGTATATTTGGACCCACTTACTAAATGAACAACAAGTGGGGGAGAAAGAAGGGAGAATGAAAAAATAGTAAGAGGGTTAGAAAGAAATTCCGATTAGTCGTCTCCTCCGCCATGCATGGAACAGATAGCAGTGGGCGTTTCTTCAGATCCCCCAATCCACAGGGGGAAGACACTTTTGTTTCAGATCACTTACGTTATTCTGCCACAGGAATTCTAGATCGCTAGCAAGACTGCGTTTTGCACCAGGAACAAAAAGACACTCTGCTATTTCACTGCCCCAGATCACTTCAATATCCTGCATTTATAACCAAAAAATTAGGAAGCAAATAAGTATAATTTAGAATACATCCCCATTCATATTACATCTGCATGACTGTAATTGTCCGTTAATTATTTTTTTGTTTCCCAAAATTGTCGTCTCGTGCACTAGAGCATATTACGACGTAGATTAAAATACAAATTTTAATAATATTCACATTTTTAAAGATAATTATTTAGAAGTATTAAAACCTATATGTAATAATCATTAATCTGCACACATACACGGCGGTGATCGATGAGGAGGATGTACATGACGTGATTCAGCGTAGGGTCCTTCATTGTAACGTACTCAATCTCATTCACCTCGTCCACCCAAACAATGGAGTGTGAAATGGAAAATGTACCATTGTGATATCGTGGCATTCCGATGTTGAATTCTCTCTGGAATAACAGCAGAGGTACGAGATAACCTAATGATTCTTTTAACAAAGGACTCAGGACATCTACAAATATCCTCAATAATAAGCACTACTACTACTAATGGATGCACCATTGGATCAGTGTAAAATCAATAGTATAATCAAAACAGGATAGCCATTGGAACTATTCAACAGAGGTTACAAAAATATTTCGTGATTGTTGTTCTTATCGTAGTAGAACCTAAAAGCGTCAGCACTTAAACAGTACAACGAATTGCTCCTATATAATAAAAAAAGGAGATAAAAATAGAAGGAATTAAGTGTAAAATATACATAAAAAAGTGCCTAAAATCCACTGACCGGTACTGCAAGCGTAGGTAATGAATCCTCACTTTCGGCGCACTTTTCGCCGGACGATTCGTTGTCTTTTATATCTGATATGTACCAGACCCCACAGGAGACCAGAACGATGAATGACACGCCTAGCACCAGCACTGCGACAGCCAGTAGACTCACGGTACTGCGACCCGTAGTCCTCTGCAAAGAAACACCTCTTGGAAATGGTAACAAACGCGGGTTAATGTTGTCAGACTTCGGTTTCGTAGCAGCATGTAATCTACTATTTAGCCTCAGCTGTCTTTTTCGTTCAGTCAGAAGTATAGACACAAAACTCACACCTTCTAGATCCACAAAAGATTTTAATTTATCATAATTATTTCGTTATTATATTGAGCGAAAAAAGTAAAAGATACGAGTTATTATTTGGCGGGAAAAATCGATGTCTGTTTAACGACATGGCAACCGCACTCATTCAAATTTTTTCATTACTGGTTAGTGACCAAAATCTAGGGTCTACATTCTTAAATGTTAAAATCTTGATTCTATAAGTATTGATACTGGTTGGTTTCTGCTAAAAATTGTATAATTTTATTCAGATGACGTCATGACAATCGGTGCAGTCTATTAAAATGCTTCACTACATACCGTTCCTGATACCTTTGCATTATGTCTCCTTTAGGGGCTATGTATCACCATATCATTCTGTAAACATTTGTTAGACTTGGGATTTTTTTCTATCCTCTATGCAGTTGAAAAGCGAGAAGTACAAAAGAGCATTGAAAATCAGATTTTAAAACAAAGCCCAAGCGAGGATCAATTTTTTACAATCACATAAAACAAGCCCAGTAAAAACTTAGACTAAGTATGAGTACAATAAACCGCCCGAGATATTAGTTGACGCAACTAGTGCTTTATCGGTTAGAATAAATTATTTAACAAATTATAATGAACTTCTCTATGTACCGTGGTGAAGGGATATTAATAATGCCACAGGATTTGCTACTGCAAGCGTCGCATTTAAATTAGTCCATAGAAAAATTAGGGCAATTTGAGTCCTCAAAACTAAGTTGCTGCTTGCCAACCTGATTCGTTATACTGATAACGAACAGATGACCTCTGCCCATAACATGAGATGGTTTGCTTGTTTGGCGTTTATGTCCCATTCATCAACTAGGATGGCTATGTTAGGATGCACTTGCTGAAAAACAAGTTTGAAAAAAACAAAACAAGGAAAATGAGGAAAAAGTCAAAGAAGAGTTAGATAGAAAGAAATTACGATTAGTCGCCTCTTAGGCCATGCACAGAACAGAACGCAGAAGGTGTATTATTAAGATAACCCCACCCCACAGGGAAAAATATGAGGTGATGCCCAATTTTACACACACACACAGATACAAACACACATACATTATATATATATATATATATATATATATATATATATATATATATATATATATATATATATATATATATATATATATATATATGCTTGCCTGTGTCGACCAAATCTGTAAAAAGTGGACTACATATACCATTTCGAAACATATGTCCATCAAATAGTAAATACTGCACTGTCACTGAAACAACCCAAAAAGTCGGCCAGTCAAAAACACTTGGTACTTTGCTTTGCATGTAAATTAGACATAACGCTGCAAACGAATGTTTTGTATGTGTGGAAAATTATTATGTCTGTAGGATGTCTTGGTTAAAAAGAAATTATGTAAATTGAGTTTGGTGTGTTTGACAAACAATGGTGTAACTTTGAAAATAAGCCCGCGACACGTTATAAAAACTAGATTTGACGCCTTTTCTGTTTTGTCTAATAATTTCCTTCGGCGAAAGAAAGTTTGAAAATTAAAGAAAAAACAATCCTTTCAAGTTTTCATTTGTATTCTTCACAAAGATTTATTAAAATTTGGTGATACCAGAAACGAAGCATTTTAGCATTAAAAAACAGTGTCAAGTTATTTACTGAGAAACAAAGAGTAGCAAGTGATCTGGGAACATCTTTATCAATCTCATATAAAGCCTTTACTGACTAGACAGCTGTCGGTGCAAATAAGTCAGCAAGACAAAAATATAGTTTTTATGTCTGAAAATAGTTTAAATAAAATTTTAAACGCCTTGGCACAAATTACACACATGCCTCTTTCAGCGCTGCACACGAATACGTTTTAATTAACAGTAAATAAAAAGCCTAAAATCCATATACTGATGTTCTAGATATAAAATTCAAATAGTTCTTTTTTGCATAGGTAAAGCCAGCTTTCCGGAGGTACCTATTAAACCCTTTAAATTGAAGCTAATTTATGGAATTGTTTTAACGCAAATTAAATTGGGCAAATATAACAAAAATCACTGCAGATTCCTCCAGTCAAATTTGCTCTAATTCCTATATATTTCAAGTTTTTTTCGTGACTGGTATTTTGTAATTAATGCATTGGGGAACACACTTTTCTCTGATATGTTGATCAGTTTCTGGTTCGTTTTTTTAACAATATCAAAATATCTATTCATTATATAGTATGTACCCGTTTGTGCTTATCATCAATAACTAGACGTTTTTTCGGCGGTTGGTGTGGGAACAACCTGAGCGGTCAGTGCCCACATAACACAACAGTACAGGCTTATATTACATACTTTCAATACATGCCTACTTAGTTTCTTGTTTTTTGTAAACAAAAACAAACGTCTCTCAGACAAAACCCACCCCAAAAAATATTTTTTTTAATTACTGCAGTAAAATATTCATTTCTGCAAACATTCATAATCATTATTTAAAAAAATTGAAATAAATAAAACAGATAGAGGTCACTGAAACAGATGTTAATGCGCGTCTTTTTTATCCCAGTCTGGAAGATGGTCCCTAAAACGTGTTTTAATGTAGGTCCTTCTTATCCAGGTCTGAAGTTGGTCACTATTGCAGTTTTATTGTACGTAATATTTTTATCCGGGTCTGGAAGTTGGTCACGACAGGTAGATTTTACCGCACGTCTTTTTACCCGAATCTCAAACGGGTCACGACAAAGGGGTCTTACTTTACATCTTTTCATCCAGGTCTTGAAGGTGGTCTATTTTTTAACTAACCATCATTCTCCACCTCCCCTTCCAGCTATCTAATATAGATACGACTGTAAAGGCAACTCTACTCTGTTAACCAAGGTAACGGTCTCTATTACCTTGTCTTTGTACATTCCCATCGACCAAAAGGCCCTAGACAGGCATTCTTCATAACTGCGCATCAGATGACGCACCTCGGTGGGAGGCGGGGGTAGGCATTTCGATGCCAAAATGGTGAGCTGCTTCTCATAACACTAGATATCAGATGACCCACTTTAGTAGCGAAAAAATGTTTCCAGGTACTGCAAACAATGCTTAAACTATACAAAAAGCTCGTTGTATCACATTCATGCTTTTTTTCTCTACAAGACAATGTAAAGTCGTCTACGATGAGAGATCAATGTATACCCTGTTTTAAGACATCTTTGATGCTACTGATCAGGAAAAGAAGAATTGAAAGAATGCCACCGTGAGGGAAACGGAGGGAAACCTTCTTGTTCAAAGTAGTCCGGAAAATTACACTAAGTCGCACTAGGAATCGATGTTCATTTAGGAATTATTTGATAAATTCGTGAAGATGACCTCTCAGACCTAGGTTGAATAGGTCTTTGAGTACATCGTGTTTCCGTTTCGTATGCTTTCTCCAAATCAAAGAATACCGTGACGACGTGCTCCTTATTGAAGAAAACTTCTCGTACAAAGCATTTTAGCCTTACAAGGTGATCAATAGTGCTTCTTTGTTTTTTGAAACCACTCTGGATATCAACAAGTAGTAGAATTTCCAGACTTCCATATATTTTTTAAATGATCGAGCAGGATGGTGAAGCTCTGCTCTGGCAGATTTTTTTGCATTTGGTAATGTATTTCATCAGAACCTGAATTGTGGGAGTCATCCACAGATTTTTTGAGTTCTTCAATTGAAATTGAAATTGCTATTATAAGTTTCTTTGTTGTTGGAATTGAAGTTAATGGTATGGGTTTTTTTTTCAATTTCTTTATGCTATCTAAAGCCAGGGCTATAATTTTGAGAAGATAAATTGTGTTCTAATGCTTAGATACATCTTTAAGCTCTGTGATAATACTATTTTTATTTCTCAAATGACTTAATGAGTCAAAAAAGCCTGAGATTTTCCGACTCATGTTCCTAGTTTCCTTAAGGGAGGAGTTTCTAGTCAGCTTCGAAACGTACTCTTGCCATCACCGCTGTTTGCTTTGTTTTATTGTTTTGCGCGAGATCGCGCTGAAGCTTTTATATTCCATTTTGTGAACGCTGTCGGGATAAATAATAAAACGTTTAAGAGCATTTATAGATTTGCTATTGCACGTTTACATTCGTCACTGAACCAGGGTTTATGAGGTTTCGACGGGATTCTGATGTTTTCGGTATGGATTTTTCGACAATGCCTTGAATGGGGGCGGTGAATAACATCAATCCATCGTCGTCTTCAGCAAATGTCTCTCTTTTAATACTACTATGGCAAAATTCATGGACCAACGACCAGTCGACTTTACCGAATTTCCACTTTTCTTCGCGAAAGGGTACGGTTTGCCTAGGCCAATAGGAAAATTGTCGCTTCCATAAAGATCATCCAAAACCTTCCACCAAAATTCTAAAAACAGGTTTGCGGAAGCAATAGACAGGTCAAAAAAGGTTTTTTTGACAGGCATTCTTCATAACTGCGCATCATATGACGCACCTCGGTGGGAGGCGGGGGTAGGCATTTCGATGCCAAAATGGTGAGCTGCTTCTCATAACACAAGATATCAGATGACCCACTTTAGTAGCTAAAAAATGTTTCCAGGTACTGCAAACAATGCTTAAACTATACAAAAAAGCTCGTTGTATCACATTCATGCTTTTTTTCTCTACACGACAATGCAAAGTTGTCTACGATGAGAGATCAATGTATACCCTGTTTTAAGACATCTTTGATGCTATTAATCAGGAAAAGAAGAATTGAAAGAATGCCACCCTGAGGGAAACCTTCTTGTTCAAAGTAGTCCGGAAAATTACACTAAGTCGCACTAAGAACCGATGTTCATTTAGGAATTATTTGATAAATTCGGGAAGATGACCTCTCAGACCTAGGTTGAATAGGTCTTTGAGTACATCGTGTTTCCGTATCGTATGCTTTCTCCAAATCAAAGAATACCGTGACGACGTGCTCCTTATTGAAGAAAACTTCTCGTACAAAGCATTTTAGCCTTACAAGGTGATCAATAGTGCTTCTTTGTTTTTTTAAACCACTCTGGATATCAACAAGTAGTAGAATTTCCAGACTTCCATATATTTTTTAAATGATCGAGCAGGATGGTGAAGCTCTGCTCTGGCAGATTTTTTTGCATTTGGTAATGTATTTCATCAGGACCCGAATTGTGGGAGTCATCCACAGATTTGTTGAGTTCTTCAATTGAAAAATTGCTATTATAAGTTTCTTTGTTGTTGGAATTGAAGTTAATGGTATGGTTTTTTTTTCAATTTCTTTATGCTATCTAAAGCCAGGGCTATAATTTTGAGAAGATAAATTGTGTTCTAATGCTTAGATACATCTTTAAGCTCTGTGATAATACTATTTTTATTTCTCAAATGACTTAATTAGTCAAAAAAGCTTTTGCCTGAGATTTTCCGACTCATGTTCCAAGTTTCCTTAAGGGAGGAGTTTCTAGTCAGCTTCGAAACGTACTCTTGCCATGACCGCTGTTTGCTTTGTTTTATTGTTTTGCGCGAGATCGCGCTGAAGCTTTTATATTCCATTTTGTGAACGCTGTCGGGATAAATAATAAAACGTTTAAGAGCATTTATAGATTTGCTATTGCACGTTTACATTCGTCACTGAACCAGGGTTTATGAGGTTTCGACGGGATTCTGATTTTTTCGGTATGGATTTTTCGACAATGCCTTGAATGGGGGCGGTGAATAAAATCAATCCATCGTCGTCTTCAGCAAATGTCTCTCTTTTAATACTACTATGGCAAAATTCATGGACCAACGACCAGTCGACTTTACCGAATTTCCACTTTTCTTCGCGAAAGGGTACGGTTTGCCTGGGCCAATAGGAAAATTGTCGCTTCCATAAAGATCATCTAAAACCTTCCACCAAAATTCTAAAAACAGGTTTGCGGAAGCAATAGACAGGTCAAAAAAGGTTTTTGAAAAAAAAAATGCCAGGGTGACTCACGTTGAGGATTTGTCAAAGAATAAGGATAGACCATGAGGGATTAAAATATTTTCGACAAGTTTCCCTTTAAAATCGGAGCTATTGTTGCCCCATAACGGGCTTTTGGCATTGAAATTGCCCAAGAGCAATACTGGTTTGGGTACTTGGTTTAATAAATCGTTTATTTCGTTTGGTTGCGGTTTGACAGGTGGAGGGGGGGGGGGGTATATGTTGCAAATAGTCAACGTTATCCCTATTGTAATGCGAGTTGCCTGCGCCTGAAGGGTTGCATGTATTCGAATTCTACTTTGGGTGATAACTGTTCGTATAAATATAGATTCTCCATCGATAGATCGGTCATTGTTAAATATGCTATTGTAATTAACGTAGCCTCTTAGGTTAAGTGAGTTGTTTTCTGTACCCTAAGTTTCTTGGATACCGAAAGTGGCTGAGCCATCGGCATGTATTAAAGTTAGCACATCAATATAGAAAGTATAAAAATTTATACTCATGTTATTTGCTGTTTGCCCGTGACCGATGTATAAAGACTCTGGGTAGTTTTGGTTCCACGAGGAGTGGTGTGGGGGATAACGTTCTTTGCTCTGATGTGTGCAGCTGGACTGGTCGCAGTGGCTGTGGTGGCGACTGTCCATCCTCAGTTACCTCCATCTCCATCAACAGGTTGAATCTGTTGGAGGTCTGCTGCACTCGTTCTCTGCCAAGGCGTGCTTTATTCTTCAATTTTGACCTAGTCTGTTTGTCTGAGGTAGACACTGTACCCCTCGCTGACAGACTGGGTGATGGAGTACATGGACGCGAGGGCGCCAACTGTATCTCTTAAGAAGGCTTCCTTACTGAAATGGAGTACATGGACGCGAGGGCGCCAACTGTATCTCTTTAGAAGGCTTCATTACTGAAGTATTACAATCAATTGAGTCAGTATTCGTTCCAGTCGAAACCTTCGACTTTTTGGGTGTAGTTTTACACGACATGGTGTTTGAGTTCTGACCCAAGTAACATCCGTTTGGCAACAAGCATCTCGGGTGTCAATCTTGGCCGCGGCAGAATATGAACGATTTGATGAGGCTTTGTAGATCAATTTTCGTGCCTCTGAGGACGATTCAGCCAGCCATACTATGCAATTGTTTAAGGACGCTGGGTGGTTGTACTTGCAATAAATGCATTTGGTATCACCCGTACAAGATCTATAGTCATGGCTCTCCTCAATGCAATTTGCACATGTCACCTCAGACCTTTTACACTTGCCGCTACAATGTCCATACAACTGGCAGTTGTAGCACCGCACAGGGTAGAGGATGTAGAGCTTGATGCCTAATTTAAGGTAACCAACTCTCACATTTGATGGTAACGATGACTTTCAGAATGTGAGCAGATTAGTTCAACGAGTGCAGAGTCTACGGTCATCCTGTGACACCGTACTTGTCCAGCTCGTGTACGAAATCCTCTTCTGAAATTCTTCAGAAATTTCGTTCATTGTGGCTAATGACTCCTTTGGTGCAGTTCAAAATCTGTTGAAGGGTGTTTTCCACTTGAATGTTTACAAAGGTTTTCAATTCCAGAAGAATTTTACTCTGTTGAGCCGAAGATAATTACATTAAAATATCTCCTGAGTCGAATTTTTTTAGAGAGTGTTGAGATTGATTGATTGATTGATTAGTTTAACGACAACGGCAACCCGTTAGGGTCATATTGTGTCGGTTCTGTTGCTATAAGAAGACTCAGTTGAAACTAAAATCAATTAAAATAGACATAACAAGTAGTGTATATTCTAAAACCAACTAAATTCAATTTAAAACTTACTGTACAAGTGTATTTCTTTCAGAAAAGAAATAATTTTACTTGGTGCTACCTTTGTAAAAAGGTCTTTCATGGAATTGAGAGAGTGTTGAGAACCAAAGGCAGAACACATCGCAAATGGTGAAAGCTTGAAAGAACTCTGTTGTGGCGAAGTAACGACGTACTCAAAGTAGGCAGAACGAGGAGACTCCATGTCTAAGTGCACCTTGTGGTGCTCTGTGAATCTTTGTGTTTATTATTTTATTTTCCATATGTATCTATTTAATTTTTCTCACAAGTCTGCCGGGTCCGGGTTTCCTCTGACCACAGTACTTGGTAGCGGCGGTTTCACATTGGGACTAGGATACTTGGGGTAGCAACATCTGTACATGTGGAAACTTGCCCTTAAGCATCAGTATGGCTAACCTAAACGACGTTCACTTTCCACATTGACCACCCCTCTTGGTTGAAGAATCGGGATAAAGCCGACTGTGCCGGAGGATCTCGATATCGCATGATATGACAGCTCAGTGACCAGGATCCCGGTCCCCTCTCGATAAAGTTCGCAATTCACAGCAAAGTGTACTCGTACTGGACTGGAGTACTAACAATTAAGTTGACCTCAGCTGCTGGAGACCACAATGGAGAAGCGCACCACAGATTGCCACGCTTTTATGTGATAAACGTGGGAACGCTTGAGCAAAATCAGAAGGCTGAATGGTAAGACCACAAGAGTACTTGCAATTAAGAAGACTCCAGGGCAAAAGGTTTAGCATGACACGATTTAAATGCTGTTATTAACTGTGAAAGGATATTATTATATAATATTCTTATTAATTATAAGAATATTTTTGGGAGGTAGAAGTCTGAAGATTGTAAGAGTTCAAGTGGTAATTTGCAGAGGTGAGGTTGCGGAAGGGGTGAGATACTGGAACTGATATCACGATGAGGGTCGATATCTAAATGGAGAAGCACACCGCACTGGCAGTCTCAGTTTTCCTCTTTACCCTGGATATAATGGATAAAGATACCACTAAGCGCTGAAAAAATATTCACAACGAAACAAATTGTTAACAGAATTATCTGGGAATCAGAAACCAAAAAAAGTACCAGCTCCATCTTTAGAGAAGTGATTATTTCTACATTATTTTCTCAACGGTCATCGCCATTTGTTAAAATATATTTAGCTCTATTTAATTAGAGAAAAGCTTCAGTGCTTTTGCGTTAAATGCCGACATAAATAATTATATATCTGTGTTTCTATTTGCATTCACAGACAAAATAAATGTAATTAAGAAAACAAGCATGTTTAGCGCTTATGTATGATTTTCAAATGATAATTACGTTTCGCATCAATCAATTTTATTTGAAACGAAAAAGTGACATATTTGTCCATAACCTCTAATTTATGGACTCAGTAAATAACATTGTAAAATGTCAATGTAAAATGAAACAAAAACTGTTTATTACTTTTTGACGACCGTTTTTAAAGACAACGCGAAATCAAACAACGCATTTGCCACGGAAGATTTATGCAATATATTGAATTATGCAGTACATTTTACATAAGAAAATACCACTAGAAATATTTACCAGCTCTAGTAAAATTGGTAAATATTGGTCTATGCATCTATTGAAAATGTCCTACAGAATTGTAAATTATTGTTCCCCAAAAGGCAAATCTTGCCACTTTTGAAATATTTACGGACAACAGTGTCTTTTTTAACTTCACAAAGCTTTTTTTAACTTCATATTGTCAGGTCATTCTTTTTTTAATTTACGACGCCAAAGACTCTCCAGGAGAAAAACAACATTCCTATCTCCAGGGGCTCCCATATGAAGAGACTCTAGCATCCTTGAGCGGTGAACTGCATTCAAATACAAGCATTTCGAAGCAAGCATACTGGTACACCTCTACATTGTATGTTCTCTGTGAATCTTTAGATAGGATCACGTAGCTGAGCTACAGACAGTACTACCATAGTCCAATCTTGATCTTATATGCACCCTATACCGCAAAAGTATTTTTCTTCTGTTTACTTTCCCAAGAAATTACCGAAATGACCCTGAACATGATCAATAATCATACTGAAAATAAATGTAAATATCGATATATGGGAATGTAAAAAATTACTTTGATACAGAGGTCCAGTTAGTTGGTGATATGATTTTATGACACGGCCGACCCTTAGCGGGTTACATTGTGTCAATACATGTCAATGACTGACTGGAAAAAAATATTATCACAATTAAAATCCGGGTTAGGTCAAACCGAAGTATATTGTAAAATTATAACATAAGCATAGCCTCTACAAATACTAATTCAGGTTAATTGCAGTTAAAAATTATAGGCTCTACTTCATCGAACAGCTTCGAGGTATCATCAGTACACGATTTTCAGTGACCGTCCCCACGCCTAATTTAAGGCAACCAATTCTGACATCTGACGGCAATGACGACTTCAAGAATGTAAGCATACAGTCGAATCTACGACATTCTGTGAAGCAATACTTGTGGAACTTGTGTACGAGTTCCTACTCTGTACAGAAATTTAGTTCAGGTTGACTAATGAGTTTGCTGCTGTAGTTCAGTGTCTGGTGTGGGGTACTTTTCACTGGTATATTTGCATTTTTTTTTCATTTCTAGAAGTTTTTACTCTTGAGCCGAGGACACTTGCATTAAAGCATCACCAGAGTCTTTTGACAGAGTGGTGAGAACCGATAGTACAACCGTTTTCAATCGCAAATAGTTTCTTATTTGTTTGACGTTTAATGTTCCGTTCACCAACTAGGATGGCACATTAGGACGCACTGGTAAAGGAACAAATGGGAAAAAAAACAAGAAACAGTAAAAGAAGAGGTAGAAATAAAGAAATTAGTCGCCTCTTACGCCATGCATGAAACAGAACCCACTGGGTGTATTCTTAAGATCCCCCACCCCACAGAGGGAAATTGCAAATATTGAAAGTTTGAAATAACCTTGTCGCTAAACAACGATGTACTCACGACAGGGAGTAGGAGGAGGCTCGATATCTAATTGTATTCTCAATATGGTTATTTTAATTTTTCTCCCAAGGCTGACAGTCCTGACCTTACTCTGACCACCCTACTTGGTAGCCTGGGTTACAAACTGAGAATTTGAGCAACATTTGTACACGTTGAGACTTGCCCTGCAGCCTCAGTATGGTTTATTAAAGACCACCCGTTCACTGTCATGGAGGGCTAACATGACTACCCCTCTTGACTGAAGAATCGGGCCAAAACCATGTGTTGCCGGTGGATCTCGACGTCGCAAGACATGATAGCTCAGTGTCCAGGATCCCGGTCTCTTTCAGTAAAGGTTGCAATCAACGGCAAAGTGTGCTCGCATTGGACTGAAATAGTAACAATTAAGCAGACTTCAGTAGCTGGAGACCCTAATGGAGAAGCACACCACAGATTGCCACATTTAACGACACAACCGACCCTTAGCGGGTTATATTGTGTCAAAACATGTCAATAGTAAGTCAGTAGAAGACAATATTACAAGTTAAAATCCAGGTATGTTAAAACCGCATAGATTCTAAAATGATAAAATAAACAGCGACGAGAAATACACATACAGGCGCGGTTCTTATTTCAGCCAATGCGCATGTTTATTTGACTTGCGCTGGTGAGCGGTACTTATTTTTGGACAAGTGCACAGGTTTCCTTAGGTTGCCTTGATACGCGGTTCGCATTTCGGACCAGTTTGCATGTTTATTTAACTTGCGTTGATGAGCAGTTCGAATTTCGGACCATTGCGAATGTTTATTTAACTTGCGTTGACGCGCGGTGCTTATTTTGGACCAGTGCAAATGTTTGTTTAACTTGCGTTGGCGCGTGGTTCGCATTTCGAATACCTGCGCATGTCTATAACACCAGTGTATGTTAATTTAACGTGCGCCGATGCGCGGTTCTTATTTCAGGTCAATGCGCACATTTCTTTAACTTGAGTTGATGCGCGGTTCTTATTATGCACCAGTGCACATGTTTATTTAAGTTGCGTTGATGCGCAGTTCTCATTTTGAATAGTGCGCATGTTATTTAAGTTGCGTTAATGCGCAGTTCGCATTTCGAACCAGTGCGCATGTTTATTTAACTTGCGATGATGTACGGTGCTTATTTTGGTCCAGTGTGCTTGCTTGTTTAGCTTGTGTTGATGTGCGGTTCGCATTTCGGACCAGTGCGCATGTTTTTTTTTTAACTTGGATTAATGCTCGGTTCCCATTTCTGAAAAGCGTGTTTGTTTACTTAGCTTGTGTTGATGATCGGTTCGCATTTTCCACCAGTGCGCATGTTTATTTAACTTGTGTTGATGCGTGGTTCGCATTTTGGACCAGTGTGCTCATTTATTTAACTTGTGTTGATGCGCGGTACTTATTTTGGACCAGTGCAAATGTTTATTTCACTTGCGCTGATGTGCGGTTCGCATTTCGGACCAGTGCGCATATTTCTTTAGGTTGCGTTGATGCGCGGTTCTCATTTCAGACCTGCGCATGTCTATTCAACTTGCGTCGATGCGTTGTTCTTTTTTTCGGACCAGTGCGCATGTTTATTTAACTTGCGTTGATGGGCGGTGCTTATTTTGGACCAAGTGCACATGTTTATTTAACTTGCGCTGATGTGCGGTTCGCATTTCGGATCAGTGTACTTGTTTCTTTAGGTTGCGTTGATGCGCGGTTTGCACTTCGGACCAGTGCGCAGGTTCATTCCCTTCGTTTGCAAATGGGAATAAGTTTGTAGTTTTTCTCGAAATTTCTGCCCTTTTTTTTTTTCCTTTTTTTTTTCTCTTTTTTTCCGTCACGGAGGTTTCCAGAAAACTCCTCCTACGCTATTTGACGTAGGACGATGAAATTTGGCACAGTGATAGAGGGTGACGAGATGTCGTCAAATCCGCAAAATTGTTTGACCTTGACCTTGAAGGTCAAGGTCAAATTGAGGTCAAAGTTTTTCTGACCTCAAAGTGGTTTCCAGAAAACTCCTCCTACAGGGTTTGTCGTAAAAAGACGGCATGTGGCAGAGACATAGAGGGTAATGAGTTGTCGTCAAATCCGTAAAATTTTTTGACCTTGCACCTAAGAGGTCAAGGTCAAATTGAGGTCAAAATATTTTTGGAAACACCTATTTATCACGAAAAGTAGCCATAAAAGTGCTCAAACCCCACTGTGAATGCATAAAACGTACCCAGTAAAGGGTAAACTTTCATCACTAACCTTGACCTTGAGGGTCAAGGTCAAAGGTCACGTGATTTCACGCGTCCTTAACGAAAGGCCGACTCATCTCGAAAACGGTGAGAGACCTTCTGCGTCACGGTCAAGGTCAAAAACCGGAAGTTGACTATTATCTCGAAAACGGTTAGAGATAGAGCGATTTTGAGCTCATTTTCGACCCTTTGGGCCTAAATAACGTTACATAAGAGGTACCTCGGTGAACTTGACCTTCTGGGTCACGGTCAAGGTCAAAAACCGGAAGTTGACTATTATCTCGAAAACGGTTAGAGATAGAGCGATTTTGAGCTCATTTACGACCCTTTGGGCCTAAACAACGTTACATAAGAGGTACCTCGGTGACCTTGACCTTCTGGGTCACGGTCAAAAACCGGAAGTTGACTATTATCTCGGAAACGGTTAGAAATAGAGCGATTTTGAGCTCATTTTCGACCCTTTGGGCCTAAACAACATTACGTAAGAGGTACCTCGGTGATCTTGACCTTCTGGGTCACGGTCAAGGTCAAAAACCGGAAATTGACTATTATCTCGGAAACGGTTAGAGATAGAGCGATTTTGAACTCATTTTCGACCCTTTGGGCCTAAATAGCGTTACATAAGAGGTACCTCGGTGACCTTGACCTTCTGGGTCACGGTCAAAAACCGGAATTTGACTATTATCTCGGAAACGGTTAGAGATAGAGCGATTTTGAGCTCATTTTCGACCCTTTGGGCCTAAATAACGTTACATAAGAGGTACCTCGGTGACCTTGACCTTCTGGGTCACGGTCAAGGTCAAAAACCGGAAGTTGACTATTATCTCGAAAACGGTTAGAGATAGAGCGATTTTGAGCTCATTTTCGACCCTTTGGGCCTAAATAACGTCACATAAGAGGTACCTCGGTGACCTTGACCTTCTGGGTCACGGTCAAGGTCAAAAACCGGAAGTTGACTATTATCTCGAAAACGGTTAGAGATAGAGCTATTTTGAGCTCATTTTCGACCCTTTGGGCCTAAACAACGTTACATAAGAGGTACCTCGGTGACCTTGAAATTCTGGGTCACGGTCAAGGTCAAAAACAGGAAGTTGACTATTATCTCGAAAACGGTTAGAGATAGAGCGATTTTGAGCTCATTTTCGACCCTTTGGGCCTAAACAACGTTACATAAGAGGTACCTCGGTGACCTTGACCTTCTGGGTCACGGTCAAAAACCGGAAGTTGACTATTATCTCGGAAACGGTTAGAAATAGAGCGATTTTGAGCTCATTTTCGACCCTTTGGGCCTAAACAACATTACATAAGAGGTACCTCGGTGACCTTGACCTTCTGGGTCACGGTCAAGGTCAAAAACCGGAAATTGACTATTATCTCGGAAACGGTTAGAGATAGAGCGATTTTGAACTCATTTTCGACCCTTTGGGCCTAAATAACGTTACATAAGAGGTACCTCGGTGACCTTGACCTTCTGGGTCAAGGTCAAAAACCGGAAGTTGACTATTATCTCGGAAACGGTTAGAGATAGAGCGATTTTGAGCTCATTTTCGACCCTTTGGGCCTAAACAACATTACATAAGACGTACCTCGGTGACCTTGACCTTCTGGGTCACGGTCAAGGTCAAAAACCGGAAGTTGATTATTATCTCGAAAACGGTTAGAGATAGAGCGATTTTGAGCTCATTTTCGACCCTTTGGGCCTAAACAACGTTACATAAGAGGTACCTTGGTGACCTTGACCTTCTGGGTCACGGTCAAGGTCAAAAACCGGAAGTTGACTATTATCTCGAAAACGGTTAGAGATAGAGCGATTTTGGGCTCATTTTCGACCCTTTGGGCTTAAACAACGTTACATAAGAGGTACCTCGGTGACCTTGACCTTCTGGGTCACGGTCAAGGTCAAAACCGGAAGTTGACTATTATCTCGAAAACGGTTAGAAAACTGAATTTGATTTTTTGTGCCCAAATGAGGTTATATTATATTCACTTCGATGGTCTCGTTCAAGATAATAATCCGGAAGCTGACAATTATGTTGAAACAGTGAAAAATGTGTCTTTGACCAAATGTGTTGTGTCTCTGCTCTTGCAAGTGGGTACTATTTCGCTACGTGTAGCGAAATTCGGTCTAGTTTAACTTGCGTTGACACGCGATTTGCATTTCGGAGCAGTACGCATGTTTCTTGTCCCGTCGATGCCAGACTCCGGCTATTCAACTTGTGTCGATTCGTGGTTCTTTCTTCGGACCACTGCGCATGCTTACTTAGCTTGCGTTGATGCGCGGTTCTCATTTCGGACCACTGCGCATGTCTATTCAACTTGCGTCGATGCGTGGTTCTATTTTCGGACAAGTGCGCATGTTTGTTTAACTTGTGTTGATGCGCGGTGCTTATTTTGGACCAGTTCGCATGTTTATTTATCTTCCGTCGATGCGCGGTTCGCATTTCGGACCAATGCGCATGTCTATTTAACTTGCATCAATGCTCAGTGCTTATTTTGGACTACTGTAACTTGCGTCGATGTCCGGTTGTTAAATCTGACTACTGTGCAAGTTCATTTAACTTGTAGGAGGAGATTCATTTAATATTATTCACAAATTCAAAAAATAATTCAAAAGTTTTCCAGTTCACTCAAAAAGTACAAGCCGTATGCATGACCCCCTAGAAGCGGCTCATATTAAAAATAAATGAAATCTGATAAAAACCGCAGGAGGAAATGCATTTTGAATTTTTTTCTTCAAAAATTCATTGATCAACTCAAAAAGCACACGCCGTATTCACAACACCCTAAGTATGCCTCAAAATAAATGACGTCTGATCAAAACTGTAGGAGAAGATGTACTTTGAGGTAGTTTCATCAAAAATTCCCCCCAAAATCAAAAATTTTCAAGTTGAGTCAAATAGCACAAACCGTATGCCTGACCCACCTACGGATGCCTCATACAAAAAATAAATGAAATCGGATAAAAACTGTAGGAGGAAATGCATTTAGAAGTTTTTCTTCAAAAATTCCCTAAAAATACAAAAATTGTGGGATCGACTTAAAACCGCAAGCCTTATGCTCAACCCCTTAGGAACGCCTCATATCAAAAGAAAAAAACGAAATCGGTTCAAAACTGTAGGGGGAAATGCATTTTGAAGTTTTTTCTTCAAATACTCCCTAAAAATACAAAAATTGTCCGATCGACTAAAAAAGCACACGCCGTACGCACGACCCTTTAGGGGTGCCTCACACCAAAAATAAATGACATCGGATCGAAAATGTAGGAAGAGATACATTTTAAATTTTTTTTCTTAAAAAAATTCCCCAAAATTTCAAAAATCACCCGATCAACTAAAAAAGCACAGGACGTATGCACGACCGCTTAGGGATTCCTCATACCAAAAATAAATGACATCGACTCAAAATTGTAGGCGTAGATGCATTTTGAATTATTTTCGAGATTTTATCTTAAAACATTCCCCAAAAATACAAAAATTGCCCGATCGACTAAAAACGCACAAACCGTATGCACGACCTTTTAGGGGTGCCCAAGACCAAAAATAAATGACATCGGGTCAAAAATGTAGGAGGAGATACATTTTTTTCTTCAAAAATTCAAAAATCACCCGATCGACTAAAAAAGCACAAGCCGTATGCATGACCGCTTAGAGATGCCTCACACCAAAAATAAATGACATTGACTTAAAATTGTAGTAGGTGCATTTTGAATTATTTTCGAGATTTATGCTTAAAAAATTCCCCAAAAGTACAAAAATTGTCCGATCGACTAAAAAAGCACAAGCCGTATGTATGCATGACCCTTTAGGAGTGCCTCACACCAAAAATAAATGACATCGGGTCAAAAATGTAGGAGATACATTTTAAATTTTTTTCTTCAAAAATTCGCCAAAAATTCAAAAATCACCGGATCGACTAGAATAGCACAAGCCATATGCATGACCACTTAGGGATGCCCACACCAAAAATAAATGACATCGGATCAAAATTGTAGGAGGAGATGCATTTTGAAACAAAGTTTACTAAATAAACAACTAACTAACTAACTAACGGACGCCACCCGCAAACCGACAGGAATACCCCAGCTTACGTGTAACGTAAGCGGGGCTAATAATAATGCCCTTGAATTCAGTATTTCATTATACTATTGGAAAATGTGGAGATGCCCTGATGAATACAGTATTGAACATGCTAATACTGAGTCTGCTTGTTTATATACGTTCAGAGAATCGCATGTCCTTAACTTTCACATTGGCTTCTACGTAATAACAACTTCCACAACACGGAAACCTCCATATTAGTGACACGGGACACTTCCAAGTTAATTTTAGGTTGTTCTGCATGGTTAACACGTCTACTTTCAATATGGTATTTTGTTATCTATAACGTGTTTGCATTTCCATGATTTGCAATTCGTTTTCGGTGACAAGTGAACGAGATAAACATGGAAAACATGCAGGAAAAGAGGCCGATGTCTTCAACAGCCCAAAAGAAAGAAATATAGCTTACCAGTGATATTTCATCAAACATTTTCTTCTTTTCTCCTATCCCAGATTCCATTTTTCAAAGATATAACACGCAAGTAATTTCTATGTTGCACAGAATCTCGTCTCTGAAGCTAAGGAACAGTAAAATAAATGCACTAAAGAAAGAGAGGCCTTTAAGTGGCGGCGAATTTCGGAGAGGGGCTTGGCAGGGATGGTGTATCAACTTAACGTGCTAGTCAATTAACAAATTGTCTAGCAAAGTAGTATTTCATGTTAAAAAGACAATAAAGAAGATTCGAGTATTTTTGCTTCGAAATCATGATATTAACTCTTATTCGCTAAATTTTTAAAAGAAATACTGGGTGCCGATATATTATTTTACATTTGTGTTCTTTCTAGTTGATGACTTTGTAAAGTTTAATTGCCAAGGAATCAACAACGGTTTAACTATCAAGGAATGACAAGGGAAATATGTTAACATTATTATAAATTGGAGCTTAAAGGATTTCCTGACTTAAATGAAATGAAAATCTGCAAAGGTGTACAATTGCTTGAAAAAAAAGCGGAACAATTTTTGCACATTTTTGGCGAGGAAAAATAGTGAAGTAACTAAGTAACAACAAAACTTCAGAACAGACACTGTAAATTAATATAGCTGCGCAACAGATGTTCAGCAACATATCGATGGAAGTGCCTGCCCTAGAATCAGGCAAAAAAGATCCAAATGCATGTGTTATGACACGGGGGTCTCAAATGTCGGTTTACATAAAACCCCCATTAAAATGTTAGTGCTTTATAAAAAGAACGGTGCTTAGCTTTGCGGTCTAATTATAAAGTTAATGACAAAATTTATACAGCAAAGCTAATTTATCATGCAAAAAAGCTTTTTTATTTTTTCATAAATTTCACTTTAATTACAGTGGCGGCGACATGAAGCCCCGAAACCGAAACGTCGGCTCTTTCAGTTAATTATCGCCTTATTTTAGATGTCTCGAAATAAATGCACCTTGTTGAGTTTATAACATAATAACGAAAATTTTTACTTTGACGTAAAACAACACACCTAGCTTTAAACAACAGGGCCACGCATTAGAAGTATATTCCGGAACATCGGGTTTCATGAGAGCTCTGTTGACTCGACACCCAGAGATTAACGGAAAGGTGGTGACGGAAGTGCAAGAGTTGCAATAACATACTGTTTCACATGTGTGTGCATAGATGCAATGGTGTGTGTTTTCAATTCGTTATAGTTGTTCAGGTTACTTCATAAAAGTTTCATTTATTTTCGGATGGGTTCACCGTAAGCCACATTAAATCTTGCATCAGAACCGTGGGGAGCCTGCGTCAGAGCTATATTCCCACAGTTGTGTGTTTCTGTTAGCAAAAGTTCAGTTTGACTGTAGGAAGCAGCTAACTCGTCTTTATTCTCTATATTTTCATTCTCAGCTTGTTTAGTTAGACAATTTGTTTCTGATTACTTTCTTTGTGTAAGTGTAGTCTGATCGGTTCAGTATTTTTGGAGACGTGAACTCCATAAATTAGTAACTTAGCTTATATATCCTGTCTCGACAGGAGTCGCTTTGTAAGTTCTCCACTTTTTGGTACAGTATAAATCAACGACAGACTTAAGCTATTTAAGTTTGCTGAGTCGCTCTTGACTCAAAGGACACCTTTTTTTCTTAGCATGTTTGCCTCCTGGCGATTCTTTCTTCACTTCAAGGGATGTCAGTGTATACAAAGCTCCAGAATGGGAATCGTTATGGCATTCCCCAATCCGTCTGGTGCCATTTATAATTGTTAGCCCTTAGCTATGTCGGTTACATCGGTTTTAGTTTGAGGCACCATATCGGACCTGTAAGTCTTGGATAGTTAGTTAGTTGGTTAAGTATTTGTTTAACGACACCGACCCTTAGCGGGTTACATTGTTTCAGAACATGTCAGTAATAGGTGACTAGAAGACAATACTACAAGCTAAAATCAAGGTAAGCTAAAACCGTGTATATTCTGAAATCATAAAGTAAAAAGAGACCAGAAATACTGATACTGGTAGATTTCTTTTAAAAATTGTATAAATTTGCTAGGTTCTATTTCATCAAAAGATCGGGCGTCTTGGAAATCGGTACAGTCTGTTAAAATATGTTTCAGAGTGGAGGTTAAGTCTTGGTTATGTTGGTTCTGGGCTCCGTTGACAGCGTTGTTTGGTTTCGCCACTGGTCACGCTATACGCTGATTACCTTTCTTCTCTCGCTTTGTACTGAAGCAGCAAGGTGAATCAAGAACCAAGTACTAAGGCTTTGTAATATACAGTGTTGCCACGGAGTCGTCAAGAAAAAAAAGGATAAAAAAAAGGATAAAAAAGGATAAATTTGAGAAAAAAAGTATGAAAAAAAGGATAATTCATATTTTGCTGAAGATCGAGAAAACAAGGCCCCAAAAGTGGACAAAAACCCCGCCAACGCGAACCCTGAATTTATAATGCTCGTTTTCACAGCGATTAAAAAATATTTACATACCTGATTGAACTTCACAAATTTATAAAGGAATCCGGTCGAATTGTGAAAATGGTACTAAGTGGTACTAAATATTTTTAAATGACCCCATTTAGCCAATTTTTAGCGGATCGCCAAAAAAAGTAATTTTTCAAGACAGGTCTACCTAGAGAATAAATGTTCAAAATTGGAAAGGAATCCGATCAAATTGTGGGAGAAGAACCATTTTGAAAATTGGCAACCGAAAAATTTTAAATGCCTCCCGTTAGCCAATTTTTGGCGGATCGCCAAAAAAAATTTTTTAAAGAGAGGCCTACCTGGAGAACATTCGTTTAAAATTTGAGAGGAATCCGATCAAAACTGAGGGAGAAGAAGCATTTCAATTTAAGTAAAAGTTTACACACGCGAACCCTGAATTTATAATGTACATACGTACATACAGACGACGGATACCCCTCTATTGATGTGATAAGACCAGCCCGACATGGTCGGCTGGTCTAGAAAAAAGGTGCGTACGTACTTTATCGATGGTCTCTAGGGACATGCAACTCAAACTTACAGAATGAAGTTATTGAAAATCATTCAAGAAATAACAAGTTTGTCCAAGGACAAAGTCCCAGCTTACGAAAAGAAATAAGACCAATTCCAGCGTGCATGAGCAAGGTAATTTCCCTGAAAATTTGGGCTTAAAAAGATGAGACGGCAAAAGGCTAGCTCAATAATTAATTTAGCACTGGACCAGAACATAGACCAATAAATGCATACAAAGATTTGTTTCCCAGAAAAATGGGAAAATTTTTTGTATCTCTGGCAGACTGGATATTTCGGATCAGCGCGCATATTTATGTCTCGATGCGCGGTTCTTATTCAAACAAGTGCGCATGTTTATTTAATTTGCGTTGATGCTCGGCTCTCATTTTGGAACTGTGCACGTGTTTGTTTCACTTGCGTTGATGCGCGGTTCGCATTTTGGACCACTGTGTTGATGCGCGGTGCTTATTTTGGACCAAGTGCACATGCGTTGATGTGCGGTTCGCATTTCGGACCACTGCGCATCTTTATTCAACTTGCCTTCGAACAACGCTCGCATTTTGGATCAGCGCGCATATTTATGTCTCGATGCGCGGTTCTTATTCAAACAAGTGCGCATGTTTATTTAATTTGCGTTGATGCTCGGCTCTCATTTTGGAACTGTGCACATGTTTGTTTCACTTGCGTTGATGCGCGGTTCGCATTTTGGACCACTGTGTTGATGCGCGGTGCTTATTTTGGACCAAGTGCACATGCGTTGATGTGCGGTTCGCATTTCGGACCACTGCGCATCTTTATTCAACTTGCCTTCGAACAACGCTCGCATTTCGGATCAGCGCGCATATTTATGTCTCGATGCGCGGTTCTTATTCAAACAAGTGCGCATGTTTATTTAATTTGCGTTGATGCTCGGCTCTCATTTTGGAACTGTGCACATGTTTGTTTCACTTGCGTTGATGCGCGGTTCGCATTTTGGACTACTGCGCATGTTTATTTAACTTGTGTTGATGCGCGGTGCTTATTTTGGACCAAGTGCACATGCGTTGATGTGCGGTTCGCATTTCGGACCACTGCGCATCTTTATTCAACTTGCCTCGATGTGCGGTTCGCATTTCAGACCACAGCGCATGTCGATTCAACTTGCTTCGATGCGTGGTTCTTTTTTCGGACCAGTGCGCATGTTTATTTACCTTGCATTGATGTGCGGTGCTTATTTTGGACCAGTTCGCATGTTTATTTGTCTTCCGTCGATGCGCGGTTCACGTTTCGGATCAATGCGCATGTCTATTTAACTTGCATCAATGCACAGTGCTTATCTTGGACTACTGCGCATGTTTTTGTAACTTGCGTCGATGTCCGGTTGTTAAATCTGACCACTGCGCAAGTTCATTTAACTAGTGTTTACGCGCTGTAGGAGGGGATTCATTTAATTTTTTTTCAAAAATTCCGAAAAAAATTCAAAAGTTCGCTAATTCTCTCAAAAAGTACAAGCCGTATGCATGACCCCCTAGAAACGGCTCATATTAAAAATATATGAAATCTGATAAAAACCGCAGGAGGAAGTGCAGTTTGAATTTTTTTCTTCAAAAATTCCTTGATCGACTCAAAAAGCACAGGACGTATTCACGACACCCTAAGCATGCCTCAACCCCAAAATAAATGATGTCTGATCAAAACTGTAGAAGATAAACTTTGAGGTAGTTTCATAAAAAATTCTCCCAAAAATTTGTCGTATGCCCGACCCACCTAAGGATGCCTCATACAAAAAATAAATGAAATCGGATAAAAACTGTAGGAGGAAATGCACTTTGAAGTTTTTGTTCAAAAATTCCCTAAAAACACAAAAATTGTCGGATCGACCAAAAAGTGCAAGCCGTATGCTCAACCCCTTAGGGACGCCTCATATCAAAGAAAAAAACGAAATCCGTTCAAAACTGTACGGGGGAAAAGTTTTTTCTTCAAAAATTAAAAATACAAAAATTGTCCGATCGACTAAAAAAGCACAAGCCCTACGCACGACCCTTTAGAGGTGCCTCATACCAAAAATAAATGACATCGGATCAAAAATGTAGGAAGAGATACTTTTTTTTTTTTGAAATTCCTCAAAAATTCAAAAATCACCCGATGGACTAAAAAAGCACACGACGTATACATGACCGCTTAGGGATGCGTCACACCAAACATAAATGACATCGACTCAAAATTGTAGGAGAAGATGCATTTTGAATTATTTTCGAGATTTTTGCTTAAAAAATTCGCCAAAAATTCAAAAATCACCTGATCGACTAAAAAAGCACAAGCCGTATGTATGACCCTTTAGGCAGTGTGCAATATTAACGGTGGCCCGAGGCCACTCAAAATCGGCTCGGTCCACCCAGTCTCAAAACTGAGTGGCCCGACGGGTAAAAAAGCTACCATTGCAGTTTATCACACCAACGAAAGATGCTGATTCGTCCATTTGTTTCATACATATCACAACCAAATTTGTTACATGGTAATGTTTGTCGAATAAAATTAGTGAAGAATCCTTTAGTTTTCTGTGTTACATGTTATACATACTTTACACACGCGCCTCCATAGTGTGACCATATATATATATAGTCGGGCCACACAAAATGGGCTCGGGCCACTCAATTTGAAAATCGAGTGGCCCGGTGGCCACCCGACTATAAAAGTTAATGTTGCACACTGCTTTAGGGGTGCCTCATATATCGGGAAATAAATGACATCGGGTCAAAAATGTAGGAGGAGATACATTTTAAATTTTTTTCTACAAAAATTCGCCAAAAATTCAAAATTCACCTGATCGACTAGAAAAGCACAAACCGTATGCATGACCGCTTAGAGATGACTCACACCAAAAATACATGACATCGGATCAAAATTGTAGGAGGAGAGGCATTTTGAAACAAAGTTTACTAAATAAACAACCAACTAACTAAATAACTAACTAACGGACGCCATCCGCAAACCCATAGGAATACCCCCAGCTTACGTGTAACGTAAGCTGGGCTAAAAACTACTCAACATCATTTAGAATACTGGATATTTTATAGTGTGATAAGACATTGAATACGTTTACAGAATATATGTTTCAATTCCATGAAAAAATACCCTTTCTCTACAGAAGTATTGATTTTAACAATAGACACTGCAAAAAAGTTGGAAATTACATTCATATACAGTGTAAGAGCGGTCAATTTTATGGCCTAATCATGACTAGGGTGAGAAAAAATTATAGCAGAAAAAAAAACATATAACTAATTAGGAAAAAATGATATTTTGAAAGAAAAAAGAAAATAAAAAAAAGTATCAAAATAAAAAAAAAAGGATGGAAAGCGAAAAAAAGTATAAAAAAAGGATGAAAATTAAAAAAAAAGTATAAAAAAAGTATTTAAGGATAAAAAAAGGATAAAATCGGGCTTTTTCAAAAAAAAAGGATAATCCTTTTAAAAAAGGATGATGTGGCAACACTGAATATAGCATATCGGTCTGTTTGGCTACGTGTATGCCGCAGACAACTAGTGCTAGACAATAGGTGTGAATCGAGGCAACAAAGTCTAGGACAACAGCTCCCACTACATGAGGTAAAATTCTGGCGACAGACGGTGAGATAGAATCATCATTATCTACAAGAGCAAAGATATCTGTTCCAAAGAATATTTCTTGTGTAGAATTTTTCTGTTGGAATATTCGGTGCTGTCAAAAAGTGTGGAATAGTAAAAATAATTACTGCAAAAAATTGACTTTCCACATTATCAATGAAGAAGGAAAAGACTGAAATGTATAAATTTACTGAAAATATTGAAACTACATTCAAATAATAAACTTTTGGAAATGAACAACGCACACTTACGAATTTATGAACTTCATGAAGTGACCCCTGCGTGTTTAACTAAGCACAGCGACAATTGCGAACAGATGTCCGTATTTTGCAATTCCTACATACCCAAATGATAAAACAACAGTTTAAAATAAATTTGCTATGGAGGGGCTTACAGTTGTGGTATACCAGGGCACTAAACAAAATATTCCACAATGTGCCTGTCATATTGTTAAACCCGATTGTTGCCAATTCGTACCAATTTATATAAAGGAATCCAGTGAAAGCTGTGAGAGAAAAAGCAATTTGAAAATTGGCCACTAAATATTTTTAAATGCCCATCGCCAGAAAAGCAACTTTTCAAAAGAGGACTGCCTAATGATTTATGAAAGATTTGAATGGAATCCGATCAAAGAGAAGCCTACCCAGTAAACAGCCATACAAAATTTGAAAGGAATGCGACCCAGATCGTGGCAGCAGGCACATTTTGAAAATTGGTCCACAAAAATTTTATATGCTGATTAAAATTAAAAATAAAATTAAGCCAATTTTCCTTTTGGATCGCCAAAAAACCAGCTTTTCAAGAGAAGAATGCCTGGTAAAAATTTATGTGAAATCTGAAGGTAATCCGATCAAAAATGTGGAAGACAATTTTGTTGGAAATTGATTACGAAATATATTAATTTCCCGAAACTACAGTTAGTTAGTTAGTTATTTGATTAGTTTAACGACACCGCCAACCTATTGCAGTGTCCTATAGGGTTAATTTGGTATAGCTTATTCTTGGTTTGTTCATCCCAATTTTATTGCCATAGATTTTTGACATATCTAGAAATATGGCACTTAAAATCTGATGACGCTATAAGGAAATCTGAGCAATCTTGGTTTAACGCTTCTTTGGCGCCTTTGTCCACTGCCTCGTTGCCCGGGATTCCAACGTGGCTCGGTACCCAACAAAATATTATCTCTTTGCCAGCTTTTCCCCTTCGTCGTGTTTTTTCTATCAAGTCCAAAATTAATGGGTTGGATACTTGTAGGTTTTCTAGTGATTCAAGCACTGACATGGAGTCCACACACAATACGAATTTTTTGTAACGGCTACTCTTGACAATTTGCATAGCTAGCTGCAGGGCTCTAACTTCTGCAGAGAAAATAGAGGACCCATCAGGGAGCCTGGTTTTCAATGTATTACTTTCTGCGACAATAGCTGCTGCAGCCTTGTTCTCAAATTTGGAGCCATCGGTATATATGAAATGGTAGTCATTATAATTATCCTTTAATTCTGCAAATTTTGGCTGAAATACACACGGATTAGTTTGCTCTTTTGTGGACTCAGAAAGAGTCTTCAAGACCACAGGTTTCGTTAACTTCCAAGGGGGTTGCTTGGGTATTCTGTAATTTGCAACAGATTCAACGATTATACCTGCTTCTTGCAGGTGTGGTATAGTCTTAGTTCCAAAAAGGGAGATAGCATTTGTATCTCTATCCGCATAGTGTGATCCGAAAACACTCTGATGTGTAGGGTTATTTCTATTGGCGTAAAGTTTTATACAATACTGCATGGCAAGTTTTAACCGCCGTATATTGAGTCGTCGTTAAACCAAGGCTTTTGTGGCCTTTTGGGATTCCGAGGCTTTAGTATAGATTTGTCCGTTATTGCCTGCATAATAGCAGTAAAAAGTAAAATCGGGTCGACATGAAGTATACAATTGTTGGTTTTAATGGTCTTTTGGCATAGTTCCTGGAAGAGTGACCAGTTTGCTTTGTGGAATTTCCACTTTGGTATTCCTTTCTGTTGTTGTGCATCTAGTCGTTTTAATAAAATGGGGAAGTGGCCGCTGCCCTAGGTGTCCAAGACTTCCCAGTTAAAATTCAAAAACAAATTACTAGATGTCACTGCGAGATCGATAGAGGTTTCTGAACCAGTGCCAGGGTGTACGTACGTGGGAGATTTATCGCTATAAAGTGAAAGATTATGGGAATTTAGTAAGTTTTCAATGAGCTTTCCTTTGTGATCGGTGCTTGTATTACCCCATATGCGGCTGTGTGCATTAAAGTCGCCTACGCATATAATAGGTTTTGGTATTTGGTTGATCAGATCGTTCAATTCTTCTGGCTGTGGTTTGGGTGGCGGTAAGAGGTATATGTTACAAACGGAAAGTTTTCTTTATCGTAACACGAACTGCATTTGCTTGTAGATTTGTATTTAACTTGAGCTCACTTTGAATGATATTGTTGTGAACTAAGGTGGTTATTCCGCCTGAGGCGGGGTTACTATTTGCGTTTTTGTTATAGGAGGTATAACCTGTTAAATTAGGTGGATGAAGGTCAGTGCCGTATGTTTCTTGAAAGCAAAAGACGCATTGGTTATATTGCTGGCTCAAAGTTAAAAGATCTATCTGGATGGTCCAAAAACCTCTTATGCTCCAGTGGACTATTGCCATTTTACTTGCTATAGGCCCGAGGCCTTTGTATTGCCACTTTGGGTAGTCTTAATTGTGGTTTTGCTGCCACTTTGCTTTGTCTTGTTCTGCCTGTTATTTTCTGGGAAGGAGAGGATGGTTGCTTTTTGGGGGGTCTTTGTTGCGTTATCCCCTTCGTTCGCATCCTGAAGTACCGAGTATCGGTTTCCCACGAATTCAAAGTTAAGTGGGAAATTTGGATGACTCGGATACTTCTCCCTTGCCTGACGAGCTCGTGGCGGTTTCGATTGCAGTGGCATTGATTCGAGGGACGACTTCCTCTCATCGGTTGTGACGTTCTTCCATGCAGGCTGTGGCGGTGAGCAGGCAGCAACCGCGTCATCCGATTCCATATATGGACTGTATTCAGCCTCTTTAAGTATCTGTTCCATACGTTTAGTTTTTGCGATCGGAGATGGTGTTTGAGTAGCCATAGTTTGTCTAGGCAGGGTTGGTTGCGGCAAGGTGCGTTGCTGGTCATCAAGCCATGTGATGTATGTCTGACACTCTGTGCTCGTATACTTGTTTACTTTAACGGCGGCAGAGTATAATTTGTCAGCTGTGGGTCTCTGAATCACCAGTTTCCGGGCCTCTGGGTAGGAAATGGAATTCGACTTAACTTCTTCTACTTGCTTTTCTTGGACCCATCGAGGGCATTCACGTGAAGATGCCAGATGGCTTCCCAACGCAGTTAATACACCTAGGTGCTCCAATTGTACAGGTATTTGTCTGATGTCCTTCCTCATCACACTTGGCGCATGTTGCCATGGGTTTTCGGCACCTTTGTTGTGTGTGTCCGTATCGTTGGCATCTAAAGCAGCGCATAGGATTTGGAACATATGGTTTGACTGGGATGTTTAAGTAGCCGATTTTGATTGACTGTGGTAGCTTTGCCCTACAGAAGCTGGCTTCGGTCACGTCATATTGTTCATCCGTTGAACAAAATCTAAGCTCTGGGTGGGCAACAACTCCTCTTGAGGAATTGAGCGCTCTATGGGGTGTGAATCTGACCGGGATGTTCACGAAAAACGTGGTGGCGAGCAAGGCTTTGTTGTGGCGTTCTTCAAAAATTTGGACGAGAATGTCCCCTGACCTCAGTCTTTTGATGTTGTGTCGTGTGCCAACGATTGACGAGACCCCCTTTTCTATTGCAAAGGGGGACAGTTTCAATGCACCTTCTTATGCCGCGATTACAACGTATTCCGGAAATATTGCCGGGGGTGACTCAATCATGACGTGCACTCTTTTTTGTGGAGTTCTAAATTCACAATGCTTTTTTTTTCTTTTTGGTTTCCTTTTCCGTTTTCTAAGTTTAGTTTCTCCATGTGTTGAGACAGAATTTTCTTCCAGGTCTGCCGACCCCGGCCTTACTGTGACCACCAATGTCGGCAGCGGGGGTTGCCTGCCTAGGATTAGGACACTTGGAATACTCTTGGCAGGCATGACGGCTCAGCCAGTCACGAATGCCGCTATTGACCCGATTTGGCCGCAGTTTGGTTAACCTCACGACCAGCCGTTAATGGTCATGACGAGCCTTGAATTCATGACCGCAGGTCTTGGATAGAAGAAACGGACCAGTCATGTGTTGGTGGCAGATCCCCCAGTAGTAAGCAGCCTACCTGAGAGAAGGGCTTGCTCAATGGCCAGGACTCCTCCTGCGCTCCTGCCCCTTAGGGTTGCAGCCCACGGCTGTCACGAATGTGATTCAGAATTTTGGGTCAGATGAGCAAATGAGTAGCCGGTAGTCAAAGAAACACAGTGATAACGCAAAAATTCAAACAACGAGAATTTTATTTATAATATAAACACCAATAAATATGACATAATCCATATGTCTCCTAAACCGACGTTATCACAGGTCTGCCAACAATACATGGTAGATAAATAAATACCCAAAAAATGTCTCACAAACTGCGGTGTTCTTGACACACTGTTCCACGGCGAAACTCCCACAAATCGCCAGAACCGCACAGTACTTTGAGATGAACTTCACGATGACAAGACACGGCGCCCGAACGCGTACAGTACCGTGAAATGCTGATTCACCAGAGAAGAACGCACACAGCGTCCCAGACACGCTCAGTACCTTGACACGCAGACTCGTAGCACGCTAACTTGTAACGATCACTCCGCTTGGACAGCGACTGTTCAAAACCGATAGCGCACTGCGATATGCGACGCGTTGTTACTGCTTCAATGGATCTGACGTATCATCACGAACAGGCGGACGGACGTCCAGACCAGAAAACTACATCAAAGCCCCCACAGCATTGCCTCCATGGCTACCAGGAACACACGGCTAGGTGCTACAAATATACATTTACCTCACTTTTACCCTTCAAATAGCATTTCAATATATCGGCATTCAAATAATACTTTTAAGACTATGACTATCTCAATTAACCCCTACTTAAATCCATTCAAAACACCCGATACATCGAAAGCCAAACCAATGTTCTCGGACAGCGGCTGACATAATGTGTTCATGATGTGCCTCTAAACCCACGTCAGGCACTCATGTCTCAAGACTCGCAAAATTACATGTCCTAATTGGCATTTCTTCAAGCTAACTGGCTTAGCGAAGAAACCATTTTAAACGAATTGAATTGACAAATCACGAGTTGCCCTATGTTTTGTTTACATTCTATAACCAGAGACTAGCTAGATTAATCAACACAGAAGGCAATAAATACCTGATATCTTCTTCACAAGAGTTTATATTTACATCCTTCACATAACTTTACAGGTCTCGTGATTCTGACGAATAACCCTCACTTTCATTACAAAACCTTCCTTGAACCTGATTCGTTAAGGTTGCATTTGTTTGCTGATGTCAATAATACCACACTGCGACTCTGCAACGCTGTAGGCAAAGTGGCAAGTTACCATACATCCCGAATCTCCCGGGTATTTAACAAATTAAATAATACTTATAAATTAATATTTTTGTTATATTTGACAACGGCAACATGCGTTATTATGCCTGGAGTGCTAACAGCAAATTTGACCCCAGGTTCTCTAAACCATCTTGAATGACGCATAACAGATTGCCTGGCTTTTATGCGATTAGCTAGGAAACGTTGTCCATATATGTATAGTACTTAGGAACTGGTAGTTATGAGTTAGTTAGGAGGCAGTTGAAAGTTTATTGTTGAAACGAATTTATTGGGCATTACTGTTAATTTTATTTTAGTGTGTGTGTTTTCGGAAAGGTTTTATAGTAGCTATGAAAATGGTACAGTGTTTACTGAAGCTAAAGAAGAGGTGATATTTTTAGGAAGGTAGAAAGGGAAACGTTCGTGAGATGATGAACTGGTGGGAGGGGGCGAGATACCAGTAGAACTAAGATAAACCCAGTAAGACTGGCACACCGAGGGGGGTCGGAATATCGACTCCGGCCTCCCTTTGGGTCAAGGGACTCCTCTATAAATAAAGGGACGGCCCCATAGTAGGCAGTTTAACGTCATGCCCGGGACCTCGAAACAAAGTTGTTGAGTCTAAATTCATTCAAAAGGAAATCAGCAGCCTATATGGCAGAAGCTGACACAACAAGAAATTATCTTATTGGGATGCAGCGCGTTCTCAAATGTTATAAGAGGAAGGTTAACAAGTCGTTTCCATGGATGGCTTCAAAGGGCAGTGCAAGGATTGGTCAATAGCACTACAGAAGAGCCAGGCACTGGAGAACCTAAAAATAAACGAGAAAGTCGAGGTAGTCAGAAGTTACCTTGTTGCACGTCGTTTTCATTTGAAGCAAGTTAATGTTAAAGTTTAGGCAAGTTTATCAGTTTGTTTCGCTGTCCGTCTGTCTGTCCAACGCTTCTAGTTTGGGCAGGAACTGTCACACAACGGCTGGAACTGTCACACAATATATAATAATTATCAGGCATCAATCCAGAGATTGTATATCATTAAGTGCTGATACGCCAAACGGTTCCACGGTCGAAATAGCATCCACCTCCGTTCTTCCCCCCTCCCTTCCTCTCTCCACCCCTCCCTCGCACCTCCTCTATCCTCCCCGCCTCACCCCTCCACTCCTGCCTCACTCCGTCTCCCTCCTCTCTGCACCCCTCCATCCCACTTACCTGGAGAAGTACATCATCGCGAGGAGGGAGGACTCTTGGAGATATGTTTTGTTTAAAGTGTGTGGTTTGTGCCTCTACACAGATGTTCTTATGCACTGGCCGTACTAGTTTTTTTAATGAGGAGAAAGTATTGACGTCAGTGCAAAGTAATATTTGTTTCGGCAAGAGGTTAAAAAATTCATAACTTATCAAAGATCTTGCCGTTACGGATGCGTTGAAGTGACAGGATTCAATCATATTTAGTCTTATAAAATGCATAAATCCAAATTTTTTTTCTTATTTGCTAAGCTGTTCGCTTCCTTCATGAAATCGTCTGATTTGTAGATCTTTTTTTTTTTATAATTTCAGATGACATAAATTAAAAGGGAGCCGATTTTCTTAAAGATATTAATCAGACATATTTCGTCAAAAACGGTCAGCAAATACTTGATGGGATTGATGCAGTTGAAAACGCAGAAACCCACTGCAACGCTAGAGGTTTCTTGTTTCTATAATAAAATTTAAGATAATATATAAATTACTTAGAGCATAGGATTAAGTTACTTATTTAACAAAACGAATGATAGTTAAAGGACAACGTGTATAATGTGACTTAGATTTTATTGCATGTATTACAGGAATTAATAAGACATTAAAAATTGATGACGTTACGTAACTTTGTCAAAAATCCGCAATATGTCTAGATAACTTTACATTTTAACAACTTTCTTTCCAGCAAGTTCTCTAAAACTATACAAGCCTTGTGAGTAAGTCTTTACACTGTCAAAAACATCTTTTATTTGCGAATTCGATAAAAAAAATGATAAAGTGACGCTTTGAAAATAAGTCGCACTTTTTCATCACAGCTAAGCAATCTGACGAGGATTTCATCGCGTAAATTTCCCAAAACTGGTGTATATTGAAGTTACGCATTCGTTCTGCGTCGGAACTCTCATAGTTACTTTTTGCTTCTGTCCGTCATTCTTTTCTTTCACAGATTATCTAATGATGGAAATGGTACTAGACAACAGCAACAGAAGTGGTGTTAATGCGAACATGTCAGTCGAGGAGTTTAGCAGAACAGGAGTACAGAACGGCAACAACAGAATCGAAGTAATATTTGTACTAGTTGTACAAAAGAGTGAAAAAATACCTGACAAGTGCTCATTTTAAGCAAAGAGAGTATGTGTTCCTGACATGGGCTGGTCGTCAAATGACGGGTTCCTACCTGGGTGAATGTTTTGCCAATGCTCTCGGGCGTTTAGAAGTGTGCAATATGAGGCTACACCCAACCCCAATACTGTGTACAATGTAAGAAGAAATTGTTAATGCAGATTAATTCGCTTTCTGAAAAGGTTACACAGTTTGTTATAGGTTTATTCAGTATTATTACTGCAAAAAAAAAACAAAAAAAATATTAAAACATTAATTATTAGACCCAAGACGAATGGATACGTCGGTTGCTAAAGTGTTTAGTCCGCGTTTTTCTCCCACAATGTGTATATTGTCTCGTAAGACTTAAGCACTAACTGTTGTGTATGTTTTTTTTCATTTGGTCTTTATAAAGTGAATGAATTGAGATCACAAATAGTGACTTTCTTATGCATAACCATTGATTGATTGATTGATTGATTGATTGATTTGTTTAACGACACCGGCAACCCGTTAGGGTCATATTGTGTCGGTTCTGTTGCTATAGGAAGACTCATGTGAAACTAAAATCAATTAAAATAGACATAACAAGTAGTGTATATTCTAAAACCAACTAAATTCAATTTAAAACTTACTGTACAAGTGTATTTCTTTCAGAAAAGAAATAATTTTGCTTGGTGCTACCTTTGTAAAAAGGTCTTTCATGGACTTCGCACTGTAGTAACGTGAACGAATGTTCTGAAAATCTGCACAATTGAGTAGAATATGTTTTACAGTCAAACGTTCTTGACAACCAATACATTCTGGCGGCGCATCGCCTCTCAAAAGATATCTGTGGGTAATGTATGTATGCCCGATTAGGGCTCTATGCATAACCATTGTGTCGCGAATATTGCCAAAAGCTACCTGCTTTTGTCCAACTATTGGTTGGATTTGTAACAGTTCGTTATTTCTTTGTTCGTTCCATTGTTGTTGCCAAAGGTTTTTTACATAGCTTGAGATATGGGGTTTAAAGTCGGAGTATGGTATGAGAAGGTCTGATATGTTGTAGTTTAGCGCCTCTTTTGCTGCCTGGTCCGCAGCTTCATTACCCGATATGCCGACGTGGCTTGGCACCCAGCAAAACACTAGGGATTTTCCTTACCCTATAACCAACTACATAGGTGAATACACCGATCACCTGCTGCATGAAACTCCACGAATTAATTATCATTGAATCTTTACACGCCAAGTTAGGTTTTAGGATATTTATTGTTTGTTGTGGTTACGATTACAAATGCCTGAAAATAATATTTCTGTCACCCATTGTGGCAGCAATAAGATCGTTTTCAAGCAGCCTTATAATCTGTTGCTTTAGTCGCCCTAAAACGCGGCTCATTCGAGCTCCAATAAGACTCCTTTCTTATTATTCTTAGTATGTAGCATCTTTTGACTGAAAGTTTATTGTTAGTTGTTGGGCATGCAGAGTGTGGGTTATGCATCGGATATGTATTCTTCTATAGTCTGGTCCCTGTACGAATGTCTGCTTAAAATGCTTAAAATGAAGCATTATAACTTTTAAACAACGCAGACCTAAGTGAGCACAGTTCTCGCGTCTAGTTTTTTGTACATACGTGTAACTTATGCGTGTAAAACCCCATCTCACAGATTTAGTTCAAGGGAAACCCAACTTCACACAAATATCCCCTTGGCCGTTTTGCATATGGCTTCTCTTTTGGGAGATTTTATGTCTCTCCCGATAACGAGACTGATATATTGTTTTTGGTATGATCTGTGTATCTGTGGCGACCGCCGCACCTTGTTAGCATGATATCTTGGAAACAGTAACAGGTCTGGAGAAATCTGCAAGCTCAAAAAGGAACCAAGTTCTGTTCAGCCAAAACGTAAATGTATCTTAAAACCATATATTTGACATATTTATATGTCATTTTACATTTGCGCTTATTATTTTTTTTCGTTCTTCGCCCAGCTCACCACCGTCAGGTTGGACTTTCCTGATCACTTTTGTCTGTCGTCCGTATGTATGGATGTGTTTGAGTGTGTGTGTTTGTACGTAAAACTTTTTAAAAAATCTACCTCCTAGGGTTATTAACCGCTCATTTTAATAGTAAGCATGGATGTTATATAGATGGTCCTCTACCAGCAAATTTATTCAGTTTCACGATCCGAACAAAAATGACGCTGTGGCAGGACTTAAAAATAAGTTATATCTGGTATCAAATAGCATTTAGCAAAAACCTATCTCCTTCTAGGGTTTTCAACCAATATTTTTCAATTCTACGCATAGATATTCCATAGTTTGGTCTCTGCTAGAAAATTCAGTTTCACGATCCGAACAATAGTGGCGTTGTGGCAGCACTTTGAAATTGGTCATATCCGGTATAATATTGGAGTTAGCAAAACTCTATCTCCTTTCAGGGTTTTAACCAATCTTTTCAATATTCTACACATTGTTCTCAAACATAAATTATTCAGCTGTACGATCAGACCAAAAATGGCCCTGTGGCAGGACTTTCAAATCGGTCAACTTGTATGAAATGGGAGCAAAAATGTATCTCCTCCTACCTCTGTTAAAATATCATTTTAATACTGTGCATGAATATTCCACAGATAAATTATTCAGCATCATGAAACGACCAAAAATGGTGCTGTGGCAGGACTTTGAAATTAGTCAGAATTCACATCAAATGGGAGTTAGCAAAAATGTTCTGCTATGGTTTTTAGCCAATCATTTTAATAATATACATGATTATTCTACATGTGGTCCTCTATCAGAAAATTATTGTTTCACGATCCGACCAAAAATGGCGCTGTGGCGGGACTTTGAATTTGACCATAACTGATGTCCTTCAGAAAATGCGTCTCCTGTTAGGAATTTAATCGGTCAATCCAGTACTACTACAAGGTGTTTATTAGATGATTATCCACCGGAATATTATTTGAGTTGTCTATCTGGCCATCAATGCCGAAACTTTGAAACTGATCATAAGTTGTAGAAAATGGGACTTATTGTCTCAGCTGGGCGAGATGTTCACGGACATTCTTATTAGTATTGTTCTTTATAGAGCTGAACCTGATTTTTTAATAGTTAATGAATTACATTAAATTAAATATTATATAAATGGCTCACACTAAAAGGTATTTAAATAAACAAATAAATAAGCAGAAAATTAACAATATGGCGGCCAATTTGATGTTTTTAGTCCCCCGCCGGAGGACTATAGTTTTCGGGTCTGTCTGTCCGTCCGTCTGTCCGCGCCTTTTTTGTTAACACACTCAAGCCTACATTTTTCGACCGATTGTTAAGATATTCTATATATGGGTAGTACTGGAACGAACGAGAATCGTATTGTAAATGAGAATTGTCGGCCCAAGGACATTGGCCCAGCTGAATTCCACAAATTTTCCGAATCCTTACTCAGTTGCATGAGTTTGTTAACACACTCAAGCCTACATTTCTGGATCGATTGTTGAAATCGTTTCCATATAGGAAGTATTGGAACCAACAAAGGTCGGTATAGCAAATGAGCCCTATCGGCCCAACGTCATTGGCCCAGCCGAACTTTTCACAACCCTTATATACTGGAATGAGTTTGTTAACACACTCAAGTTTACATTAATTTAGTTAAACAAATCAGACATTTCCTAGAATGTTTTATCGCGAGATTTTTTTTGTTCCTTTAAACTTTTAAAATCGTGAATTGCACGCAAGTGGGGAACATAGTCATTCTAAAATTTAATTCTATCGAGCGTTTTTGTGACGGGGGTTGCATATTTACATCTACTTCCGAAGAATATAGATCAGTAGGTAAAAGTAAAAATTTCATAATTTGATTCGTTTTATCTAACAGCCACATAATACCAACAAAAAATGCAATTTTAATGAAATTATCGCCCTTTTAACTTAAAGTAAATGCTATATTTATGACCAAATTTTATGCCGTTTTTTGCTTGTAACTTCCTTATTTGAAGGAATATTTAAAGTAACATTTTATTGCTTCTTTTCAACATTTACTCTTTCTGAGACATCTTTACCAACGAATCTATTGCCAGATGACTTGATAACATTGCTATTAGCCTACTTTTGTGTAAAATGATATCTATTTTTATGTCATAGATTTTCTCGACACAAAACAGTAACCACGTTTCTGAGCATTGACTCGCATCATGCATCGATCAAGCCACTGGAGGCAAGTGCAAAAACAAGCAGAATTAATCGCAAGCCAAGAAGACATGTATGAGTTGAATGACAATCAAACAAATAGCGACAATTCAAATAGCGACATTGACGAAATTCTTAACAACAGCTTTTCTTATTCCTTCTCTGACAACGGTGCAGTAACTGATACCGATATTAACTATAATTTCAGTGAAGATGATAGTGGCAATGACGTTTCTAATGCTACAACGACACCTTCCAAAACCCTTGCCGAGGAAATCGCAGCTTCGTCGGTAACTACGTAGAGACACGGTGACAGAGCTGCTTTCAGTTTTAAGGTCGCATGGCATACGGTTACCGAAAGATGCAAGAACTCTATATAAAACGAATTCAAGCTTTGAAATAGTTGGAAAAGTCGGGGGTCAGTACTTTTATTTTTGTTTGGAAACCGGCATTTCCCAACTGCTATCTCTTCAACAGGAAATTTTACTGGATGGCATGGAAACCCTAAACCTCGCCATAAGCGTTGATGGAGTGCCCCCATTTAAGTCTTCATCAGTTTCACTGTGGCCCATTTTATGTTCTTTCAACGGTCTTGGTCCTTTTTTGGTTTGCTTGTATTGTGGCGATAAAAAACCCAATTGCACGAATAACTATTTAAGCGATTTTCTAGATGAAATACAAGAATTGATTCAAAACGGCGTACAAGTAAACATTCGCACATTTCATGTTGTTTTATACGCCTTTATTTGCGACGCACCTGCACGGCAAATGTTGAAGGGCATTAAAGGCCATACCGGCTACTTCAGTTGTGAGCGGTGTCTTGTTAAAGGTTATGCCTTTGATAGACGAATTGCAATCCACAGTCGTGAGAACGAACTCTGTAGGACAGATGATAATTTCAAAGGTTATCGGTATGCGAAAGACAATTATTCTGATGACCATCAGTTACGAGAGTCGCCGTTATGTAACATCTTTCCGTGTATATCGGGATTTGTTCTTGACTACATGCACTTAGTCCGCCTGGGTGTAATGAAACGTCTTATATCATTTTGGAAAAATAGCACTAAAACAACAAACAAGTGTAAATTACCCGCCCAGCACATTATTCAGATATCGGAACATTTGTTGCAATATCAAGGAAAAATGCCGGTAGACTTTGCGCGACAGCCTCGATCCCTACTTGAACATGATCGGTGGAAAGCAACGGAGTTCAGACAGTTTTTGTTGTACACTGGACCGATCGTTCTAAAAAAAGTACTCAAGGCCGAGTACTTGCGAACTTAGCTTACCCGACTTCCAGAAAATATTTCTATGTATTTTTTGTTCGACATATTCTTCAATAATTAGTTTCCTCGCGAAGGCAGTTCAGCATTAATTATCTCTTAAAAGGTGCTTTACCGTACAGTAAAGCGGGCAATCGTTTAACATTTCGTTTATTTTTGATATTGAAAACTATTGGACGCGTAAAATTGACAATGGGCACGTAAAATACGAAGGAACGCGTCTTTGAACGAGAAATACAAGATCATAGATCGTAAATATAAATTTATAAATCGTCAGGATTTTTTCAGTGAATCTTAGGGGTCCCGCGGAACCCGGGACACCGTTAACGTCGTGCCCGAAAGATATACTCGAAGCACGACATATATTACATTAACTATGATTTTTCCCTACAGAATTTCAACGAAAGGTCATCATGCAGTTCGCGGAGCAAAAGATCTAACTGACTGCGATAAAGCCCGTGCTACAACAAGTCCTTGAAACCAAGACACAAGAGTTTGTCTTTCATCCCTACTCGACGAAAGAAGAATTTGACGCCCCGGACCGCAAAATAGGTGGTAGCCACGAAAAAAACAGATCAGATGATAATTTCGTTATATATATATATATAAATATAAATATATATATATATATATATATATATATATATATATATATATATATATATATATATATATATATATATATATATATATATATATATATATATATATTGTCATTCGAGATTCCTCTTGGCAGTGGCGGCGCAAGACGTTTTCAAATTGGGTCGCACAGGTGAGATGGTTGCTACAGATCTAGCCACGCGGTTTATGAGGTTGTTTCGTTTTGCTTTGTTTTCCGAAAACGGACAATTTTCGAAAAATCAATTATTTCAATAACAGGTAGTTAGTTAGTTAGTTATTTGATTGGTTTAACGACACCGCCAACCTGTTGCAGGTCATATTGTGTCATTCCTGGTAACTTTGTCGAATTTATACTTTATTGATTAAAAATGATTATAAAATAAAACCTTAAATATACTAAAAAATATACTAAAAATAGACTTAATGGTTGTCTACACATAGGAATACATGTTAATCTCTTTTAAAAATTCTAGGACCTTGTTGGAATTTACCTTCTCAAAGAGCTCTATCATGGAATCAACTCTATAATAACGTGGACGAATTTAATTGAAGTCTATACAATCTATCAAGATGTGTTTCACTGTATACCGTTCCTGACAACTTATACATTCGGGTTGTGGTTCACCTCTTAAGAGGTGTTTGTGAGTTGTGTAAGAATGTCCTATTCTTAATCTGTGAATTACCATATCGTCGCGAAGGCCATTTAGGGAGGGCAATTTGCAATAACAGGAAAAACAAAATGACGTCGTCTTAATAATTTGGACAAAACAATATGCCACTTAAGCCCGGACCGAAAGTTGTAGGACGTTTTAAATAAGAACTAAGCTGACCAACAAAATTAAACCAGACGCCACCATGAATTATAACAGACTTATTGCACGCAGTTGTAAACTGTTAAGAGCCGTGTTTCTTTTCAGCTTGTTGCGTTTCAAAACGTTAGTGGCAGCTGCCTGCGGAACAACGTGTCCAGAGTGCTGAAAAGAATTTTCACCCCTCGACTGATGGCACAAGTCAGTATGCAGGGACAAAAACAACATAAACTAGCGTTTGCAAAAACAGCAGTATGCAAAATCCTCATCAAAACTATTTTGACATCAAACAAGGAAAAACCTAAAGAAAAGACTTCAGAGGGAAAACTGGCTGCTGTAATAAAGCAGGCCCCTCCCAAGCGTGACGCGCGAGTGTAAAGAATAGACAGTAGACGTGCACTTGTGGTCAATGTTTTTTTTTTTTTTTTTTTTTTTTTAAATTTTTTATTTTAACACGTTTCATGTTTTATAATGGGTTTTGATGATTTAAAAATCTCCCCTGTCCGTCCGTCCGGTGTCCGTTCGTGGGTAAGCACCTAGGTGCTCAGTTTTGTGTAATGTACTCGTTCTAGGGTTTTACGTCTTGCCACTTGAAACATGTAGGGATGAATATGTATGGGATGAAGGTGTGCACCTCCCGTTTGACCGCCGTACGTCCATACGTCTGTCCGTGAAGGGTTCAGAACTTGGTATATTTTAAGTAACTTTATGGGGAAATTCGAATTTTTGTTTACTGAACTCAACGTAGGGTTTTTACCCAGCTACCTGATACTTGTAGCGAATGAACATACATGGTAGGGGACTGAGCACGTTTAGACTGCATATGGTGGAATAGGTAAAGGTGACGAGCCAGGCGACGGAAACAGTACTAGTTCTATGTGGAAAATACACCTGTGATGCATTGCTTTGTGTCATATAAAATGAAATAAAATGCACATAAAAACAAAATTCTATCTTTATTTCTTCCTAGCCTTATGGTCCAACGTATTTTAGACGTCTATTTACGTTTAAACAGTGCATGTGTTAAAGACGTGGAAAAGACGTCTTTTTTATACCAAGAAAAGACGTCTTTTTACATCTGAAAAAGACGTCTTTTTTGTTGCAAAATCAACCATTTCGAGACGTCTTTGTTACGTCGTAAAATTTAAAAAATTACGTCAAATAGACGTCTAATAGACGCCACTTTGCCTGCTGGGATGTGTTCTCACTACTATGGCGTCCTTAAGGTGAAGCTGGTGAACTGCAATATTATCCATATTGTTTGGGCTTGCGATCACAAGGAACTCAGGTTTATCTTGGTTCAGCTTTAATTTATTACGGAACACCCAATCACTGATGGAATTGATGCTGTTCGTGAGACTATCACAGGCTGTGCGTTGGTCAATGACTGACTTAGAGTTAGCTAACTTTATAATCTGTGTGTTATCTGCATAGCAGTAGAACCAGAGGTAAGGCGCAAACATACGATGTCCAAGTGGTCTAGTGTAATCACTATACAATCTGCGATTAATTTTCGAGCCCTGTGGTGCAGAACAATTTAGCTCCTTAATGTCAGATAACACATCATCAATCATAACTTTGACTTCACGGCAAACAAGATAAGAGCGAAACCACTCAAGAACCTGTCCTTTGATTCCAAAGGTTTGTTCCAAGCGTTTGATCATGATGGTGTGATCCAGCGTATCGAATACTGCACTGAGGTCGAGGAGGTTAAGATAAATTATTTGTCGATTATCTAGATGTAGAAGAATGTCATTAAACACCTTTATTAATGCCGTTTCAGTGCGATGCATAGATTTATATGTTGATTGATATTTTTCCAACAGATTGCAGCGTGAGATATGAGTGTTTATTTGTCGACAAACTACTTCTTCAATCACTTTAGACACAATGGAGAGATTGGACACCGGACGATAATTCTTTGGTATGCGTTCTAATGTTGGTTTTTTTAAGAAGAGACTTTATCACCGCGGCTTTATAGCAATCAGGAAACACTCCGGAACTAAGAGAACTAACTATTCGAGTATGCCGCCAGCTCTTCCAAACACGATTTCAATAGAGATGTGGGAATTGGATCCAGTATGGATGTTTTATTCGGCAACGATTTAAGAATTTTTGCGATTTCTGGATAGGTAAAGTTGTCAAAATGTTCCAATGTCTCAAAAGTAGTGCCCAAATATCAATTAAAATCAAACGCGGAATTGAAATCCGTATCAAAGGTTGCGCGAATTTTGCTGATCTTTTCAGAAGAATAGTCATTACAGTCATTTGCCATATCTTTGGAAGAGGTCTACACCGGGAGCGGGTTACTTTTATTTCTGTGCATGATTATATTCATTTTCCGAAAAAGGGCACCCTGATCTTTTTCATTTTCCAAGATGATTTCACAATAATATTTTCTTTGTACTTGCTCAAGAATCAAACCGAAATTATGTTGCTCCTCTCTAAATTCAATTTTAGACGTTTTGGATTTGTTTTTCCGCCATTTGCGTTCTTTAGCTCTGAGTCTTTTTCGGGCATTTTGAATGTCATCGCTATACCATGGTTCGCGTTTCTGGTTTCGGTTTTTCCGTACAATAACTGGCGCGTGTTTGTCTAATATGGCTTGGAGTTCAATGTCGTAAGCCTGGACTAGGGAATCTAGATTCATCGAAGAATAGTTTTGAAGTTCCAGTTTCTAATGTCTTTCCTAAAAGCGTCGAGATCAATTGACTTGACTTTCCTGTACCGTTTTTCATTTATTTGAATAGGGGGTCCGATGAAATCAAGCGTGAAATGTATTGCGTGATGATCAGTAAGAGGGTCGCCCATCAGGATGTCGCCAAAACTAATAGTGTCATAATCAAATCAAATCCAATGTATGCCCATTTTTTTGGGTAGGGAGATTTACATGTTGATTGAGACCGAATGCATGAAGAATATGCTTGAAGTATTTTGTGAAACTATCACTTGGTGCATCCCAATGTATGTTAAAGTCACCTGTAAGGAAAACTGGGCTTCCAGTGAGATAGTACTCCTCCAAAAAAAAAGCCTAAAACTCTTTGAATAAAAATAGACTGGGATGACTGTGGTGGTCGATAAATGCATGCGATCCGTACGGTTTCGTTTTGGGCATTCATTGACACTAGGATATGCTCAAAAGATTCATATTTTGATGTTTGGATCCCAACAGGGTGCAACTCACTATTGCATATCTGCAATGCGTTTTACAGCATCTGTGACTGAACCTCCGGAAGATGACTAAAAATTCACATCGCAGACATAAAAAACGTGCTGTAGAAGTTTTAGAGAAGACTGGAAAATTCTAGTCGAAAGAAAGGGTCATCGCCACACCAGCACGTGAGTAAAATGTTATTAGTTCATTTTGAAATAAGGATAATTAATGTCGTGTGTTTACTGTATATTGCAGCTACTTTGATTTAATTCTAAGACAACATTTTAAAAAATCTATAATTGCTGTTTTTTTGTTTTGTTTTTTTTTTTTTTTTGATTATGAGAAAAGTTGAAACCAGCACCAATGAAGTTTTATTGGTGTTTAATGTGTAAAGGACAATTGATTGATTGATTGGTTTAACGACACCGGTAACCCGTTAGTGTCATATTGTGTCGGTTCTGTTGCTATAGGAAGACTCTGTTGAAACTAAGATCAATTAAAATAGACAAAAAAGTAGTGTATAATCTAAAACAAACTAAGTTCAATTGCAACCTTGCTGTACAGGTGTATTTCTTTCAAAAAAGAAACAATTTTGCTTGGTGACGTCGGCATGTTTGGTGGGAACGCTTTGAGCTAGAGCTTCGAAACCTTACAAAGTGAAAAACTATACATTACTTCACCGACATTTATCCGATTCTCTGTGACTTTTGCTAGGTTGACCTTACTACCGATCACTAAAAACTCAGCTTTGTTCTCGTTCAGTTTGAGCTTGTTGGCGTCCATACAATGAAATATCGATTTTATGGGCGAGTTCTAACGTGTGCAGAGCTGAGCTTATATCGGATTGTGATCGTGGGTTAGCTGCCTTCCATAGCTGGGAATCGTTGGCGTAAAAGTGGTACCTTATCACGAGGATAAGAATCAATTTTCCGAGGGATTCCGTGTACTTATTATACATTTCGGGTCCAAATAGGGAGCCTTGGGGGAGTCTGCAGGTGTGAGTGACAGGTTCATATGTTTCGCCGCGGGCACACACTCGTTGAGACCGACTGGACAAATATGAGCGTATCCAGTCTAATGCTTTACCGCTAATAGCTTGTGACTTCTCGATACGGTTGATCAATACCTCGTGGTCAACCGTATCAAAGGCAGCCGACAAGTCCAGTAGTGACAGAAAAACAACTTTCCGGTTATCCATATCATGTAGCATGTCGTTCATTATTCAGATCAGAGCAGTTTCCGTACCATGTAAAGGTTTGTACACTGATTGAAAGGGTTCGTATAGATTATTTAGTTCAAGCTAGTTAGTTATTTGATTGGTTTAACGACACCGCCAACCTGTTGCAGGTCATATTGTGTCATTCCTGGTAACTTTGTCGAATTTATACTTTGATTAAAAATCGTTATAAAATAAAATCTGAAATATACTTAAGACTAGACTTAATGGTGGTCTACACGTAGGAATACATGTTAATCTCTTTTAAAATTTCTAGGACCTTCTTGGAATTTACTTTTTCAAAGAGCTCTCTCATGGAATCAACTCTGTAATAACGGGGACGAATGTGATTGAAGTCTATACAATGAATCAAGATGTGCTTCACTGTATACCGTTCCTTACAACTTATACATTCGGGTTGTGGTTCACCTCTTAAGAGGTGTTTGTGAGTAGTGTAAGAATGTCCTATTCTTAATCTGTGAATTACCATATCGTTGCGAAGGCCATTTAGGGAGGGCAATTTGCGCCCTACCACAGGGCTAATTTGGTATAGCTTATTGTTGGTTTGTTTATCCCAATGTTGTTGCCATAGATTTTTGACATATCTAGAAATATGGCACTTAAAATCTGATGACGGTATAAGGAAATCTGAGCAATCTTGGTTTGACGCTCTTTTGGCGCCTTTGTCGGCTGCCTCGTTGCCCGGGATTCCAACGTGGCTCGGTACCCAACAAAATATTATCTCTTTGCCAGCTTTTGTCACTTCGTCGTGTTTTTTCTATCAAGTCCAAAATTATTGGGTTGGATACCTGTAAGTTTTCTAGTGACTCAAGCACTGACATGGAGTCCACGCACAATATGAATTTTTTGTAACGGCTAATCTTGACAATTTGCATAGCTAGCTGGAGGGCTCTAACTTCTGCACAGAAAATAGAAGACCCATCAGGGAGCCTGGTTTTCAATGTATTATTTTCTGCAGCATTGTATTCAAGTTTGGAGCCATCAGTATATATGAAATGGTAGTCATTATAATTATCCTTTAATTCTGCAAATTTTGACTGAAATACACACGGATTAGTTCGTTCTTTTGTGGACTCCGAAAGAGTCTTCAAGACAACAGGTTTCGTTAACTTCCAAGGGGGTTGGTTGGGTATTCTGTAATTTGCAACAAATTCAACGATTATACCTGCTTCTTGCAGGTGTGGTATAATCCTAGTTCCAAACAAAGGGGGGGGGGGATAGCACTGGTACCTCTATCCGCATAATGTGATCCGAAAACAATCTGATGAGTAGGGTTATTTCTATTGGCGTAAAGTTTTATACAATACTGCATGGCAAGTTTAAACCGCCGTATATTGAGAAGATGTTCATTTGCCTCAACGTGTAAACTGTCGGCTGGGGATGTTCTAAAGGCATTTTAACTTATTCTTCAGCCTCGATTCTGTATCGGTTCTAGCATCTTGAGATACGATGGTCTAGTTTAACCATAACCTATACTGCCATAGTCCAGTCGCGATCTAATTAGAACTCTATACAACATGAGTTTAGTATCACGATCTGCTCCCCAATCGTGGGAGGAGATGACTCTGAATAAATTTAAGGCCTTCTGACACTTTCTTCGGAGGTGTTTGATATGTGGAATAAAACTAAGCTGGTTATCACAAATTAAACCTAAAAATTTGTTCTCCTTGACAACAGGGATTTGCACGTTAGAGATGTGTAAAACTGGATCGTGGTGTTGCTTTCGTTTTTTACAAAAGTGTATACAAACCGTTTTGGTTTGTGAGAATTTAAAACCTTTCTTATTCGCTCAAACTTGGAGAGAATAAAAACTCTTCTGAAGACGACGCTGTATTAAATTCATACTTTTGTCTCTACACGACATGGCAAAATCATCTACGAAGAGTGAGCTATCTATCCCCTGTTTCAGTGTGTCTTTTATATTGTTGATTTTTACCAGGAAAAGTAGACTTGAAAGGATGCATCCTTGGGGGAAGCCTTCCTCTTGTTCAAAGTATTCTGAGAATATTGTACCAAGGCGAACCCTGCATCGACGGTCATCCAGGAATCCTTTTATAAACTGGGGCAGACGGCCTCGGAGGCCGAAATCAAAAAGATCCTTTAGTACTCCGTGTTTCCATGCTGTGTCATAAGCTTTTTCCAAATCAAAGACCACGGTAACAAGATGTTCGTTGTTATTGAAAGCTTCTTTCACAAAAGATTCTAGTCTTACAAGAATGGTCCAGAGTGCTCCTTTGTTTCCTAAAGCCACTCTGTATGTCGGAAAGCAAGTTGTTTCTTTCTAGGTACCATTATAATCTTTCAGCTACCATTCGCTCAAATGTTTTGCACAGGGCACTTGTCAAGGAAATTGGTCTGTAATTTTGAGGATTTCGTGGATCTTTGTTTGGCTTTGGTATTGGTATTATTGTGGCTTCCTTCCACATTTCTGGAAAAGTGTCGGAATTCCAGGTATGATTTAACAATTCTAAAAAGATCTTGAGGGTATGGTCTGGCAAGTGTCTAAGCATCTGATAATGTATGTCATCTGGTCCTACTGCTGAAGCATGGGAACTATCAATGGCCTTTCTTAATTCATTAAGAGAAAAATGCTCATTATACGCTTCACTGATGTCAGAATAGAAGTTAAGAGGATTAGTTTCTTCTGTTTCTTTATAGCGTCTAAACTAGTGGCTATAATTTTAGGAAGATGAATTATGTTCACATGTTTCGCCTAGGGTATCTAAAATGTCCTTCGGGTCGGTGATCATATTATTGTTAACTTCTAGATGGCTTACTGTGTTAAAGGTGTTCTTGCCGGATTTTTTTCTAACCATGTCCCAGGTCTTTTTTAGAGAATTATTTGTGTTGAGTTGAGAAACATATTCTTGCCAGGACTCTTGTTTGCTTTTTTTAACTGTTTTACTCGCAACTGCCTTGGCCCTTTGATATTCTCATTTTCCTGTAAGGTCTGGGTAATTTGAAAACTTATTGAGAGCTTGTTTACGAAACGCTATGGATTTTTTACAAGCGTCATTAAACCACGGTTTATGTGGTTTCTTGTGGGATCCTGATGTCTTTGGGATAGATTTTTCACACACTCCATGGAGAAGAAAGGTAAATAATGAAATATGTTCGTCGTCATCATCGCTAAAATGTTCCCTTATGATCCCCTGATGACATAATTCTGGGAATTCTGACCAATCTGCTTTCTGAAACTGAATTTTTTTCGTGACATGGTTTAGATTCAGTCAATAAAACAGGAAAGTGGTCACTGCCGTGGAGATCACCCAGCACTTTCCAATGAAAATCAAGATATAACTAGCAGATGCTATGGAAAGATCAATAGAGGTTTTTGAGCCAGTACCAGGATGAAGATAAGTGTATGACTTGTTGTTGAAAATGGTTAGATTATGATGGTTAAGGAGATTTTCTACCAATTTTCCCTTCACATCTACGTAAGTATTGCTCCACAATGTACTGTGAGCATTAAAGTCGCCCACGAATAGGACTGGTTTAGGTAACTGATTTATTAGGTCATTCAACTCTTCTGGTTGAGGTCTTAAATGTGGTGGCAAGTAAATATTACAAATTGTGAAAGTTTTGCCAAGCATGATACGAACCGCCTGGGTCTGGAAAGGCGTATTTAGTTTAATTTCGCTTTGTAAAAGATCACTTCGAACAGACATAGCGATTCCACCCGTCGCTCTGTCATCCGATGAAGGTTTGTTGTATGAAGTGTATCCTCTAAGTTTTGGTGGATTGTCGTTTTTGCTGAATGTTTCCTGAAGACAAAATACTGTCGGATCATTTAAGTGCATAAGTGTTAGCAATTCATGGTAGTTGGTCCAAAAACCTCTGCTATTAGTTCAAAGTGCTGATGTAGTTGTTCCAAGGCTGCTTTTTCGAGCAGCTTAGCCAAATATGGCAGATTTGAAACAAGTATGCAGTTCTTTGGAATTTTTTCAAGGGTAGGCTTCTTTAATAGGGGTGTGACGATCGCTTGTTTCAGACATGGTGGAACGCTAGCTTCGCGAACTGAGCGGTTTATTATCATTTGAATGACGGGGAAAAGCTCAGCATATAGTTTTAGAATTTGTGTCGGTAAAGGGTCTAGATCGCATGTTTTCGAGGAAGACGTTTTGATGAGAGTGGTAGTTTTTCTAGAGATATTGGCCGAAAATCGGTGAAATAATTATCAACAGAACAAGTGTCGTAATTATAGCACTCTGAACTTTCACTAAAATTGCTGCGAATATTGTCTATTTTCGATACAAATTAGTCGTTGAGACTATCACAGAAACCTTTAGGTGATTGGTTATCAGGAAGAGTCTGGGTGGTTTGTTGATGAAGCAGGCTCTTGACCCGTTTGAATAAAGCTGATGTCATGTTCGACCTCATTTATTTGGTTCCTATAAAACTCAGTTTTTGCGCTTGCGATGTTGTGCTTCAAACTGTGTCTTTTTAAGATCAGCAGGGTGGCGGGAATTTTTGTATCTTCTTTGAAGTGCACGTTTGTGCTGCCTTTGTTTGTGTAGTTCATCATTATATCATCCATTGTTGGCAGCGGGGCGCACAATACGCTTTCTCAATGGGGCGTGTTTGTTTATAATCTCGGCAATATTAGAGTTGTATTACATAACTAGATTACTGAGAGAGTCTGGAGGAGATACTACAGTGTTGCAGCTTGTTAAATCAGAACGAAAAGTTTCGGTTAACTACTGCCTTTCATGTTTCAGTTCCGTTACACAAATGTCACGGGAAATGACATAATGATCGGATATAAGATCACTAACAGACACTGATTCGAGACGAAAAGGGAACTGTTCAGGAGTTCCCTATATGGGTGGATTCCTTCACGTGCTATGAAAGGCTAAACGTGTCTATAGGCTGAAGAATTTTTCTAGCATACCCGTTACTTGAGTCATCAACGTGAATGTTAAAATGTCCAAAAACTATGAAAGGCACATGTTTTGAAAAAACAACACTCCATGAATTCAGTAAATTCTGTCATGAAATGATTAAGAGTAGTTGTAAACTACACAGACATGGAGCACAGTCTTATCTGTTTGTAGCGAAGCTAATGGCTATTTTAGACCCCTTTTTATTACCCTTACTCGATACCTGATGTCTACTTTGGGAAATAGTGAAAGTGAAATAGAAAATATGACCAAAAAGAAAGACATTTTAAAAGTATGTATTAATACAAGTGAAACGATTATATCCTTGTCCAATAGGTTAGAGGCAAGAAAAAAGAACCAAAGAAAGTCGTTCCAAAAAAGTGCCATTTAAAGTAAGGCCAAATGGTTAAAGTTAGTTAGTTAAATGATTTGTATAACGACACGACCGACCCTTAGCGGGTTACATTGTGTCAGAACATGTCAGTAATCAGTGACTAGAAGACAGATTGGCACAAGGTTCTATATTTGGTTTAAAATAGTCGCGACAAATGAGAGCCACACCACCTCCACGGCGGCCAGTTCTATCGGCATGAAGATTTACAAAATTAGGGGGAGTTATATCATTTAGAAGGTAGTCATCGTTTTCTTTATATATGGTATACACAAGCAATTATCGGCGAAACTATATGGCAATGGTGTGGCGGACAAGTGCACTGCCAAAGTTAACTATTGTAGTTATAACGTGTTGCTAAGAGTCGTTGATAAACACTGCAAGGGATATTATTGCCTTTATGCGTGTTATTAATACTTAGGAATTGCGTTCGCCAAAAGCTTTAATACCAGCTTTGGATTATGTTTTGATCGTTCTTTGCAAAGGAAATTGCAATGAAGAACTATTTTTGCTTCATGAATAAATTCCTGATCTTAAAATTTCTTGTGAAATAGGGTACACCATTTGAAAATGCCATAAAGTGAAAGTAGTGCTATATTGCAGTGAAAGAGAATTTGAACAGTTTTCTGAACTATTTGAATCAGAGTTCAAATGGAAAACTCTGTCAACAAGTGAATGCTTTCCTTTCCATAATAGTTCTAAACCGGTGTTGCAGTGGTGTTATTGTGTCTCAAACGTCCCAGCAGAATGCGTGCGATGAATAAACTTCTGTGGATAGAAAGACTACGTGTGGTAAAAAGAGTTTGTGCGCCTCACTTCTATATGAACATTTTGATCTAAAGCTTTGAAACCTTGCACAACGAAAGAATGTGCAACCTCAAGGTGTCAGTTTGGTCAACCTGACATGTATTGTATTTTATTGTTCTTTAGATCCCCTTTAACAGCTATGGTCATGTCGCGATCCCCATGCCACATTATACTGAAATGGGGCATTCTAGAACTCCTTCTAACCCCTTTATGTGGAGTGCCGCTTTTTGCCAAAAGTAACTAAACTATTGTATAGTTCAAGTACTAGCCCTACTTTTATTGACATACAGGTTAGGTAGTTCGGTTGAAATACCCTAATAATCGAGTGTGTCAACTTACATTAAGTATCCAAACTTACTAGCTACTAATAATGGAGAAAATTATGCCATGCATGTTTCATTCGCATAATAAGTGATCCTGATGAAGTGGAAACCATTAAAAATACAATTTTACAAGACACTGATCAAGTGAGTCTATCAAAAACTTCGAATTAATAGTAATAATAACTACTTGCATCAATACTTAGCAGTATGGTAGAAGGCTTCTGATTACAAGCTTTACACTTCATTATGAATAACAATATCGTACAGATAGTTTGGTCTAATTGTATGTTTGAGAAGATGCGCGTAACTTTTCAGCACACAGAACCTGAAATTTCAATCGGTGGTATATATGTCCAATTTTGCCTTACCTAACTTTATTAAGTAACCATCGCTCATTAGCTCAAGTCAATTAAATCTCCTTTAACAAGATGAATTAACTTAAGGCTTTGGAAGAAAAGCTTTTCTTTATGAACAGTACATCTTTTATTAATAGCAATCAGGCCTTCGTGAAAGTAAAATATCCTAGAATATCACTCCACGGGACACTCTAAGCTATTTTGGTCTTATAACTCAAAAGCCCATTCTACCTACAGGCCGAGATTCAGAATATTTTCAAAAAAAAGATTGTTGTTAATGATGCAGTTTTTTACATTCTCTTTAACAAAAAATATCCGAGATATCGTTAAGTGAAAGTGATAATATCTGGCATATTTTGTAATTCTGGATACTTCGTCATATTTTTTTAATATTTTGTGTGACAGTGTTGTAAATTTTCTGATTTTTTTTATAAGACAATATAAATCAACATTTGGTTTCATCAGATGCGATCACACATAGATCTTCTAGGTACAAATTTTTAAATAAATATTTTCTTAAAATAAAGAGGTTAATTGCAGTGAAGACGCCGTTATATAACGGTATTGTATTTTGTAGCTTTCTCGTGGCTTTTTATTTACACGAATTAAACCAAAAAGAAAACTTTTATAATCATATGTACTTTACACAATTTGAAAAACTGTTCTTGATACAGTATCATACGCTTTGCATACTTGTTGTATCATCTAACAATAAATGTTTATACATTTCATAGCCTAGTGCAATGCCCCAAATGTAGCTACATCACAACCAAAGCTCTTTTGATGAAACATTTGACTGCAAAACACGTCTGTAAGCACATCATTTGTTAAGTTTCCAATGGGTCGAAATTTCGAAACCTATTGGAGTTTTATATGTTGACGATATACACCCTACTTTAATGGTGAAATTGTCATAATCAAAAGGACAAAAATTCACTAAAAGGTTTTCTCGTTTTCTGCCGGGGTTTACAAAAAAAAGAAGATATATACACTTTGATTACATGTCTCGTTCAGATTGGTTTTCACACAGACACGGTCTAAACCACCCATGACGGCCAAAAACTATACTGTGTTAAAATACTGTGTTGCTATGAATCGTAGAATATATTATTCAATTATTGCTTCAGCTGGGCGCAATGTCCCTCGGACATTCTTGTTCAGAAAGCATTAATGGAAAATAATAGCATCAGCTTTTCTTTCAAGACGAAGAAATATAATAAAATAACTGTGCGGAGAGTCATTCCTTAGGGAATTAACGGAAAATAACATCAGATCAGCTTTTCTTTCAAGACAACGAAATAACATAAAATAATTATACAAGAGTGATTCCTTAGCGAAAAAGACAACATTTAAATTTTTCGAACAACTAGAAGCTTCCTGCTTTCGAGACAATACTTTTGTTTGTTTGTATTTCATATGTTAAACGCGTTCTTTCCAGACTGCTGACTTTGTCCAACGACCGATTCAATTTTACATGTTATGTTTCCAGATGATAACTGTACAACAAGGCGTAAAAAACTCTCCACATGTGTCTACCTATGTGTGTGCTGTGAGAAAGATTTTGGAAACAGTCACACATCAACATAAAACATCTGGGATTGAAATCTCACAACTGACACAAATGTAGCAAAGCGTTAAGTGCTAAGACCAACTTAAAACTACATCTGTGCAAGTGCCGTCTGTGAGAATCGGCAGTTTCGGTTCAGAAAAATCAGGGCGAACCCTCGTGACCTATAGGATTGCCCTCTGTTCGTTTGTCCGTCCGTCTGTATGTGCTTCACACTTTCGGTGTTGTTTTGTTTCTACGCGGATTCTCCAAAACTATTTACCTTATTTTCGCATATAATACAGACTGTTGTTGTTGTTGTTGTTGCTGTTGTTGTTGTTGTTAAAAGCAATGAACTTATCCGAGTGGTTCGTGGCTATAGTGCAAAAGTCACTAAAGAAGCATATTTGCAGTACCCTGAACGAATTAGGTCCACTAATTTGAGAAAATATTTTGCCACTCTCAGGTAATTATAGTGTCCTGTCTTTGCAAATAACTTAATTAAAATCACTTTATAGTACAGATTTCAGTGTGCTGTATATTTAATTTGCTTTGACTTCAACTAAGATGGGCATAGTATTTTGAGTGTCGTTCTCCTTGTAATACATGTTTTCTAACAAATATTTTCTCCAGTTCAAGGTCTGTTTTCGGTACAGTTATTTAGTTATAGTTAGTTATATGCTTTTTTAACGACACTGCCAACACTTTGCGGGTCATATTGTGTCTTCACAGGATCATAGCGGATAAAACGTTAAAAGTGTGCGTTGGATATTACAACCAGTGTACAATCTAAAAGCGTGTCTATATAGTGAGTTAGTTATATGATTTGTTTAACGACACGGCCGATCCTTAGCGGGTTACAGTGTGCAAGAACATGTCAGTAATTGGAGCTAGAAGACAAAACTACAAGATAAAATCAAGATAGGCTAAAACCGTGTATATTCTACAATCATAAAGTAAAAAGCGACTAGAAATACTGATACATTTTGATTGTATAAATTTGCTAGATTCTACTTTATCAAAGAGCTGCCGCGAGGAGTCAGCTCTAAAATGACGTGAGCGGGCGTCTTGGAAATCGGAAGTCTATTAAAATATGCTTAGCGGTGCAGGGTTTCTGACACCCGACACAGTCGGGTGCCGGCTCGCCTCTTAAAAGATGTTTGTGAGTGATATATGTATGTCCTATTCTGTATGGTAAATCATTTCATCTCGCACACTGCTAAGTGGCGAGGGTTGATTGATTGATTGGTTTAACGACAACAGCAACCCGTAAGGGTCATATTGTGTCGGTTATGGTATAATGGGAAAAGTCAATTACTACTAAGAACAACTAAAATAACCAAAACAAGAAATGTATAAACTAAAATCCAACTAAATTCAATTTAAAACTTGCTGTATAAGTGTATTTCTTTAAGAAAGGAAATGAATTTGCTTGGCACTACTTTGTAAAAAGGTCTTTCAAACAATTCACACTGTAGTGGCGTGAACGAATGTTTTGAAAATTTACACAGTCGAGTAGAATATGTTTTACAGTTAAACGTTCTTGACAAACAACCCATTCTGGAGGCGCGTCGCCTCTCAAAAGATATCCATGAGTCATGTAAGTATGCCCGATTCTGGCTGTATGCATAGCCACAGTGTATCGGCTTTTGGCCAACTATTGGTTGGATTTGAAAGAGTTTGTTATTTCTTTGTTCGTTGCACTTTTGTTGGAAAAGCTTTTTTACATAACTTGAAATGTTCGGTTTGAAGTCAGAGTCTACTATGAGAAGGTCAGATATATTGTAGTTTAACGCTTCTTTTGCTGCCTCATCTGCAAACTTTTTGTACCCACTAATCTTGTCCGGCTAAGGGGTTTTTTTGATAGAGCTTGTTGTTTCTTTGTTTGTTCCATCTTTCTTGCCACAATCTTTGTGTGTATCTTGTGATGTGATATTTAAAATCGGAGGCTGGCATGAGCGTATCGGTACAATTGTCATTTAGAGGCTCTTTTTGCAGCTTTGTCGGTTATCTCGTTTACTCGGATACCCACGTGACTTGGAACCCAGCAGAACACAATGTCTTTGCCAACTTTGGTGGCCTAGTCATACCTTTCCAGAAGGTCCAGGATAAGTGGGTTTGATGTTTGTAGATTTTCAATTGATTGCAGGACGGACATTGAGTCCACGCATAACATAAACTTTTTGTATCGGCTGATCTTCACTATCTGGATAGCGAGATGTAGAGCTTTAATTTCGGCTGAGAAAATAGAGGAACCATTTGGAAGTCTTGTTTTCAAGGTGTTATTTTCAGATACAACGGAAGCAGCCGATTTGTTGTCGAGCTTTGAGCCGTCCGTGTAGACGAAATGATGGTCTTTAAATTCTTCCTTAAGCTCTGCAAAGTGTGATCGAAATAGAAAGGAGCTAGTTGTTTCTTTTGCTTAGACCGAAAGGTTCTTTAGTAAAACAGGTTTGGTGAGTTTCCATTGTGGTACTTTTGGCTCTCTGTATTTTGCAGTTGACTCTATGGTAATGTCAGCATTATCGAGGTGAGGCTGAACCCTGGCTCCAAATGGAGGTATTACTATACAATAAAAGCAGATGATATAATTACTAAAAATACTGATACAGGTTTGCTTCTTTTAGAAACTTATTTTACACGGTTGTATTTTATCGAATAACTATGTCATGGAACTGACAGTAAAATAACGGGAACGAATGTGTTGCAAGTGTGCAGTTTATCGAAATATGTTTTACTGTGTACCTCTCTTGGCAACCCGGGCATTCGGGCGGCACTTCGCCTCGAAGCAGGTGTTTATGTATGGTGTAGGTATGCCCTATTCTGGCTCTACGTGTTACCATGTCATCCCGAACAATATGTGGGGATGGTAGTTTACGTCCCACGACCCGGTTAATCTGATGCAGTTTATTGTTGATCTGTTCATTCCAATACTGTTGCCATTTGCCCTTTACATATCTAGAAATATGTAGTTTGTAGTCTGACGATGGAATAAGAAGTTCAGAGTTTGAGAATATCTAGAGCCTCTTAAGCAGCTTTATCAGCTGCCTCGTTGCCTGGGATTCCTACGTGACTTGGAACCCAACAATACCGCTTTACCTTTCCTGCCCTTACAGCTTCGTCATGTTTTTCTACTAGGTCTAAGATTATAGGATTTGATAGTTTCAAGTTTCTATTGATTCTAGTACTGACACGGAGTCAACGCAAAACATGAAATTTTTGTAACGACTAATTTTGACAATTTGTATGCCTAGCTCGAGAGCTCTGACTTCGGCAGTGAAGAGTAAGACCCATCTGGGAGTCTGGTTTTCAAAATATTATTCTCTGTGAAAATTGATGCCGCAGCTGTGGCGTCAAGTTTACAGAGATCAGTATACATAAATGGTAGTCTTGGTAGACTTCCTTGAGTTCTGCGAACTTCGATCGGAACACACACGGGTTAGTTTGTTTTGTTTTGTTTTTTTTCGGGGGGGGGGGGGATTCGGACAGTGTTTTTAATACTGAGGGCTTAACTAATTTCCATTTAGGGTATTTCGATACTCTGTAATTTGCAATGAGCTCAATGTTGATGCCCGCTTCTTGCAGGTGTGGTAATACTCTGGCTCCAAATGGAGGAATGGCCCCACTCCCAGAAAATTGTGAGAATTCCGAGCCAAAAACGACTTGGTGGGTGGGGTTTTGTCTGTTAGAGTACAGTTTTACAGCGTATTGCAGAGCTAGTTTCAAACGGAGAATGTTAAGGGGTTGTTCATTTGCTTTAATGTGCAAGCTGCCAGCCGGAGAGGTTATAAAAGCGTTTAGGCATAGCCTGAGACCCTGGTTTTGTATCGGGTCAAGCATCTTCAGATATGATGGTCTGGCTGAACCATAGATTATGCTACCATAATCCAACCTCGATTTGATTAGGGATCTACACAACATAAGTTTAGTGTTCCTATCTGCTCCCCAGTCCTGAGCAGATATGACCCTCAGCAAATTTAGTGCCTTTTGGCACTTTCTTTTCAACTCTTTTATGCTTGAGTTAAAGTCGAAATCGGAGTCGAAGATCAGCCCTAAAAAAATTTGATTTCTATGAATACGGGTACTTCAGTCAGAAATATATGCTGTTTACGTTTCTTGCAAAAAATGCACACAGGTCGTTTTTAAAACCGTTTTTATTCACCCAGTCTTGAAGGCAGTTGATGTTTTATTGAAGGCGACGTTGTATTACATTGATACTTTTGCCTCTGCAAGAGATGGCGCAATCATCCACAAAGAGTGAACTATCTATCCTTATGCTATTAACTTTATAAATTTCGGTAGCCTGCCCCGGAGCCCCAAATTAAACCAATTGTGTGGTGATGAATTATGCTTGAAGGCTTTACCATGGGTGTTTGATATATCCTCCAAGTTGGTAACATAACTTACTAATTTTGAGATGGCTTGATGGACTGAAGGAGTTTTCACCAGATATTTTGCGGATCATGTCGCAGGTTTTTTAGGGATGTGTTTCTATTCAGTTTGGATAGGTAATCTTGAAACGAGGCTTTCTTGCTTTGTTTTATAGTTTTCCGTGACATGGCTATAGTCTTTTATATTCTAGCTTGTTGATAAGATCTGGTGGTTTGAAAAGTGTTTTAAGGCTCCTTTGCGAAGAGCTATAGTGTGCTTACATTCGTCATTGAACTACGGGTTGTGAGGTTTCTATACGAGCTCCTGGTGTCTTTGGGATACATTTTTCAGCTTTGCTCTGGATAAAAGCAGTGAAAAGTAAAATCGGATCGTCGTCGTCAGTGAAGTGTTCTCTTTTAATACCGTAATGGCATAATTCTTGGAACAGTGACCAGTCTGCTTTATTAAACTTCCATTTGGGAACCATTTCTTCACGATAGGGTTAAGATTGACTCAGTAAAATAGGAAAAGGGTCACTGCCATAAAGGTCGTCTAAAACTGTCCAGTTAAAATCAAGGAAGATATTAGCGGAAGCTATAGAAAGTCAATATGGGTTTTCGAACCAGTAAAGGGGTGTATATATGTGGGCGATTTATCGTTAAATAAAGATGGGTTTGGATGATTTAGGAGGTTTTCGATCAACTTTCCTTTAAGGTCAGTGTTCCTGTTGCCCCACAGTATGTTGTGGGAATTGAAGTCGCCTAAAAATAAGACTGGTTTGGGTAACTGGTTTAGAAGGTCATTTAACTGTTCTGACTGGGGGTGCTAGGTAGATGTTACACACAATAAAAGTTTAGCCTAGAGTAATCCGAGCCGCTTGGACCTGGAAAGGCGTGTCCAATTTAATTTCACTTAGAAAAATTTCATTGCGTAGAAACATGGCGATACCAACTATCGCTCTTTTACCATAGAAAGGCTTATTGTAAAGTGTGCACCCCCTAAGTGTTGGGGGTTGTCATTTTTAATATAGGTCTCCTATAGGCAAATGACCGCAGGGTCCTTCAGGTATACATGTGTCACAAGTTCGAAGTAGTTGGTTCAAAAGCCTCTGATATTCCAATGAATTATGGTCATGTTTGTTAAATGAACAAATGTCGTCTTTTATTTGCAGTGGCATCTAGGTCTCTGTATCGACACCCGGGTTGGTTTTGATTGCAGAGGCAGAGAGCACAGCGAGGTATTCCTTTGGCCTTCCTTTGCCAGTTACAGCGGCCTAGAGTGTGGTGGCGACCTTCTTTCGTCTGCCTCATTCACCTCCATAAGGGCGTTGAATCTATTTTCGTTTTCGGTTGTGCATTGCTGCAGTTTTTCCTTCACCAACCGGACTCTGTTCTTTAAGCTATTTGTGGTTTCTGTGTAAAGGCTACTCTGGTTACTACTCCTGGGACATGGTGTCGGTGATCTAGCCGCCGTTTACCTTTTATTTCGTATTGGTGGGGATCGAGTGGTGTTAGTTTTTATTGACGTGGCCCCTTGGAGGGCTGGTGTTCTCACCTTAGGTATAGCACCACCCTTTGAGGGAGGGCTGCTGGCTGAGTGTTCGACTGTAGTTTCCGACTGGGTGGATTTAGATGACTGCTTCGGTTGGTTGACTTAAATGGTTCTCTATTGTGAGATCCAAGTCAAGTCTGTTTAGGTCATAGTGTGGGTAAGGGACTTAGTTGCCTTGGCAACTGCCGCGTAGCTTTTGGTGTTTCGAGTTTGGTAAACAAGTTTACGCGCCTCAGGTTAGGGAATGGATTGTTCTTGTTTAACCTTCTGAAACTCTTTTTCTGCGATCCATACTGGGCACTCCTTTAAGGACGCTGGATGGATGCCTTTGCAGTTGATGCATCTTCGCCACAGTTTGCACACGTTGACGTTTTTTCTTTTTTTTTTTTTCTTTTTTTTTCTTTTTTTTTTTTTTGTATCTGCTACTGCCATGTCCGTATCGTAGCAGCGTATGGGATTCGGTACATAGCGTTTTACGCCGAGTTTTAGGTAGCCGACTTTAATGTCTTTCGGATGCGTTGATCTTTGAAAAGTCAGTACATAGGTTCCGCGGAAGCCAAGTTTGCGACAGCCTGTGACTCCGTACTTGCCTAATTCACTAACGAGTTCTTCCTCCGTACAAATTTGAGATCAGGGTGGGTGACCAGCCCTTTGGTGTAGTTAAGTGATTGATGAGGTGTACTTTTAACCGATGTGTTTATGAAGGGTTCGATTTGTAACAGGTTTTTGCTTTGTTGCGCCGAGAAAACTTGAACAAGTATATCACCTGAGCGTAAGCGTTTTACGGTATGATGAGAGCCTACACGTGATGTCACACCCTTTCCAATGGCAAAGGGTGAAAATCTGAACGGACCGTTCTCAGGAGTAATGATTATGAATTCAAAAAACGGCGTCGTCGGAGACTCAATGTCTATGTGGGGGCGCTTGTTTGCGCCTCTGGGTGTCTGTGTTTCGGTAAACTGTATATTTGTTTTTACTTCTTTTTCTTTCAACATTTTGTTTATCAATACAATCCGTATAGTTTGTTTTTGTTTTCTTCCAGGTCTGCCGGCTCCGGCCCTACTCTGACCACCGAATCCGGCAGCAGGGGTAACCCGTCCAGGGCTAGGACACCTGGAATACTACAAGCACCTATGTGGGAAGACTCGACGACACAGGTGTAGTATTGACCCGATTGAGCCGCAACTTTCACGGCCAGCCGTTAATGATCGTGATGGGCCGGGAATTCACGACCGCCCCTCTTTGGCCGAAGAAAGAGTGCCTCAATGACCAGGACTCCTGTCTCCTGCCACTATGGGTTTCAATCCACGGCACAGTGCGTTGATGGGACTGGAGTACGTTCAGTGAAGAAGACCCCAGTAGCTGAACATCAAACTGGAACGCACAACAGATTGCCACGCTTTTATCCGATTAACGTGGGAACGTTGTTAACCTCGTGTCTGGAGTCAAGTAGATCTATGAAAAAAACTATTGCAGTTGAAACTAAGGTTCAGAACTATGTCCGTCAAAGATGAAGCAAATAAAAAGCACTAAGGGAACAGAGGTCACTATCTAATTCCAATCGATCACATTGGCACTACTAGAATTAGGAAGAAAAGGTATGGTAAGATGAGGTTTTACCGTAATTGAGGTGTTTATTTGCGGGGAAGGTGGGGGGTGGGTTCGAGGGTGGTGGGGGGGGAGGGGGGCGAGATACAAGTAGAACTGCCCGGGCAGTAAGACTTGTACCCCGAGGAGGGTCGGTATCTATGAGATCCGGCCCTCCATAGGGTCAAGGGGCTCCTTTAAAATTTAAAGGGACGGACCCGTGGTAGGCAGTTTAACGTCATGCCCGGTACGGTTTTTGGTACAAAATACATGTTTAGGTATATTAATGTGTACTGCGTTTCAGCCGTTCGACCTAACACAGCAGATGTGGGATTAACGAAGAAATATATGAATACGCCTTTGCATGACATCGATATGGCTCGTAAACGTGTTGATTTATACCTGTAAGCACTTTAATTTTAATCGAAAAAAAGATTACGGATGGGCAGATAAATTTCAATAGCTGCCACTTGTTTTTCTTTTTTTTTTTTTAAGAAATTAAAATAAATATAAATATTTATTTTGGTAAACTTGGTTGGTCTCTGTAGTATGATTAAATTGCATGCGTGATTAAATTATATGTTTTTTTTTTTATGTAAGAAATAGTAAGAGTCAATGAGGAAGAGCAGATCAGACAACCAGAGGAAAACCTTGGTATAAATGAAGAAGACGATGCCCTAATACCTTGGTAGAAATGAAGAAGACGATGCCCTAATACATGTCGCAGACCAGAAACACTTGTTGAGGACAATGAAAATGACTGGTTTGCCCCAGACATGTTCGAACGTGAGGAAGCCGAAATGGAAACCTACATAGGTAGTGATATTGTCCGTTTATTGATTTCGTTTAGATGCACATTATTAACTGACTGTCCAATTATTGCCAGGCTGACTTGAGTTATATAAAAAAGTCGACAGGAAAATAATTGTAACACATAATAGAAACAGTAAGTCATTCATCCTTATTACATTTCAATAAAAAAATAATAAAGAAGCCCAAGAAAGAAATAATAAAGACGAGACACCAAATTGCTCTCAGATAGCGTCAAGCTGAATCTTAGTTAGCAAGAAGGTCGCCAGAGAATTCACCCTGAACAGTTTGATAACTAACTATAAATTGTAATAAAAACAATAATAATTGATTGATTGATTGGTTTAACGACACTAGCAACCCGTTAGGGTCATATTGTGTCAGTTCTGTTGCTATAGAAAGACTCGGTTGAAATTAAAATCAATTAAAATAGACACAACAAGTAATGTATACATCTAAAATCAACTAAATTCAATTTAAATCTTGCTGTACAAGTGTATTTCTTTCAGAAAAGAAATAATTTTGCTTGGTGCTACCTTTGTAAAAATTTTGTCACATATTACAATTTATACGCCACAGTGCCTGTCATGCACAATTACGTATCAGAGGTGATTTTCATTCCTAATGTCTAACTTGCAATCTTTACAGAAGTCAAGCACACTTCAAAACTCTACTAGTCAAACTAAAAGGATTACGAGTTATTGGTTTATCATTTTTTCTACCTAGATATTCAAAGCGCAAATCGTCCAGCTGATTTTTTTTAATTCTTGTTTTCAATCGCTCAGTTTAGTTTGAGTTGGTATTTGGGTAACGTGACCATAACTCATTAATTGTATATTTTGTAGAAGAAATGTTGGGTACTTCAAGATATCCAATTTTTTAGTCTGGTTTGAAGACTGGATTTACACTAACAGAAGTCACAGATGTGGTTTTCAGCCAACAAAATACATGCTGTACCAAGATTCCACCGTCCAAACCGTATGTGTCATACATCGTCGACCTCGAAAGCGTCGAGGCAAAAGATTTGTCTTGTGACGATTCGGGCAGTTGCTGCACCAACAGTACTTCAAAAGCATTTGTTAATGTAGATACAAACGGCAAAGAGAACACAGTACACGTAGTATGTGATAAACAAAAGCAGCAGGATGGAGAATATAGCTAGGAAATAACAAGATACTACTCCTACAAGAGTGATAGCAACCGAATCATTTACACAGCAAGAAGTGCAAATAATAGTTTGCTAAGATATGCAATTATTCAGTATATTGGTGAAAATTTCATTCCAAGTACATTTGCAAATAACAAGAGTGGAAAAGTGTACATGAGAACACTACCTTCCACTATGGATGCTCTGAAAGAGAAAGTAAAATCAAGTAGTCCTAAGGACTTTATTCTGTTGGTGGAAGAAGCAGGTGGAGGTATAATGGACGCTTCCTCCCAGCAACTACCACGAGATCGTGCTCAGGTGTATAGCATGAAATGAAAAATAGAGAGCGTAAAATGCAGAAATACTGGAAAAGTAGCCGACACCAATGTAACTAAGCTGCTGATACTGATGAAAACCGATCAAAAAATTGTTAGAAACGTTGGTTTGGTAAATGATGGAAATCGTGTATATCCCAGAACTTTTATTTGTCCTGATGATATGTGTAAAATAGTACGACGATTTTGCCAGACAACGTCGGAGCATCAATCGCAGCTTGGTGTAGACATGAGATACAAAGCTGGACGGTTTTATACAACTACATTCACTTTCCAGCATCCAATGCTTTTATCTGCAAGAAGTGTTCACCCAACGTTCAGGGCAGGTTTTATGACATCAGTAACCAAAACAAGAAATGACATAACTCGTTGGATTTGTAATGTTATTCGTATTTTGTCTCAAGAATAACTTACAAAGTAGTCTAATAAAATAATAATTTCCAATGTTATTCGTCTCATATTTTAATAAAACGATGAAATGATGAATTTTAGCGTTGCTTTCCTTTTTAAAGGTATATCCTATTTTACTATCTTCCTGGTTGCTAGTCTGCTGATAGCTATTACATTAGTAGAAAGCGTAATTACCAGCAAATCACTTAGATATCAAATTAATCTACAGTTAGTTGCTAATACTTTGTACATTTGTCTCCAAAAGGAGAAAAGCTTATTAAAATTTAAGTTCGGAACGTTATCTGTGTATATAATGTATAAAACGTTTATTTAACTGATCGTTCAATAGTCACCTAACTACTCGATAGCTGGCGGGTATTTTGTTATATTTAATTTATATTTATATATATTAAGGAAAGTGCATAAGCAATTGGGTACATTTATTATAAAACCAAAGAGTTAAGCATACACACATAAAGCACAAACAAAGGTTAAATTGACACACAATCCTTAACCACAATTAATATTGTCAAGTGTCAGCTCAGCCTGTTTTTATAGTAGTATCCAGCTTTTGGAAAGTTCTTTAATTGTAATTTTTAAATATATTTCATATTTTTGAAATATGTGATATGTATAAAATTTTGTTGACTATGAACGTTATTTAAAACTATTTTACTTGATGCATTTCGGCGAATACGTTATTAAATTTGGGACAAAATTTCAAGAAAGAAGGAAGCCGTGTGAGAAAATGGCCATCGAAGATACATATCAAGTTTCATTAAAATCCCTGCAGTTGCTCTTAAGACATCGTGTTAACAAACTCATTCCGATGTTGAATAATTTCCGGGATTTGGTGAATTTCAAAGTCCATTTCGTTCATTATCCTTGGCCAACGTAACCCATTTACAATACCGATCCTTGTTAGTGCCCACAGAAGCTACACACCAAGTTTCATTACAATCCTTGCACTTGTTCTTGAGATATCGTGGTGATAGTCAATCAAGAGCTCAAATTTGGTCAATTTTCCTTAGACGAACCTGGCTCATATACAATACCGATCTGTGTTTGTTCTCATAGAAGCAACATACCAAGTTTTATTAAAATCGTGTTAACAAGCTCTTGCTGACAGACCGATCGACCGACAGACCAAAACGCGGTCGATCGCATATATTCCCCCCAGATTCTACCTACGTGGAACAAATTAAATGTAAAATAAACAAAATTAAATTTAAATATTTGTTTTCATTGTGTGTTTGTAGATTTGTGAAAGGATTCAGGAGAAATTTAGAAAATTTACTGGAGGAGAAGGTTCAAAGGATAGGGTGCTGTCTGTTTTATTCAGTACTGTCGTTCTGAGAACCCTGGAACAATTCATCACTAATGAGTTGGAACCAACGTTGGATTATGACAGTGACCAAGATCCGCTATATGAGGTAGATTTTAATAAAATCGAAATATCAAAAAAAGACAATTAAAAAGTATGTATATTTGTTCCACTGATAACGGTTATTTTTTAACCAATAGGATGAAGATCAGCAAAAGCAAGAACATCAACTTGTTCCTGAACAAGTGCCCTGTAAAGTAATTTTAAATGGTTAATGGCTATTTTAGATCCCTTTTTATTACCCTTACTCGATTCCTGATGCCTATTTTTGGAAATAGTGAAAGCGAAATAGATAATATGACCAAAAAGAAAGACATTTTATAAGTATGTAATAATACAAGTGAAACGATTATATCCTTGTCCATTAGGTTAGAGGCAAGAAAAAAGAACCAAACAAAGTCGTTCCAAACAAAGTGCCATTGAAAATAAGGCCAAATGGTTAAAGTTAGTTAGTTAAATGATTTGTTTAACGACTCGACCGACCCTTAGCGGGTTGCATTGTGCAATGCTACAAGTTAAAAACAAGGTAAGCTAAAACCATGTATATTCTAAAATCATAAAGTAAAAAAACGACTAGAAATACTGATACAAGTTGATTTCTTTTGAAAATTGTATAAATTTGCTACGTTCTACTTCATCAAAGAGCTGCCTCAAGGAGTCAGCTCTGAAATGACGAGCGGGCATCTTGGAAATTGGTACAGTCTATTGAGATATGTTTAACGGTGTAAGGTTCCTGACACCCGACACAGTCGGGTGCCGGCTCGCCTCTTAAAAGATGTTTGTGGGTGATATATGTATGTCCTATTCTGGCTCTATGGTAAACCATTTCATCTCGCACACTGTTAAGTGGCGGGGGCTTTTGTCCGACTAACGGGTTTGTTTGATACAGCTTGATGTTTCTTTGTTTGTTCCATCTTTCTTGCCACAATCTTTTTGTGTATCTTGTGATGTGATATTTAAAATCGGAGGCTGGTATGAGCATATCGATACAATTATCATTTAGAGCCTCTTTTGCAGCTTTGTCGGTTATCTCGTTTCCTCGGATACCCACGTGACTTGGAACGCAGCAGAACACTATGTCTTTCTTTGCCAACTTTGGTGGCCTCATCATACCTTTCGAGATGGTCAAGGATAAGTGAGTTTGATATTTGTAGGTTTTGAATTGATTGCAGGACGGACATTGAGTCCACGCATAACATAAACTTTTTGTATCGGCTGATCTTCACTATCTGGATAGCGAGATATAGAGCTTTAATTTCGGCTGAGAAAATAGAGGAACCATTTGGAAGTCTTGTTTTCAAGGTGTTATTTTCAGTTACAACGGAGGCAGCCGATTTGTTGTCGAGCTTTGAGCCGTCCGTGTAGACGAAATGGTAGTCTTTAAATTCTTCCTTGAGCTCTGCAAAGTGTGATCGAAATAGAAAGGGGCTAGTTGTTTCCTTTGCATAGACCGAAAGGTTCTTTAGTACCACAGATTTGGTGAGTTTCCACTGTGGTACTTTTGGTACTCTGTATTTTGCAATTGACTCTATGGTGATGTCAGCATTATCAAGGTGAGGCTGAACCCTAGCTCCAAATGGAGGTATTACGGTGGGGTCTCTTTCATGGAAACGAGAAAAATCTGATCCAAAGACCGAGTAGAAGGTGGGATTCTTCTTATTTGCATAAAGCTTTGTTGTGTACTGAATAGCGAGTTTAACTCGGCGAATGTTAAGCGGCTGCTCATTTGCCTCCACATGGAGGCTTTCTGTTGGTGTCTAAAAGCGTTTAGACACAGTCGTAAACCTTGATTTTGTATCGGGTCCAGCATTTTTAGGTATGAAGGTCTTGCTGATCCATAGACAATGCTGCCATAGTCTAATCTAGACCGTATCAAGGCTCGGTAAAGCATAAGTTTTGTATCCCGATCAGCGCCCCAGTCATGGGCCCATATTACTCTTAGGAGAGTGATTGCTTTTTGACATTTTCGTTTGAGTTCTTTGATGTGTGGGATAAAGCTTAGCTTGGAGTCGAAGAGTAAACCGAGAAATTTGTTTTCTTTAACAACAGGTATTTGAATGCCAGAAATGTATAGAACGGGATCGTCGTGTTGTTTGCGTTTATTGCAGAAATGCATGCAGACTGTTTTAGTTTGTGAAAATTTAAAGCCGTTTTGGTTGCAGTGAGTGTATGTTCTGCTGTGAGCGTCGCTGCGTTAGATTCATATTCTTACCTCTGCAAGATATTGCGAAATCGTCAACAAAGAGTGAGCTGTCCATCCCCTGTTTTATGTCGGATGCTATTTATTTTTATCAGGAACAGAAGAACGGAAAGATGGATCCCTGGGGGAAACCTTACTCTTGTTCAAAGTGGACTTAGAACACGGCCCCAAGGCGGACCCGAAAACGTCGGTCTTCTAGAAAGGCTTTAATGAATTCAGGTAGGCGGCCTCGCAGCCCCAAGTCAAAGAGGTCTTGTAGTACTCCATGTTTCCATGCTGTGTCATAGGCCTTTTCCAAGTCAAAGAAAACCGAAACGACATGTTCGTTATTGATAAAGGCTTCTCTTATAAACGTTTCTAGTCTTACAAGGTGATCCAGGGTTTTCTTTGTTTTCTAAAACCGCTCTGTATATCGGCAAACAAATTATTGCTTTCTAGATACCAGGTGAGTCTGTCAGCTATCATGCGTTTGGTGGCAGCGAGAACCTTTGAAAGGTGAGCATATAGGTACCTCTTTTCCCCATAGCTCTCGCTGCTGCTAGTCCCTCGACCATTTCTTCCTCTGAACAGTATATCATTTCTGCGTCTGCCACTACGCCCTTCGATACGTAAAGGCATTTGTGTGGAGCTCATTTTACTGTGTGACCGACAAATTGGTTAGCATTGCAGAGGCTATTCCTCTGTTTAGCTGTTGCTACTCGAACCAACAACTCCCCAGATCGCATTCGTTTTACTGTGTAGTTTGAACCAACGATGGCCGTAAGCTGTTTCTCAATCTGGCCGTTTATTCCAGATACAATGACAAACTCCGGAAAAGACATCGGAGGCGATTCAATTTGTATATGAGGCCGTTTTTGCGGCGTTTTCGTGTCATAAGTGTTTTCCATATTGTATTAATAATTTTTCGTCAGGTCTGCCGGCCCCCGGCCTTACTTCGACCGACCTTTTGGCAGCGGGAATTCCGCATGGGGCTAGGTCACCTGATATACTAGACTAGGCGCGGCGGTATTCCCCATCCAACGCCGTTAGATTAGCCCATTAGCCGCAGTTTGGTTAACCTGAACGACCAGCCGTTAATGATCGTGACGGGCCAACACGACCGCCGTTCTTGGGTTGAAGAGTCGGGCCAAAGCCGCGTATTGGCCACCAGGCACTGTATTACCTAGAACCTCATAACCTCAAAAGCCAGGTCACCGTTAGGGGTGCAATCCACGGCAAAGTGCGTTTTTGGGGCAGGAGCACATTCAACGAAGAGGCCCTGCTACTGCAGTCCATTTTGACTAAACGCACAACAGATTGCCACGCTTTTATGCGATCAACGTGGGAACGGTCAGACAAGATAGGTGCGAAAAGATATTGGAGTACTTACATTTAAGAAAACCCGAGGGATCGAAAAATTAAACATGAAGGTAAGGAAAGATTTAAGATCTAAGATGTTACTGAAAAGGTATACATTATAGATAAGGTAAGGTGAGGTGGGGGGGGGGGGGACGGGGCGAGATACTGCGCAAAGGTATATTTTATAATGAAACTGAAGTATTAGATTGTTCGACACCTATAAACCCTTCAGGGTTATATTGTGCCTGGAAGGTAGTTAGAATATCAAGATGGTAGAAAGTAGTTTATTGGTAAAAGGAAAGGAAATTATTTAAGTATTTATTATGGGGCCGAGATACCAGTAGAACTGAGAAAAATCCAGTAAGACTGGTACCCCGAGGGGGGGGGGGGGGTCGGAATATGAACTCCGGCCCCCTTTGGGTCAAGGGGCTCCTTTAAGAATAAAGGGACGGATCCAAGTGGAATTGACAGTAAAATAACCGGAACGAATGTCTTTCTCGTCTATGCAGTTTATCAAAATATACTTTATACCTCTTGTGGCAACCCGGACATTCGGGCGGCATTCCGCCTCGAAGCAGATGTTTATGTGTGGTGTACGTATGCCCTATTCTGGTTCTAAGTATTACCATGTCATCCCGAATAATGTTTGGGGATGGTAGTTCACGTCACACAACCGGGTTAATTTGATGCAGTTTATTGTTGATCTGTTCATTCCAATACTGCTGCCATTTGCCCTTTACATATCTAGAAATATGCAGTTTGTAATCTCACGATGTGGTAAGAAATTCAGAGTTTTGAATATCTAAAGCAACTTTAGCAGCTTTAGCATGTCAAATCCGACCTTTTACACTACCATGTCCGTACTGCTAGCAGTTGTAGCACCGCATAGGGTTAGGGATATAGGGTTTGTTGACTAATTTGAGGAAACCAACTCTCGCGTCTGACAGCAATGATGACCTCCGGAATGTAAATATATGGGTCCCGCGAGATCCGAGCCTACGGCATCCTGTCAATCCGTACTTGTCGAGTTCCTCCTCTGTACAAAAATTTAGTTCAGGGTGGCTGATGACTCCTTTGGTTATTTAGTTAGATTATTTGTTTAACAACACAGCCTACCCTTTGCGTCAGCAACCGTTATCAGCAGTAAGATAGATTTAAATCTTATATAAATACTAAAATATTCTAAAATCTTGCCATATGTGGGTCTTAAAAGTAATGATACAGGTTTATATCTGTTAAAAACGAGATGACTTTACTTGGGCTAGTTTTGTTGAAGAGCTGCTTCACAGAATCAGTTCTGAAATGTCTAGAACGTATCTCGTCGAAATCAATACAGTCTATCAGAACATGTTTTACAGTAAAACGTTTTTGACATCCAAGGCACTCGGGCGGTGGTTCATCTCTAAGAAGGTGCTTGTGGGTGATATATATATGTGCTATTCTGGCTTTGTAGTAAACCATTTCATCTCCCACTGTTTAGTGGCGGGGATTTTGTCCGACTACGGGGTTAGTTTGATACAGCTTGTTGTTTCTTTGTTGTTCTATCTTTCTTGCCACCGTCTTTTTGTTTATCTTCTGATGTGGTATTTAAAATTGGAGGTTGGTATGAGCATATCAGCACAATTATCATTCAGAGCATCTTTTGCAGCTTTGTCGGCTATCACGTTTCCTCGGATTGACCACGTGACTTGTAACCCAGCAGAACACTGTTTTTCTCAGCTTTGCCGGCATCGTCATGTCTTTCTAGAAGGTCAAGGATAAGGGGCTTTCATATTTGTAGGTTTTAATTGATTGCTTTGGAGTAGTTTCAAAGTCTGGTGAGGGGTGCTTTTCACCAATATTTAAAAAGGTTTTCATATCCAGAAGATTTTTCCTCTGTTGAGCCGAAGATACTTCCATTAAAATATCGCCTGAGTGCAATCTTTTGATAGAATGTTCGGAACCAAGGGCAGAATATAAACCTTTTCGAACTGCAAATGGTGAAATTTTGAAAGAACCTCTTGGTTGAAGAATCGGGCCAAAGCGATGTGTTGCCGGCGGATCTCCACGTCGCAAGATAGGACAGCTCAATGACCAGAATCCAGTTTCCCCCAGTAAAGGTCGCAATCCACTGCAAAGTGTGCTCGTGTGGTACTGGAGTACTAGCAACTAAGCAGCCCCCAGCACCTAGACACCATAACGTAGAAGCACACCAGAATGCCACGCCATTATGCGATAAACGTAGGAACACTTCGACAAGGTATTCGATCCTGAGCAGAATCAAAAGGCTGAATGGTCTGACCACTGGAGTGCTTGCAATTAATAATATCCCAGGGCAGAAGGTTCAACATGAGATTTAGATGCTATTATTACTCAGGAAAGATACTGTTATATATTTTACTTTTATAAAGCTATTTTTGTGCATATAGGTTGTAAAGATTGTGCTAGTCGAAGTGGCAATTTATGGGGGTGGGGGAGGGTGCGCTGTGAAACAGTAAAACTGATATCAAGAGGACGGTCGGTATTTGTGACATCCGGTCCTACACAGGGTCAAGGGGCTGCTTTAAAATTCAAAGGGACGGACCCTGAAAACAAAATTAAGAAGACCAAGGGGAATACGTTTAGCATGAAACGGTTTTGATGCTATTATTACTGTTGAAAGATATTCTATATTTTACTTTAATAGGGATATCTTTGAGAGGTAGAGTTTATGAAGATTGTGATGGTTCAAGTGGTAATTTGTAGAAAAGTTGGGGATGGGGAACCAGTGGAACTGCTACGGGACGGTACACTGGTTACCCGAGGCAGGTCAGCATCTACGAGATCCACCCGTCATACAGTCAAGGGACGCTTTGGAGATTTAAAGGGACGGACCCTGGTCCGAGTTAGGTAGATGATCTGTTTGACGACAGGGTCTAGCCTCAGCGGGTCACGTTGTCCCTGGTCCGAAAGAACATAAATTTGCCAAATGCGGATAATACGTATACTTAACTTAACAAAATTAACACTCGGTACAAACTGCATCTGCTCCCACATGTGTATTTATTTCGGACACGAATGGTAACACATATCAGACATGTGCTCCAAGATTTGAGGGAGAAGGGTTTTCAAGTCATTCCCGAGAAAATCATTATATATTCCCTTGAAAGTAGCTATATGCAGTGCGAAAAAAATATATACAATACATAAAAATGGAAACATGCCGAGGGAGATATTGGTTTTATTTCACCAATTCGATGTACTTTAGGGCATGTGCCAGTTTGCCAGCATCCCTCCCTCCGGGAAAAACGATTATACTCAAAAGCGCTGTTTACAGAAACTGACAAAATATCATCCCATGAACACAGATTTTCCTAGCTTCGCATTTCGATTTCTGAGATGAAATCTGGTGAGAGAACTTAAATATCTTGGAATAAACATAGTCAAAGAATATTTATTGTACAAATAATTGTACAAATTATTTCGGACACGAATGGTAACACATATCAGACATGTGCTCCAAGATTTGAGGGAGAAGGGTTTTCAAGTCATTCCCGAGAAAATCATTATATATTCCCTTGAAAGTAGCTATATGCAGTGCGAAAAAATATATACAATACATAAAAATGGAAACATGCCGAGGGAGATATTGGTTTTATTTCACCAATTCGATGTACTTTACGGCATGTGCCAGTTTGCCAGCATCCCTCCCTCCGGGAAAAACGATTATACTCAAAAGCGCTGTTTACAGAAACTGACAAAATATCACCCCATGAACACAGATTTTCCGATCTTCGCATTTCGATTTCTGAGATGAAATCTGGTGAGAGAACTTAAACATCTTGGAATAAACATAGTAAAAGAATATTTATTGTACAAGTTAGTTAGTTAGTTAGTTATTTGATTGGTTTAACGACACCGCCAACCTGTTGCAGGTCATATTGTGTCATTCCTGGTAAATTTATACTTTATTGATTAAAAATGATTATAAAATAAAATCTTAAATATACTAAAAAATATACTAATAATAGACTTAATGGTGGTCTACACATAGGAATACATGTTAATTTCTTTTAAAAATTCTAGGACCTTGTTGGAATTTACCTTCTCAAAGAGCTCTCTCATGGAATCAACTCTATAATAACGGGGACGAATGTGATTGAAGTCTATACAATCTATCAAGATGTGTTTCACTGTATACCGTTCCTGACAACTTATACATTCGGGTTGTGGTTCACCTCTTAAGAGGTGTTTGTGAGTAGTGTAAGAATGTCCTATTCTTAATCTGTGAATTACCATATCGTCGCGAAGGCCATTTAGGGAGGACAATTTGCGCCCTACCAAAGGGTTAATTTGGTACAGCTTATTGTTGGTTTGTTCATCCCAATATTGTTGCCATAGATTTTTGACATATCTAGAAATATGGCAGTTAAAATCTGATGACGGTATAAGGAAATCTGAGCAGTCTTGGTTTAACGCTTCTTTGGCGCCTTTGTCGGCTGCCTCGTTGCCCGGGATTCCAACGTGGCTCGGTACCCAACAAAATATTATCTCTTTGCCAGCTTTTACCACTTCGTCGTGCTTCTCTATCAAGTCCAAAATTATTGGGTTGGATACCTGTAAGTTTTCTAGTGACTCAAGCACTGACATGAAGCCAAGCACAATATGAATTTTTTGTAGCGGCTAATCTTGACAATTTGCATAGCTAGCTGCAGGGCTCTAACTTCTGCAGAGAAAATAGAAGACCCATCAGGGAGCCTGGTTCTGAATGTATTATTTTCTGTGACAATAGCTGCTGCAGCCTTGTCCTCAAGTTTGGAACCATCGGTATATATGAAATGGTAGTCATTATAATTATCCTTTAATTCTGCAAATTTTGACTGAAATACACACGCGTTAGTTCGTTCTTTTGTGGACTCCGAAAGAGTCTTCAAGACAACAGGTTTCGTTAACTTCCAAGGGGGCTGGCTAGGTATTTTGTAATTTGCAACAGATTCAACGATTACACCTGCTTCTTGCAGGTGTGGTATAATCCTAGTTCCAAAGGGGGGGGGGATAGCATTGGTACCTCTATCCGCATAATGTGATCCGAAAACAATCTGATGAGTAGGGTTATTTCTATTGGCGTAAAGTTTTACACAATACTGCATGGCAAGTTTTACCCGCCGTATATTGAGAGGTTGTTCATTTACCTCAACGTGTAAACTGTCGGCTAGGGATGTTCTAAAGGCATTTAAACATATTCTTAAGCCTTGATTCTGTATCTGTTCTAGCATCTTGAGATATGATGGTCTAGTTGAGCCATAAACTATACTGCCATAGTCCAGTCGCGATCTGATTAGATCTCTATACAACATGAGTTTAGTATCACGATCTGCTCCCCAATCGTGGCAGGAGATGACTCTCAGTAAATTTAAGGCCTTCTGACACTTTCTTCGGAGGTGTTTGATATGTGGGATAAAACTAAGTTGGCTATCAAAAATTAAACCTAAAAATTTGTTTTCCTTGACAACAGGGATTTGCACATTACAGATGTGTAGAACTGGATCGTCGTGTTGTTTTCATTTTTTACAAAAGTGTATACAAACCGTTTTGGTTTGTGAGAATTTAAAACCATTCTTATTCGCCCAAACTTGGAGAGAATAAATACTCTGCTGAAGACGACGCTGTATTAAATTCATACTTTTGCCTCTACACGACATGGCAAAATCATCCACGATAGTGAGCTATCTATCCCCTGTCTCAGTGTATCTTTTATATTGTTGATTTTTATCAGGAAAAGTAGAATTGAAAGGATGCATCTTTGGGGAGAGCCTTCCTCTTGTTCAAAGTATTCTGAGAATATTGTGCCAAGGCGAACCCTGAATCGACGGTCGTCCAGGAATCCTTTTATAAACTGGGGCAGACGGCCTCGGAGGCCGAAATCAAAAAGATCCTTTAGTATTCCGTGTTTCCATGCTGTGTCATAAGCTTTTTCCAAGTCGAAGAAAACGGTAGCAACATGTTCCTTGTTATTGAAAGCTTCTTTCACAAAAGATTCTAGTCTTACAAGATGGTCCGGGAAAAACGATTATACTCAAAAGCGCTGTTTACAGAAACTGACAAAATATCATCCCATGAACACAGATTTTCCGATCTTCGCATTTCGATTTCTGAGATGAAATCTGGTGAGAGAACTTAAACATCTTGGAATAAACATAGTAAAAGAATATTTATTGTACAAATAATTCTACAAATTATTTCGGATACGAATGGTAACAAATATCAGACATGTGCCCCAAGATTTGTGGGAGAAGGGTTTTCAAGTAATTCCCGAGAAAATCGTTATATATTCCCTTGAAAGTAGGTATATTCAAAGCGAAAAAAATATAAACAATACATAAAAATGGAAACATGCGGAGGGGGATATTGGTTTATCTCACCAATTCGATGCACTTTACGGCATGTGCCAGTTTGCCGGCATTCCTCCCTCCGGGAAAAGTGATTATACTCAAAAGCGCTGTTTACAGAAACTGACAAAATATCATCCCATGAACACAGATTTTCCGATCTTCGCATTTCGATTTCTGAGATGAAATCTGGTGAGAGAACTTAAACATCTTGGAATAAATATAGTAAAAGAATATTTATTGTACAAATAATTGTACAAATTATTTCGGATACGAATGGTAACACATATCAGACATGTGCTCCAAGATTTGTGAGCGGAGGGTTTTCAAGTAATTCCCGAGAAAATCATTATATATTCCCTTGAAAGTAGGTATATTCAAATCGAAAAAATATAAACAATACATAAAAATGGAAATATGCGGAGGGAGATACTGGTTTATTTCACCAATTCGATGCACTTTACGGCATGTGCCAGTTTGCCAGCATTCCTCCCTCCGGGAAAAACGATTATACTCAAAAGCGCTGTTTACAGAAACTGACAAAATATCATCCCATGAACACAGATTTTCCGATCTTCGCAATTCGATTTCTGAGATGAAATCTGGTGAGAGAACTTAAACATCTTGGAATAAACATAGTAAAAGAATATTTATTGTACAAATAATTCTACAAATTATTTCCGATACGAATGGTAACACATATCAGACATGTGCTCCAAGATTTGTGAGCGGAGGGTTTTCAAGTAATTCCCGAGAAAATCATTATATATTCCCTTGAAAGTAGGTATATTCAAAGCGAAAAAAATATAAACAATACATAAAAATGGAAACATGCGGAGGGAGATACTGGTTTATTTCACCAATTCGATGCACTTTACGGCATGTGCCAGTTTGCCAGCATTCCTCCCTCCGGGAAAAACAATTATACTCAAAAGCGCTGTTTACAGAAACTGACAAAATATCATCCCATGAACACAGATTTTCCGATCTTCGCATTTCGATTTCTGAGATGAAATCTGGTGAGAGAACTTAAACATCTTGGAATAAACATAGTAAACGAATATTTATTGTACAAATAAGTGATCTTAATATATAGGAATGCCCAGATGCAAGAAAAATATTTTAATAATTGCAATAAAAAATATAACAGAATTAACATTATCAGTGGTGAAATAATTTTTTCAACAAAAACAAATACTAGGAATAAAGTTGCTCATCCCTGTCTGTTCCCCAGTCCTGAGCAGATATGACCCTCAGCAAATTTAGTGCCTTTTGGTACTTTCTTTTCAACTCTTTTATGTGAGGAATAAAACTGAGTTTGGAATCGAAGATCAGCGATGAAAATTTGATTTCTTTGACTACTGGTATTTCAGTGTTGTCAGAAATATATAGAACCGGTTATTCACACTGGTTACGTTTCTTGCAAAAATGTTTGACAAAATTTAAATTGTTTTTATTCACCCAGTCTTGAAGGGAGTTGATGTTTTGTTGGAGGCGATGTTGTATTAGATTCATATTTTTGCTTCTGCAAGAGATAGCAAAATCATCCACAAAGAGTGAACTATCTATCCCATTTTACAGTATCCCTTATCCTATTAACTTTAATCAGAAATAGTAGAATTGACAGGATACATCCTTCCGGGAATAATGTACCAGGACGTACTCTGAAACGACGATCGTCTATAAAAACTCTTTAACCATTTGGGCGGCCTGCCTCGGAGCCCCAAATTAAACAGGTCCTTGAGCACTCCGTACTTCCACGCTGTATCATACGCTTTTACCATGTCGCAAAAAAACTGTGACAACGTGCTCATTATTGATAAAAGCTTCTCTTACAAAAGATTCTAGCCTTACGAGATGGTCCAAATTACTCCTCTGTTTTCTAAATCCGCTTTGCACGTAAGTAAGCAAATGGTTGCTTTCCAGGTACCAACTCAATCTATCTGCTATCATTCGTTCAAATGTTTTGCAGAGGGAGCTTGTAAGAGAGATCAGTCTATAATTATGGGGGTTTGTTTGATCTTTGTTTGGTGTTGGTATTGGTGTCATTGTAGCTTTTTCCATATTTCAGGAAAGCTGCCTTTATTCCATATATGTTTTAACTGTTCGAGTAGGATTTCCAGAACGGATTCTGGAAGGTGCTTAAGAACCTGATGATGAATGTCTTCTGGTCCTGCGGCGCGAGAGCTATTTATACTTTTAACTCTTTCATTGAAAGTCAATGTTGTAGGTTTCAGCATTGTCAGGTGAGAAGTTTAAAGGGTTTCTTTCTTCAGCTTTTTCGTGGTGTCGAAATTCGAGGCTGTAATTTTGTGGTGATGGATTATACATGAAGGCTTTACCAAGAGTGTTTCATAGATCCTCCAAGTCGGTGCGTGACTGTTACTAATTCTGAGATGGCTTGCTGAACCGAAGGAGTTTTTCTGGAGATATCTTGCGCACCATGCCCAGTTTTTTTTTTTTTTTTTTTTTTTTTTTGAAGAGATGTGTTTGAAAACGTATTATTGCCACGAGACTTTCTTGCTTTGCTTTATAGTTTCACGTGATATGGCTTGTGGTCTTTTATGTTCTTACTTGCTTGTAAGATCTGGGTGGTTTGGAAAGTGTTTTAAGGCTTCTTTGCGAAGAGCTATAGCGTGCTTACATTCGTCATTGAACCACGGCTTGTGTGGTTTTTTACGGGCTCCTGATGTCTTTAGGATTGATTTTGCAGCTATGCTCTGGATAGGAGCCGTGAAAAGTAAAATTGGATCGTCGTCGCCAAGTTGTCTCTTGGAATAATGACCAGTATGCTTTATTAAATTTCCATTTTGGAACCCTTTCCTCACGTTAGGGTTTAGATTGACTCAGTAAAATAGGAAAATGGTAACTGTCATAAAGGTCATATTAAACTGTCCAGCTAAAATTAAGCAGGATATTAGCGGAAGCTATAGAAAGGTCAATAGAGGTTTTTCTACCAGTACCGCGGTGGATCTATGTAGGTAATTTATCGTCAAATAAGGATAGGTTGTGATGATTTAGGAAGTTTTCCACCAATGTTCCTTTACGGTCAGTGTTCCTGCTGCCCAACAGTATGCTGTGGGCATTAAAGTCGCCGAAAAATAAGAATGGCTTACGTAACCGGTTCAGAGGGTCATTTAACTGTTGTGGCTGGGGTTTCAATGCTAGTTGTAGGTAGATGTTACACAAAGTAAAAGTTTTGAATAGGATAATCCGGGCCGCTTGGTTAGTTTGTTAGTTATACGATTTATTTAACGACACGACCGTCCTTAGCGGAGTACATTGTGTCAAAACATGTTCAGTAATTAGTGACCAGAGCACAATGCTACAGGTTAAAATCCAAGTAATCTAAAACCGTGTATATTCTAAAATCATACAATAAGCGGGTGCCGGCTCGCCTCTTAAAAGATGCTTCTGGGTGATATAAGTATGTCCTATTCTGGCTCTATGGTAAACCATTTCATCTCACACACTGTTTAGTGGCGGGGTTGTTGTCCGACTAAGGGGTTAGTTTGATAGAGCTTGTTGTTACTTTGTTTGTTCCACCTTACTTGTCAGTCTTTCTGTGTATCTTGTGATGTGGTATTTAAAATAGGAGGCTGGTATCAGCATACCAGTAATATTGTCATTTAGAAACTCTTTTGCAGCTTTTTGTCGGCTATCCTGTTTCCTCGGATACCCAGGCGACTTGGGACCCAGCAGAACACTATGTCTTTGCGAGCTTTGGGCGTTCGTCGTGCCTTTCCAGAAGGATATGGGGGTTTGATATTTGTAGGTTTTTCATTGATTGGAGGACGGACATCGAGTCCACACAAAACATAAATTTTTTGTATCGGCTGATCTGGATGGCAAGATGTAGAGCTTTAATTTCGGCTGAGAAAGTAGAGGATCCATCTGGAAGACTTGTTTTTAAGGTGTTGTTTTCCGTTACAAGCGAGGCATCCGATTTGTCGTCGAGCTTTGCGCCGTCCGTGTAGACGGAATGATGGTCTTTAAATTCTTTCTTGAGCTCGGCAAAATTTGATCGAAATAGCAAGGGACTAGATGTTTTCTTTGCATAGACCGAAAGGTTCTTTAATACCACACGTTTGGTGAGTTTTCACTGTGGCACTTTTGGTACTCTGTATTTTGCAATTGACTCTATGATAATGTCAGCGTTATCGAGGTGAGGCAGAAGCTCCGAATGGATGTATTACGGTAGGGCCTCTTTCATGGAAGCGGGACGAATCTGATCCAAAGACGGGTTGTACGTGGGATTCTTCCTATTTGCATAAAGCTTTGTTGCGTATTGCATGGCCAGTTCAAATCGGCGAACGCTAAGAGGCTGCTCGTTTGCCTCCACATGCTGGCTCTCTGCTGGTGATGTTCTAAATGTATTTAGACACAGTCGTAAACCCTGATTTTTTATCGGTTCAAGCATTTTTACGTAGCACGGTCTTGCTGATCCATACACAATGCTGCCATAGTCTAATCTAGACCGTATCAAGGCTCGATAAAGAATGTTTTATATCCCGATCTGCGCCCCAGTCACGGGCAGATATTACTCTTAGGACGCTGACTGCTTTTTAACATCTCCCTTTGAGCTTTCTGGGATAAACCTTAGCTTGGAGTCAAAGAAAAAACTCAGAAATTTGTTTTCTACAACGACAGATATTTGAATACCAGATGTGCATAGAACGGGATCGTCATGTTGTTTGCGTTTATTGCAGAAATGCATGCAGACTGTTTTGGTTTGAGAGAATTTAAAAAAGTTTTGGTTAGCGAATGTTTGTAGTGAGCGTATATTCTGCTGCAAGCGTCGCTGTATTAGGTTCATATTCTAGCCTCAGCAAAATATTGCGAAATCGTAAACAAAGAATGAGCTGTATATCCCCTGTTTCACGGTAAGTCGGATGCTATTTATCTTTATCGGGAACAAAAGGATGGAAAGAATGCATCCCTAAGGTAAACCTTCATCTTGTTCCAATTAGTCTGACAACACGGCCCAAAGGCGGATCCGAAAACGCCGGTCCTCTACGCTTTAATAAATTCAGGTAAGCGGCCTCGCAGCTCCAAGTCAAAGAGGTCTTGTAGTACTGCGTGCTTCCATGCTGTGTCATAGGCCTTTTCCAAGTCACAGAAGACATGTTCATTATTGTTAAAGACTTCTCTTATAAAAGAGTCTTACAAGGTGGTCCAGGGTACTTCTTTGTTTCCTAAAACCACTCTGTATATCGGCAAACAAATTACTGCTTTCTAGATAACAAGTGAGTCTATCAGCTATCATGCGTTCAAATTTTTACACAATGAACTTGATGAGGAGATCGGTCTATAATTGGGCTTGTAGGGTCTATGTTTGGTTTTGGTATTGGTATGATAATGGCTTCTCTCCATATTTCTGGAAAGTTGCCAGATTTCCAGACTTGATTAAGCAGGTCCAAAAGTATTTCCAGGTTTTATTTCCAGGGTTTAAGGGTTTGGTAGTGTATGTCATTTGAACCACATGCAGAATCCGAATCCGAATATGGTGATTTTTCTAATATATAGCCTAAATCTATCCGGGCCCCAGGATTTTCGGCCGGGCCCCAAGAAATCTGGACCTTGGGGCCCGGAGGGCCCCAAGGTAAAAATGGTTAATTTCGAGCCCTGGAATCGTAAGATTTGTTTAAGTTCTGTCGGAATTTATTCAGTGAGAAATCGCAGTTGTAAGATTCACTATTGTCCGAGTAAAAGTTTATGCTGTTTCGTTCTTTAAGTGCCTATGTCGGCTAAAGTCTTCGCAACAGTGTTTACAAGATGAGTTATGTTCAAATGTTTCCCCAGGACATCAGATATTTCTTTTCTCCCCGTTACAATGGTATTATTCGTTTGCAAGTGGTTCACTGGACATAGATAGCCTCTGCCGGATAGTTTCCTAACCCAGTTTAACTTGGAAACAAACTCCTCCCATGAGCGTTTTTTACTTTGTTTTAGTCTTGCGAGCGATCGCATTGAGCCTTTTATATTCCATTCTTCTAACGGTGTTCCGATGATTAGTGAACTGTTTTAACGCTTGTTTTCGAAGAGCTATTGACCGTTTGCATTCGTCATTGAACCAGATTTTGTGTGGTTTCTTGCCACAACCAGATATTTTTGGGGATAGTCTTTTCCGTTATTGATTGTATCAGAGCATTGAATAATAAAATAGGGTCATTATCGTTTTTAAGGTGTTCTCGTGTAATCTACAACGACAGATATTTGAATACCAGATGTGCATAGAACGGGATCGTCATGTTGTTTGCGTTTATTGCAGAAATGCATGCAGACTGTTTTGGTTTGAGAGAATTTAAAAAAGTTTTGGTTAGCGAATGTTTGTAGTGAGCGTATATTCTGCTGCAAGCGTCGCTGTATTAGGTTCATATTCTAGCCTCAGCAAAATATTGCGAAATCGTAAACAAAGAATGAGCTGTATATCCCCTGTTTCACGGTAAGTCGGATGCTATTTATCTTTATCGGGAACAAAAGGATGGAAAGAATGCATCCCTAAGGTAAACCTTCATCTTGTTCCAATTAGTCTGACAACACGGCCCAAAGGCGGATCCGAAAACGCCGGTCCTCTACGCTTTAATAAATTCAGGTAAGCGGCCTCGCAGCTCCAAGTCAAAGAGGTCTTGTAGTACTGCGTGCTTCCATGCTGTGTCATAGGCCTTTTCCAAGTCACAGAAGACATGTTCATTATTGTTAAAGACTTCTCTTATAAAAGAGTCTTACAAGGTGGTCCAGGGTACTTCTTTGTTTCCTAAAACCACTCTGTATATCGGCAAACAAATTACTGCTTTCTAGATAACAAGTGAGTCTATCAGCTATCATGCGTTCAAATTTTTACACAATGAACTTGATGAGGAGATCGGTCTATAATTGGGCTTGTAGGGTCTATGTTTGGTTTTGGTATTGGTATGATAATGGCTTCTCTCCATATTTCTGGAAAGTTGCCAGATTTCCAGACTTGATTAAGCAGGTCCAAAAGTATTTCCAGGTTTTATTTCCAGGGTTTAAGGGTTTGGTAGTGTATGTCATTTGAACCACATGCAGAATCCGAATCCGAATATGGTGATTTTTCTAATATATAGCCTAAATCTATCCGGGCCCCAGGATTTTCGGCCGGGCCCCAAGGTAAAAATGGTTAATTTCGAGCCCTGGAATCGTAAGATTTGTTTAAGTTCTGTCGGAATTTATTCAGTGAGAAATCGCAGTTGTAAGATTCACTATTGTCCGAGTAAAAGTTTATGCTGTTTCGTTCTTTAAGTGCCTATGTCGGCTAAAGTCTTCGCAACAGTGTTTACAAGATGAGTTATGTTCAAATGTTTCCCCAGGACATCAGATATTTCTTTTCTCCCCGTTACAATGGTATTATTCGTTTGCAAGTGGTTCACTGGACATAGATAGCCTCTGCCGGATAGTTTCCTAACCCAGTTTAACTTGGAAACAAACTCCTCCCATGAGCGTTTTTTACTTTGTTTTAGTCTTGCGAGCGATCGCATTGAGCCTTTTATATTCCATTCTTCTAACGGTGTTCCGATGATTAGTGAACTGTTTTAACGCTTGTTTTCGAAGAGCTATTGACCGTTTGCATTCGTCATTGAACCAGATTTTGTGTGGTTTCTTGCCACAACCAGATATTTTTGGGGATAGTCTTTTCCGTTATTGATTGTATCAGAGCATTGAATAATAAAATAGGGTCATTATCGTTTTTAAGGTGTTCTCGTGTAATTGACTGATGGCATAATTCCTGAAATTGTAACCAACCTGCTTGGTTAAAATTCCATTTGTCTACTCTTTCTTGTCGTGGTGGAATGGATCTTTAAGTAAAATTGGATCGCTTCCATATAGATCGTCTAACTTTCCAACTAAAATCCAGATACAGGTTAGCAGATGCTATAGAGAGGTCAGCAGAGCTTTTCGAACTAGTGCCCATATGGAAATATGTTGGTGTTTTGTCATTGGATAAAGACAGGCTGTGATGGTTTAGTAGGTTTTATATTATCTCTCCTTTCCGATCTGTTGTATGGTTGCCCATAAGGGGCTATGGCATTGAAGTCGCCCAAGAGCAATACCGGTTCGGTAGTTAGTTTAATAAATCGTTGATTTCGTTTGGTGGCGGTTTGAGAGGTGGAGGGAGGTATATGTTGCGAATTGTAAACGTTTTTTCCAATTGTGACGCGAGTTGCCTGCCTCTGAAGGGTTGTATTTATTGGAATTTTACTTTGTGGGACTTCTGTTCGCATAAATGTAGATACATCGATAGCTCGGTCATTATTAAATATGCTATTGTAGATAACGTAGCCTTTTAGGTTGGATGGGTTGTTTTTTGTACCGTAAGTTTCTTGGATACAGAAAATGGCTGGACTACAGTCAAGTATTAAAGTTAACACAACAATATAGTTGGTCCAAAAACCTCTAAAGTTCCACTGAATAGCCATGTTACTTGCTATTAGCCCGTGACCGTTGCATCAAAATCCTGGGTAGATTTGGTTGTGTGGAGAGTTGAGTGGGGCATGCCGTTCTTTGGTCTGATGTGTGCAGCTGTACTGGTCGCAGTGACAGCGGTGGCGACTGTCCCTCCTCAGACCCCTCCATCTCCATCAACGGTTGGAATCTGTTGGAGGCCTGCTGCACACGTTCTAGGGCAAGGCGGACCTTGTTCTTAAGTTTTGACCTAGTCTGTTTGTCTGGGGTTTCACTTTACTCCTGGTAGACGGATTATGTGATGGCTTACTGGATGACGGAGTACATGGATGGGCGGATATGGATTACATCTCCAGCTCGGACTTGCTCACTGTGGTATTACAATCTGCCGAGTCAGTATTGGTGCCAGTCGGAACTTTCGACTTTTTGGGGGTAGTTTTTACGCGGCATATTATTTAAGTCGTGACTCAGGTGATATCCCTTTGGCAAGAAGCTTCTCGGGTGTCAATCTTGACAGCGGCAGCGTATGAACGACTTGATGATTGTGAGTTGTAGACCAATTTTCGTGCCTCTGGGTACGGTATGGAGTCTTCATGTTTTACATTTTGCACTTCCTTCTCCGCCAACCACATTGGGCAATCCTTTGTGTGGTTTCCCTTGCAGTTAATGCATTTGGTATCACCAGTACAAAATTTGAAGTCATGACCGTTCTCACCGCAATTTGCACATGTCATCTCCGATCTTTTACACTTACTGCTACAATGTCCATACCGCTGGCAGTTGTAGCACCGCACAGGGTTGGGGATATAGGGCTTGATGCCTAACTTCAGGTAGCCAACTCTGACGTCTAATAGCAAAGATGACCTCCAGAAAGTAAGAACATGGGTCCCGCGAAATTACGGCATCCTGTCACTCCGTACTTCTTGAGCTCGTGTTCGAGTTCCTCCTCTGTACAGAAATTTAGTTCAGGGTGTCTGATGACTCCTTTGGTGTAGTTCAACGTCTGATGAGGGATGCTTTTCACTGGTATATTAACGAAAGTTTCCATTTCACGAAGATTTCTGTTGAGCTAAAGATACATGTGTCAAAATATTGCCTGAGCGGAGTCTTTCAATAGAGTGTTGAGAACGTACGACAGAACATACACCTTTTCAATCGCAAATGGTTAAAGTTTGAAAGAACTTTGTTGTGGCGAAACAACAATGTACTCAAAGTAATCAGTAGGATGAGACTCGATATCTAAGCGCGGACGCTTGTTAGCGCCTTGTGGTGTATTGTGAATCTTTGTGTTGATAGTTTTCTTCTCCATATGTGTGTTTTTTTTTTAATTTTCTCCCAATTCTACCGGTCCCGGCCTTACTCTGACCACCTTACTTGGCAGCGGGGGTTTCCCACTGGGACTAGGACACTTGGGATAGCAACAACATTTGTACATGTTGAAATTTCAACTTAAGTCGCAGTATGGTTTACCTAAACGACCAGCCGTTTACTGTCATGGAGGGCGACCATGATCATCCCTCTTGGTTGAAGAATCGGGCCAAAGCCATGTGTTACACGCAGATCTCGACGTCGCAAGATAGGACAGCTCAATGACCAGGATCCCGGTAAGGGTCGCAATCCACGGCAAAATGTGCTCGTATTGAACTGGAGTACTAACAATTAAGTAGACCCCAGCTGCTGGAGACCATAATGGAGAAGAGCACCACAGATTGCCACGCTTTTATGCGATAAACGTGGGAACGCTTCGACAACGTATTCCACCGTGAGCAAGGCTGTAAGGTAAGACCAATGGAATACTTGCAATTAAGAAGACCCCTGGGGAAAGGTATAGTATGAAACGGTTTTAATGGTATTATTACTATGAAAGGATATGATTATATTTTATTAATTATGAGGATATTTTGGGGAAGTAGAAGTTTGGAGATGTAAGAGAAAAGGTGTTTATTTGCAGAGAAGGTAGGGTTGGCTGACGGTGGTGGGGGAGGGGGGCGGTGGCGAGATACCAGTGGAACTGCCGCGGAGCAGTGAGACTGGTACCCCGAGGAGGGTCGTTATCTATGAGATCCGGTCCTCCATAGGATCAAGGGGCTCCTTTAAAATTTACAGTTACGGACCCAGATCCGGGCCGCTTGGGCCTGGAAAGGCGTGCCCAATTTAATTTCACTTTGAAAAATCTCTTTGCTTAGAAACATGGCGGTACCACGAAATGGTTTATTGTAAAGTGGTTTTGGTTGCAGGGGTAGAGAGCAGAACGAGGAATTCCTATGGTCGTCCTCTGCCAGTTGTAGCGGCCGGGGGTGTTGTGGCGACCTTTTCCGTCTGCCTCATTCACCTCAATAAGGGGGTTGAATCCACTTTTGTTTTCGATTGTGCATTGCTGCAGTTTTTCCTTCACCAGCCGGACCAGTCAAGGCTACTCTGTTTACTCCTGGGGCTTGGTGTCGGTGGTCTAGCCGACCTTTGCCTCTTACTTCGTATTGGTGGAGATCGAGTGGTGTTAGTTTTTATCGGTGTAGCCCCTTGAAGGGCTGGTGTTCTCGCCTTAGGTCTAGCAGCGCCCTTTGAGGGAGGGCTGCTGGCTGAGTGTTCGACTGTAGTTTAGGACTGGGTGGATTTAGGTGACTGGTTCAGTTGGTTCACTTGAATGGTTCTGTTGCCGCGTAGCTTTTGGTGTTGGTACACAAGTTTACGCGCATCTAGGTAAGGAATGGATTGTTAATATTTGACCTTCTGTACCTCTTTTTCTGCGAGCCATACTGGGCAATTCTTTGAGGATACTTGATGGACGCCTTTGCAGTTAATGCATTTGCTTTGAGAGGTACAGGTTTTGTAGTCATGACCATCTTCGCCAGTTTGCCCCCGTTTTCTCAGTTTTTTTTTTTTTTTTTTTTTTTTTTGCATCTGCTTCTGCCATGCCCATATCGTTGATAGTAACAGCAGCGTACGGGATTCGGTACGTAGTTTTACGCCGAGTTTAGGTAGCCGACCTTAATGTCTGTCGGAAGCGTTGACCTTTGAAAAGTCAATACATAGGTTCCGCGGAAGCTAAGTCTTTGAAAACCCGTGACTCCTTATTTGCACAGTTCAGTAACGAGTTCTACCGCCGTACAAATTTTGAGATCAGGGTGGGTGACCTACCCGTTGGTGTAGTTACGTGATTCATTAGGTGTAGTTTTGACCGGTGTGTTTATGAAGGTTTTTGCTTTGTTGCGCCGAAAAAACTTGAACAGTATATCGCCTGAGCGTAAGTCTTTTACGGTATTTTGAGAGCTAATAACTGATGTTACATCATTTTCTAAGGCATAGGGTGAAAGGTTGAACGGACCGTTCTCGGGAGTAATTATTATAAATTCAAAAACAGGCGTCGGAGGAGACTCGATATCTATGTGGGGGTGCTTGTTTTTTTGTTTTTTTTTTTTGTTTTTTCCTTTTTGTTTTTCAATACAATCCATATAATTTATTTTAGTTTTCTTCCAGGTTTACCGGACTCGGTCCTACTCTGACCACCGAATCTGGCAGCGGGGGTTACCCGCCCAGGGCTAGGGCACCTGGAATACTACAAGCACCTATGTGGGAAGGCTCAACAACACAGGAGGAGTATCGACCCGATTGAGTCGGATTTTTTTTTTTAATTTTAACGACCAGCCGATCGTGACGGGCATGGAATTCACGACCGCTCCTCTTGGGCCGAAGATTCGGACCAAAGCCACGTGATGGCAACAGGTCCCCATAGTAGTAAATATATGCGAGAGGCCTACGTAATGGAAAGAGTGCCTCAATGACCAAGACTCCTATCTTGTGCCACTATGGGATGCAATACACGGCACAGTCGATGATGGGACTGGAGTATTTTCAGTGAAGAAGACCCCAGCACCTGAAAATCAAACTGGAATGCACAACAGATTGCCAAGCTTTTATGCGATTTAAGTGGGAACGTTGGTAACCTTGTGTCTGTGAAATGGTGCTGGTACAGAAAAGTGAACCTGGTTATTCAGGGACACTGACCAGCCTATAGAGGCCATACTGTGCCGGTCTCAATTAAAAGATGCGATGGAAAGGGTGAGAATGTTTATAGGTTTCCACTAGGGTACTATCAGTAAAGAAGACCTCAATCAGTGAAGGTGAAAATGTATCTTGGTAGAGATATTTATTGGTATGGATTTTTCGGCGATGCTTTGAATGAGTGTGGTGAATAAAATAACTGGATTGTCATTTCCAGCAGAGTTCTCTCTTTTAATACTATGATGGCATAATTCATGGAACAACGACCAGTCGGCTTTACCGAATTTTCACTTTGGTACCCCTTCTTCGCGAAAGGGTAAGGTAAACTTGAGTAAAATGGGAAAATGGTCGCTCCCGTAAAGATCATCCAAAACCTTCCATGAAAAATCTAAAAACATGTTTGCGTAGGTAATAGACAGGTCAATAGAGGTTTTTAAACCAATGCCCGGGTGAATGTACGTTGGGGATTTGCCATTGAATAAAGATAGATCATGATAGGTTAAAAGATTTTCGACAAGTTTCCTGTTGAAATCGGTGTTATTGATGTCCCATAACGACTGTACGCATTGAAATCGCCCAAGATACTGGTTTGGGAAGTTGGTTTGGTTGCGGTTTGCGAAGTGGATTGAGGTATATGTTGCAGATAGTATACGTGTTGTCTATTGTAACGTGAGTTGCCTGTGCGTGAAGGCTTGTATTTATTGAAATTTTATTTTGGAAGATATATGTTAGTATAAATGTAGATACTCCACCGATAGCTAGGTCATTGGTAAATATTTTATTGTAACTTACGTAGTCTCTTACGTATTCTGTATCGTAAGTTTCTTGGATACGAAAAGAGCTGGATTATGGACATGTATTAAAGTAAGCACATCAATATAGTTGGTGCAAAAACCTCTGATGTTCCACTGAATTATAATTATGCTATTTGCTATTTTCCGTGACTAATGTATCAAAATCCAAGGTGGTATTGTTTGCATCGGGAGTAGAATGGAGGAATGCCGTTCTTTGGTCTGATGTGAGAAGCTGTTCTGGTCGCAGTTGCTGCGGTGGCAACTGTCCCTCCTCAGACCTCTCAACCCCCATCAGCAGGTAGCATCTGTAGGAGGCCCGCTGCACACGTTCTCTGACAAGGCGGGCCTTGAGTTGTGACCCAGATAATATCCGTTTGGCAAGAAGCTTCCTGGGTGTTAGTCTTGGCAGCGGCAGCGTATGAACGATTTGATGACTGTTAGTTAGTTAGTTAGATCATTTAAGGACACAGCCTACCCTTAGAGGGTTATATTGTGTCAGCAAACTGTTATAAGGAGTACAATAGATTTAAAATCTTTTTTATTAGTTAGTTGTATGGTTTTTTTAACGACACGGCCAACCCTTTGCGGGTCATATTGTGTCTTCACAGGTTCATAACGGATAAAAAGTTAAAATGTGCATTGGATATCAAAAGCAGTGTAAACCTAAAAGCATGTCTACATAATAAAAGTAAATAATATAAACAATGTAAATACTAAAAATACTGATACAGGTTTGTTTCTTTTCGAAACTCTTAAAATAAAATTTTACACGGTTGTATTTTATCGAATAACTCTGTCATGGAACTGCCAGTAAAATAACGGGAAGTCTATGCAGTTTATCAAAATATGTTTTACTGTACACCACTCTTGGCAACCCGGACATTCGGGCGGCAGTTCGCCTCGAAGCAGACGTTTATGTGTGGTGTAGGTATGCCCTATTCTGGTTCCATGTCATCCCGAACAATGTTTGGAGATGGTAGTTTACGTCCCACAACCGGGTTAATTTGATGCAGTTTATTGTTGAACTGTTCATTCCAATACTGCTGCCATTTGCCCTTTATCTAGAAATATGCAGCTTGTAATGGGATAAGATATTCAGAGTTTTGAATATCTACAACCTCTTTAGCAGCTTTATCAGCTGCCTCGTTGACTGGTATTCGTGACTTGGAACCCAACAATACCGTATCACCTTTCCCGCCCTTACAGCTTCGCCATATTTTTCTACTAGGTCAAAATCTTGTAGATACGAAAATTTTCTAAAATCTTGCCATATCTAGGTCTTAAAAGTACTGATACAGGTTTATGTCTCTTAAAACCGAGATGATTTTACTTGGGTTAGATCTGTCGAAGAGCTGCTTCATAGAGTCCGCTCTGTAATGTCGCCCTAGGCACCCAGGCAGTGGTTCGTCTCTAAGAAGATGCTTGTGGGTGATATATGTATGTCCTATTCTGGTTCTGTGATAAACCATTTCATCTGATTTCACATGATTTCTTTAACGACACGACCGACCTTTAGAGGGTTACATTGTGTCAGAACATGTCAGTTTGATTGATAGATTGACTGGTTTAACGACAACAGCAACCCGTAAGGGTCATATTGTGTCGGTTCTGGTAGAATGGAAAAGTCAATTGCTACTAATAACAATTAAAATAGACAAAACAAGAAATGTATAAACTAAAACCCCACTAAATTCAATTTAAAACTTACTGTACAAGTGCATTTCTTTAAGAAAAGAAATAATTTTGCTTGGTGCTACCTTTGTAAAAAGGTCTTTCATGGAATTCACTGTAGCAGCGCGCTATCGAATGTTCTGAAAATCTACGCAATTGAGTAGAATATGTTTTACAGTAAAATGTTCTTGACAGTCAATACATTCTGGAGTCGCATCGCCTCTCAAAGGATATCCATGGGTGATGTAAGTATGCCCGATTCGGGTTCTATGCATAGCCATTGTGTCCCGCATGTTGCCGAGAACCAGTGGCTTTTGGCCAACTATTGGTTGAATTTGAAAGTTTGTTATTTCTTTGTTCATTCCACTTTTGTTGCCAAAGGTTTTTTTTACATAACTTGAGATATGAGTTTAAAGTCGGAGTATGGTATGACAAGTTCGGATATGTTGTAGTTTAGCGTCTCTTTTGCCGCCGGGTCCGCAGCTTCATTACCCGCTATGCCGACGTGGCTTGGCACCCAGCAAAACACTAGGGATTTGCCGTGTTTGATTGCCCTTTCATAACGTTCTATTAGGTCCAAAATCATCGACTTCGACACTTGCGGATTTTCTAGTGATTGTAAAACCGATAAGGAATCGACACAGATAAGGAACTTTTTGTACCTACTAATCTTGACGATTCCCATGGCTAGTTGGAGTGCCCGAACCTCCGCCGAAAAGATGAAGGAGCCGTTTGGTAATCTTGTCTTCAGGGTATTTGATTTTGTAACTATTGAGGCAGCAACTTTGTTATTGAGTTTAGATCTGTCCGCGTATATGATGGTGAAGGTAGGTTTCCTTTATCTCAGCAAACCTAACTTTGAACTCTTCAGCATTTGTTGCGTCTTTGGAAAGTTTGTCAGAGTTTTGTTTATGGTTGGTCTTTGTATTTTCCATGTTGGGTATTTCGAAACTTTTAAGTTTGCAATTTGCTCGACTTAGATTCCAGAATTATTAAAGTGGTTACGGATTCTGGTGCCAAAGGGTGCGATAACCCTAGTGCGTGTGTTTAGGATTTCTGAATGGTCTTTTCCGAACACTGTCTTATGGGTGGGGTTTTCTTTATTTGCATATTCTAAAATCATAACCAGCGACAAGAAATACTGGTACAGGTTGATTTTTTTTTTCTAAATTGCATAAATTTGCTAGGTTCTACTTCATCAAAGAGCTGCTTCAAGGAGTAAACTATAAAATGACGTCAACGGGCTTCTTGGAAATCGGTACAGGCTATCAAAATATGTTTCGCTGTGTAAGGCTCCTGGCGTCCGACCCGACTTTAAAATTGCATGAACTTGCTTGGTTGGAAATCGGTACAGTCTATTAAAATGTTTCACTGTGGAAGGCTCCACTTCATCTCGCACACTGATTAGTGGCGGGGTTTTTTGTCCGACTAACGGGTTACTTTGATACAGCTTGTTGTTTCTTTGTTTGTTCCATCTTTCTTGCCACAGTCTTTTTGTGGTATTTAAGATCGGAGGCTGGTATGAGCATGTCAATACAATTATCATTTAGAGCCTCGTTTGCAGATTTGTCCTCTAACTCGTTAACTCGGATACTCACGTGACTTGGAACCCAGCAGAACACAATGCCTTTGTCAGCTTTGCCGGCATCATCATGCCTTTCCAGAAAAAGGATTTAGACACAGTCGTAAACCTTGATTTTCTATTGGCTCAAGCGTTTCAGGTATGACGGTCTTGCTGATCCATACACAATGCTGCCATAGTCTAATCTAGACCGTATCAAGGCTCGGTAAAGCATAAGTTTTATATCCCGATCCGCGCCCAATTATGGGCGGCTATTACCCTTACAAGGTGAAGTGCTTTTTGGCATTTTCGTTCAAGTTCTTTGATGTGTGGGATAAAGCTTAGCTCTAATCTAGACCGTATCAAGGCTCGGTAAAGCATAAGTTTTATATCCCAATCTGCGCACAATCATGGGCGGCTATTACCCTTACGAGGTGAAGTGCTTTTTGGCATTTTCGTTCAAGTTCTTTGATGTGTGGGATAAAGCTTAGCTTGGAGTCGAAAAGTAAACGCAAAAATTTGTTTTCTTTAACAACGGGTATTTGAATGCCAGAAATGTACAGAATGGGATCGTAGTGTTGTTTGCGCTTATTACAGAACTGCAGGCAGACTGATTTGGTTTGTGAGAATTTACAACTGTTTTGGTTAGCGGGTGTTTGCAGTGAGTGTATGTTCTGCTGCAGGCGTAGCTGTATTAGGTTCATATTCTTGCCTCTGCGAGATAATGCGAAATCGTCAACAAAGAGTGACCTGTTTGTCCCCTGTTTCACGGTATGTCGGATGCTATTTATCTTTATCAGGAACAAAAGAATGGAAAGAATGCATCCCTGGGGGGAAACCTTCCTCTTGTTCAAAGTAGTCTGACAGCACGACTCCAAGGCGGATCCGAAAACGACGGTCCTCTAAAAAAAACTTTCAACAAATTCAGGTAGGCTGCCTCGCAGCCCCAAGTCAAAGAGGTCTTATGGTACTCCGTCCTTCCATGCTGTGTCAAAGGCATTTTCCATGTCAAACAAGAAAGTGACGACATGTTCGTTATTGCTAAAGGCTTCTCTTATAAACGATTCTAGTCTTACAAGGTGGTCCAGGATATTTCTTTGCTTTCTAAAACCACTCTGTATATAACGGTAAACAAATTATTGCTTTTGGCAAGTGTTTAAGGGTTTGGTATTGTACGTCATCTGAGCCAGCCGCGGAATCGTGAGATTTGTTTAAGGCCTGTCGGAGTTCATTAAGTGAGAAATCACAGTTGTAAAGTTTATGTTGTTTTGTTCTCTAGGTGCCTTATTAAGTCTTCGCTATAGTGTTTAGAGGATGAGTTATGGTCAAATGTTTCTCCCACGACGTCAGGTATTTCTTTTGTTCATGTTACAGTGGTATTGTTGCTCACTGAACATAGACAGCCTTTGTGGGATATTTTCCTGACCATGTCCCAAGTACTTTTAATGAATTTTTCCCGTTTAGCTTCCCATGGGCGTTTTTTACTTTGTTTAACAGTCTTGCGAGCGATCACATCGAGCCTTTTATATTCCATTCTTCTAACGGCGTCCCGATGATTGATGAACTGTTTTAATGCTTGTTTTCGAAGAGCATTGACTGTTTGCATTCATCGTTGAAAAAGATTTTATGTTATTTTTTTTTACGACAGCCGGATATTTTGGGGATAGTCTTTTCCATTATTGATTGTATCAGAGCCGATAATAATAAAAAGGGTCATTATCACTTTAAGGTGTTCTTGTGTAATTGATTGATGGCACACCTCTTGGAATTGTAGACAATCTGCTTTGCTAAAATTTCACTGGTCTACTCTTTCTTGTCGTGGTCGAACGGACTGTTTAAGTTAAATTGGACAGTGATCGCTTCCATGTAGGTCTTCTATAACTTTTCAGCTGAAGTCCAGATACAAGTTAGCAGAGGCTATAGAGAGATCGATAGAGGTATTCGAACCAGTGCGGATATGAAAATATGTTGGTGCTTTGTCATTGAGTACAGGCTGCGATGGTTTAGTAGGTTTTCTAGTATCTTTCCTTTTTGGTCTGTTGTATGGTATTGTATTGTATTGTTCTTTAGATCCCTTTCAACTGCTATGGTCATGTCGGGATCCCCCTGCCACATTATACTGAAATGGGGCATTCTAGCCCTCCTTCTAACCCTTACATGTGGAATGCCTCACAGGGTAGCAAGGAAGAGTCCCAATTTTAAAGTCTTAGGTATGACCCGACCAGGGTCTGAAACCAACATCTTCCAGTCTCGAGGCGGACACCAACCACTAGGCCACCCAGGCTGGCCTGTTGTATGGATGCGCCAAAAGGGGCTGTGGGCACTGAAACCGCCCAAGAGCAATACTGGTTTGGGTAGTTGGTTTAGTAAATCGTTTATTGCGTTTGATTGCTGTTTAAGAGGTGGAGGGAGACATATGTTGCAAATGGTAAACGTTTTTCCTACTCTAACGCGAGTTGCCTCCTCTTGAGGAGCTGTATTTATCTGTATTTATTGGAATTTTACTTTGAGGAATATCTTTTCGCATAAATGTAGATACTCCATCGATAGCTCGGTCATTGGTAAATATGCTATTGTAACTAATGTAGCCCCTTAGGTAGGTTTCTTGGATACAGAAAACGGCTGAACTATGGACATGTATTAAAGCTAGTACATCAATGTAGTTGGTTCAAAAACCTCTAATTTTCCGCTGAACTATAACCATTTTGTTTTCTATTAGCCCGTGACCGATGCAGCAAAACCCTAGGTGGTTTTAGTTGCACGGGAAGTGAAGTGGGGAATATCGTTTTTGTTTTTTTGTTCTTATGTGTACAGCTTGACTGGTCGCAGTGACTGCGGTCGCGACTGTCCCTCCTCATGCGCCTCCACCTCCATCAAGGGAGGAATTTGTTGGAGGCCTGCTGCACACGTTCTCTGGCAAGGCGGGCCTTGTTCTTTAGTTTTGACCTAGTCTGTTTGTCTGGGGTAGTTACTTTATTCCTCGCTGATGTACTAAGTAACTGAGACACTAGGTTCTTGGATGGGTGAAGAGACTGACTACACAGTAGATTTGGTTATTTTCGAGTCAATTTTAACGGCCACTGTCTTGTATGTTTTCTGTTCCTTTCCCCACGTTACGGTTGTTTGACATGCTATTTCGAGCTTAGGTATTAAATCTCCAGCACTCTCTTTTCCAGTTTCCAGTCTTTTGAACACGCCGCGTGGTTGCCTTCGCAGTTGACGCACTTCACGGTAAAAGCTGTGCAGGATTCGAACAGATGGCCCTCTTTTGGCCACAATTTGAACATGTTGGCAAGCTGTTGCGGCATCCTGTCTTGGTATGTCTCGGTATGTCCATACCATAGTTGAAGCATCTCATCGGATTTGGGAAATACATTTTCACTGGTAGGCTCAAACAGCCAATCTGAACAGATCTGGTTTGCCAAATGTTAGTACCACAGCACCTGTGCGACCAAGAAATCTTGCCTCTGTTACACCTTGTGGTTTCATTTCTGTTTTCAGCTCATCTTCGGAACAAAATTTATGTTCCGGGTGTACGACGACTCCCAGGTATCCGCCATCTTTCCCACTAAGGGATGCAACCCACGGCAAAGTGCGTTATTGTGACTGGTACTATCACCAGCTACTGTAAGACATCTTGATGGATGCACAACAGGTTGCCACGCTCTTATGCGGTTTGCGTGGAAACGGTGCAACGAAGGTCCTTGTTAGTTCCCGGTGTGGTCTTTAACAAAGTTGCAACGGAGTTAATGTGTCTGGAGTACTACAACTAACTAGACTCCAGGCCCCGGATTCACAAAACCTCCCTTAACTTAAACTTAACTTACCCCTGACTTAAATTTCTTAAGGCTTATTTGTCGATTCACAAAACACACTAAGGTCAAATTTAAATTTCAGTGACCATTTGTGTCGTTTGCACCGACTTCAAAAACTAGGACTTCACCCAATGTAACAGATCGAAACCTTCCACAGGCATGTTTTTTACTATTTGAAAATCCATTTTGATACTTTTTCGAAGAATCATAGCATTTTTCTTTCATTTACACTTTCACTTAATAGTTAAGGGACCTCGGCACCTTCCTTAAAATTTTGCTGCTGAGTTAAGGGCCCGCTAAGTGCACTTTTAAGTTTAGAGGTATGGACCACTTACACGTCCCTTAACTTATCCTGATTACGGGATGATTCAGCAAATTTGAAAGATTTAAGTGAAATTTTAAGGGACGTTCGTGAATCCGGAGCTTGACGATAATCCTAAAAGGGTTAAAGGTTAACAAAAAGGTCACGAAAGGTTTTCTTCAGTGCAATTAATCAGACATCAGTTGATCAGGAAAGAGTTTTAATCCTTTTATTATTCTGCAAAGATATTGTTTATGGAAAGGCATTATTGTTATTATTTTTTTTTGGAGGTTTTATAGTAAATATGGTGGTGGAAGAGTGTTAATGTCACTCATGTGGAAGTTTATAAAGAAATTATGAGGAAAAAAGGGATAGCCAGATACCAGTGGAACTGCTGTAGGACACCAAAAAACTGGTACCCCGAGGAGGGTATCGGTATCTATGAGATCCGGCCCTCTATGGGGTCAAGGGGCTCCTTCAATTAAAGGGACGGACCCACGATTACTGCATGTCTCTGCATTTATGTTTGTTCTTAAAATAGACTTACGTGCTGTTGAGAAAACGAAGGTCGTTAACCTAATGTACTTTAAACAGTTTATACTTAAAGATAATTAATTTTTGGCACGAAATATTTCACTGAATTTGTTTGTTGTCAGATTAATTTTCTGAGCTAATTCTGAGCTAATTTTTTTACACGCAAGATGCAAATAAAAATCTGCCGTTCAAACGTAAAAAAAAAATAAATAAATAAAAAAAAAGCAAAACAAAAAAAAAAAAAAAACAAATTCTGTATATATATGATGTTTAGTTCAGTTTTATTCTCAATATCAAAACAACACAAAGTGCGAACTGTAATCAAAATGTGCTTGCAAAGCACGTTTTTTCATAAAATTGACAAAATATCACCAATAAACACATATTATCCTAAACGAAAAATAATTTTCGCCAATGCTAACAATCTGCCATAACACATAGATATCGCAAGTCTCCAAGCATGCTCAATGGTATCTACTGTATCATTAACACGACTAGATCTGCCCAGGGATAGGTCTGTTAACATGACCATGACCCAATTCTACTCTTTTGTATATGTATGATATCACAGCTATTCTAGAAAGCTAAAGAAATTATAATCGTGAAAATGGAAATTACACGAGCTGACTAATACTGACTTCATTTTGACTAAATTAGCTTGCCTAATCACTACGAAAACGCAAAGCAAGATAACATTCCTGTATAAAAAAATAAGTATTTCACTGATAAATAACCCAAATTATGGCAATAAAATTAAATTTGTGAATTAAGGCTGGATAAAAATTAATGAATCATAATTCTATACCAATAATCTGGGGCATAATTTCTGATTTTTTGTCAATATGTTAAGCAATATTCCCAAGCCTTAAACTGGGTCATAATGTCGTTTATTTATTGTCTTTTTTTTTTTTTTTTTTTTTGCTTTTTTTTTATAAGGTACATCTCGAGCGTAAAAGATACAAGGAAGGACCACAGTTTGATGTGTCCTTGAACAATGACTATCGTCACGGTAACTTCTTTCAACATGCATGGATATATCAACATGCATTTCAGTAACACTCACTTACACCAGTCACGGAAGCTTAGCAACAATACATGCGGGAATGTTTCAGTATTTCTTTTATAACATCACTCAGGGAAATACTTCAGTATTTTATTAGTAACATCACAGTAGGAAATGTTTCAGTATTTTATTAGCAACATTACACTGGGAAATATTCAGTAGGATATCAACAACTTCACAAGCGGAAATGTTTCAGTATTACCAAACATCACAGTGAACTGAAATGAGGATCTCGGCTTCACAGTAAGACAACACACACCGACTCATTCTGACTTATTACACTCAATGCACACACCGCACAGGCAGAAGAAATGCGTAGCAGTATCTCAACAGTTTTCTTTACTAAATTATGTTTAGCATTTTTAGCCTGACATGCCAGGGTGGGTCGATGTAAGATATTTTGCTTTTTCCTAGCTTTTTTTCTTCCCTATCTTGGTGGAAACTATTCCCACGTTATGAACCCATGTGTTTTCTTAGCGATTCTCCAAAACTACTATTTTCAGCCTTTTTTTTTCATTAACAGTAACATTATACACACTTTCATAATTTTAAAAGCGCATTAAAAGGTTTTGGACTCTCTGTTAATTTCTCTACATGCTGTTGAACGTTGCTCTAGGCCCGAAACATTGTCTGTTTTTCCCCTTCGATTTTTGTGGCGAATTATTATCGAGAGTTACATAAATGCGTTGTTTAAGTCAATAAAAATATGCCTCAACTGCTGCAGTTTTGGTGGAATCATGAATCATTCATGTGTTGTTTATGTTTACGGATTACCAGGAGTTGCATTTAAAGGACACCCATATTAAGCAATAATTCTGACCACACAGGGAGAACGAGAGAGAGAGAGAGAGAAGGGAAGAGAAAGAGAGAGGGGGGAGGGGGTAGGAAGATGGTGTGAGTAAGCAGGACAAACCCCACAAACCAGCCCGCCGGTTTAAACAGCCTGCCCTGTAACCAACCCACATAAACAAACGAGCCGCATCAGCCAGAAACACAAAACTAACATAAAGGGGCTACTATGTCATGGAAGCGCTGGTAACCAATTAACTTTTCAGGCTAACAACATTCTTATTGATTACATTTTTTTCTAAGCAATGGGACCAGGCTTACTCGTAAACTAATCACACTGGCGTTTTTAGGGTGAAAAAAGTTCTCCAATTTTTATCCCCCTTTTGTTTTCGTTACTCGCGACAATTTTTTTCCTCAATCACTAATCGAGTAAGCCAGATCCTTCTAGACTGGGAATAATAAATCTACTTGAGTGACAGAAAAAGTAGTTCCGGGATTAGCAGGCATGATATAGGGAAAGCGTCGATTTGTAGAAACACGTCAGAGCCTTGACTAACATGCAGCGGGTTAGTAAATAAATGTCTTTATAAAGAGAGGTGTCCAGGGTTCTGGTAGGATCTTGTCTACGCCAGGAATCGCTGAGGCATGCTCCACTGGTTTGTTTAAAATTATCCGCGGTGACTTTTTGGTAACTAAAACAGACACAAAATAAACAATTAACATACGCGATACAGTGCACTATTTTCTTTCTTTTTTTTCTTTTTTTTTTTTTTACTTACTACGCTCATGTGATATGCAGCTTAACTAATTTAGTAAAGGATTGGAATTCACAGACCATGAAAAAATTATAGAAATACGAATAGCAAACTCAAAGCTTTTTTTTTAAATAACAAACTTAAATAACAAGCAGTGTTATTACTGCAATTTCGAACAAGCATGTCCAAGGACATGACCCAACCGAGTTACTACACAAGGAAAGAGAGAAAATCTCTAAAACGAATACTGTTATTCCAAAAAATGAAGAACTTTGTTTCTGGACGTAACCTTTTCATAATTTAATACACAAAAACGAGTTTCCCGGGTGACATCCCAAAAAAAAAAAAAAAAAAAAAAAAAAACACAAGCACGTCCAGGAACATGGATAGCAGCCCACGAAAGTTCACGCGTACTATTGAAAAGATAGTAAAGAAAAAGAAACAAAAAACCACATCAAGAAAAAAAAAGAAGTAGACTGGGTAAAAAACCACTTCAAGAACTATGTAAAATGCATTTAATTCGAATTTGGAAGCTACCCGAAAAGGGATGTTGGAGAGGTTCGGTTTTGGCGATTCACATATTTACCGACATTTACACAATTTTACAAAAAAATTTAAATTCCACCATTTCGGCATTTTTTTTTTTTTTTTTTTTTTTGGTCATTTGCGAAAAAAGCAAAGTCCAGGTGGAGAAGCACCTAAGAAACTTTCGATTAAAATGTTATAACTATTTGAAAAAGACTTGAGAGCAATGAATGGTCTGACAATCAGTTATTTACTACCATTTATTACCGTTTTTGCCTAACTTCAAAGTTCCGCCATTTCGGCAGTTTTTGGCGAACCGCGAAAAAAAATATAGCCTGGTAGGCGAACCCCTGGGAAACATCCCTGCGTAACACGTAAACGATTGGAGTAAAACTGTAGGAGGAGTAGCATTTTAAAAATGGGTCAAAACGGGCACAAAAAGTGCCGCCATTTTGTCAGTTTTTCGTCAATCGTCAAAAAAAAAGTAACAGCCAGTTGGGGGACCACCCAGGGAACATTCCTGTGTAATGTCACAACGGTTGGAGCAAAACTGTAGGGGAGTAGTATTTAAAAGAAAAGTTTAACATACGCACATACCCACACACATTCAAGCCCCCTATAGTGATACGACTAACCCAGTCCGACAAAGTCGGCTGGGTTGATAAGATTAGAAATATTTAAACATCTAAAGATACAATGGTGTAATTTTATGCGAAGAGCCGAATAAAGTTCAGATGGAATTTCCAACCTTACCAACTAAATCGTGCCACTGCACGCAAACAGCAAACATAACATCAAACGACACACTCAGCCTAACAGACTAAACTGTGTCATTCTATGTAAATAGCCGATATGACATCGGGCATCAAAGCTGTCCGCAAAGAGCCGATAGGACAAAACACCACACTCTCAACGTCCATCTAAGTACAGCACATCCAGACATCACAAGACAGGCTCAGACAAAAAAAAAGCGACATTCTACGCAAAAACCAGACACGATACAGGACAACCCTCTAAGGCTAACCGACTAAATGGTGTCAATCAATGCAACAACTGCTTCTACAAAACACTGGCCTATTCCCGTCAACTTTCTTTCTGTTATAACACGAGATCCTCAGTTCTCTTTCATATGCATTTTTTTTTCAACGCTGCTCTAATTTCTAGTTCAGTTATCCGCAAAGGTTTTTCCTAACTTGTCGTTCGGACGGGAGTTACCGGCAGTTTCCCAAAAGAAGCCCCCCCCCCCCCCCCCATTTAAAAGCCCCGGGGCTCTTATTAGGAAACTGTTTCCCAATAGAAGCCCCGGGGATTCTATTTGGAGTAAAATAATGACCTGATTGATTGATTTAACGACACCCGCAACCCGTCAGGGTCATGTTGTGTCGGTTCTGTTGCTATAGGAAGAATCAGTTGAAACCAAAATCAGTTAAAATAAACAAATCAAGTAGTGTATACATAAGACCTGAAAAAAAATCGTTTCCTAATGAAAGCCCCCCTCCTTCCCTATAAGCTCGTAGAACTCGTGTTTACTCGCAATGCAGACACGGTGCACTTGATCCTTTGATATGAGGCAAACCCCCAGGCACGTTCTGCGTCGTTGCTTAATCCTGTGCTTCGTGTTTTACACGGGACACTTTACCAGGTTCTTTCAGTTACTGTTGTTTTTGTGTGTTTTGTTATTTTGTGTGCGGATATCGGCAGCATGTAGCGCTTTAATAAAAGACTGATGGTAAATTTTCTTTTTTTTTTCAATAGAAACTTATTAACACCCCCCCCCCCCTCCCCATCTAAAAAATAGAAGCCCAGGGGCTCTAATTAGGAAACTGTGTCCTAATAGAAGCCCCGGGGCTTCTATCTGATTTCTAAATAAGCGCCTGAAATTGGCCGTTTCCAAATAGAAGCCCTGGGCTTTTTTTCGGAAACCCCCGGTACTAAGCAACAGGCAAACGGGGCGACCTTATTCCAAGCCACCAAACATTCAAGCAAGCATGCTGTGGGGGGGGGGGGGGGGAGCTCCTTGCGTAGGGCTTATTGACTGTTTTTCGTGACGGAAATCAATCGAAGCGAGCACGTTTTAACGATTTTTTAGCGTATGCAATTATGGCAAATATTTCAATGTGCATATCAAGTGAAATATATTGAAGTCAACTTCAGTATCACAATCACAAGATGTATGCCGACATCCTTACCATATGAAACGTGCGTAAACCAGCCCACCTTCTAAACTGTTACATAGAACAACAGTATATGTCTAACATAACATCATTTTCACACCAAAAGTGCTTGCATTAAACGGTTATGAGAAATGATGTAACTCGTGCATATGCATGACTTTAACAGAAGACTGGCATCACAGCACACGTGATACATGGTTGTAACCATGCCAACGATACTGATTTTCCCAATGACCGAGGCACAGCTTTGGCAACAATTAGAGGAATCTGCCAATGTGAAGGTCGCTTACGAGTCAACATGATGGAATTATATTTTTAAAACACTCAAAGACATATAATTTCAATGAAATCAGGTGAGAATGTATGTCACAGTTTATGTCATTATAAAGCATGCAGTGTCTGCATCTGACACTGTTCTTTTTTTTTTTTTTTTTTTAATTTTTTATATTTTTATTTATTTACTTATTTATTTATTTTTTTTTTGGTATGAGCTGATCGGGGATTCCCCCCGTTTTCCAAGGAGAGGGAGATAGAAAGATGGATAGCAATGGGTTGTTTGAATATCTGTAAATACATTACAAGAAATAAACGTTTAACAACAAAACTGATATTGCCGATTGTTTCAATGGCGACGAGGATGAAACGTTTGTGAAGGATTTAGCCGTGTTTTCAAAGACAGGCTACTTTATAGTGACGCTGACATTTGATGATATTGATAGAAAGTTGATCATTCCGTTGAGCGGTGGGAAATTTCAGTGAACCGACAGGTGACATTCTGTCTCTGTTTCAGTAATATGCAGGAAATTGTGTGAACACCATATAAATCCGCATTTTTTTGTTTGTTTGTGTGTTTGTTTGGTGTTTAACGTCCCGTTCACCACTAAGATGGGTATATTAGGACGCACTTGCTACACATACAAGTGGGAAAAAAGAAGGAAGAAATGAAGTATTAGTAAAAGAAGAGTTAGAAAGAAAGAAATTCTGATTAGTCGCCCCTTACGCCATGCACGGAACAAAAGCTTCCACCCCCCCCCCCCCCCCATCCTACAGAGGGGGACCTTTTTTTTCTTTTCTTTGGGGGGGGTGGGGGTTAGGGGAGGTTGTGGGGGGGGGGGGAAGACGGTTAGTGGGTTAGTGCAAGTTTTATGCAAACGTGGCTGTAACTTTGTTGTACATCTGGACAACAGTTTGCCCATGCTGGATTATGCAAATGAGGGAAATTCCCATGAAGTTCCCAAGAAGTGAAGTCACTTGAACTTGTTTGCAAACACACGTGTTCTTGTTTACAAATACTGAACAGCTGATTCATTGACAGTGTGTGTAAAACGGCTACTACAGAAAATCCCTTGCTTCCCTCATTTGATCCACGGTTGGATAACGTTTCCACAAGATGGTAAAGACCTTTTACGCTTTATAAGGAAGAACATAACAAGCACATAACAAACGAACAGAGACAATTGGCTACACTTCTACATAAAGCAGACATGGAAATTCGGGAAATATATTATACCATGGTGGGGGAAGACGAAAAGAACTTTGATGAAGCAACTGACATTTTGTTCCGAAATCGAATGCAATTTTCGAAAGATATGAATTTCGGCATATGAGAATTGGACAGTGAGCCGTACATCAATTTGTGTGCCGACTGCGGAAGAAAGCCGAGTCACGTGGGTTCGCTAGCGATGACAATGCTATTCTGTTTCATCTGATTGATAAGTGCCGAAGCTCTCAGTTGAAGAGCAAGCTCTTGGAGAAGCCAGAGACTGCAACTGTTACTGATTTTCAAGACGTGGCACGGGAGTACGAGCCTGTGGAATCACAGATGAAATCGTTATCCCTGGAAGGGGGAACTGGTGGCAGTGGAAGGAATGACGTCAGTGTGGTTTGCCGGAAAGGAATGGGGGAACAACAGAGGCCCAAAGACACTTTCACCCTTACAGCCTGAACTGTGTCACTGCAGGCGGAGACCCGGCAGGCCACATGACGACACTTTCAGCCTTACAGCCTAAACTGTGTCACTGCAGGCGGAGACCCGGCAGGCCACAGGACGACACTTTCAGCCTTACAGCCTAAACTGTTTCACTGCAGGCGGAGACCCGGCAGGCCACAGGACGACACTTTCAGCCTTACAGCCTAAACTGTGTCACTGCAGGCGGAGACCCGGCAGGCCACAGGACGACACTTTCAGCCTTACAGACTAAACTGTGTCATGTAACGCCACAAATAATGCAAAAAAAAAATTAAATAAAATAACACCAGCAGCTTTTGAGACTTTTTCGTGACCTTTAATTGTAGTTAAAACCAAGGTCTTCATTTCGTTTTTAAACCCGGCAGGCCACAGGACGACACTTTCAGCCTTACAGACTAAACTGTGTCATGTAACGCCACAAATAATGCAAAAAAAAAAATTAAATAAAATAACACCAGCAGCTTTTGAGACTTTTTCGTGACCTTTAATTGTAGTTAAAACCAAGGTCTTCATTTCGTTTTTAAACTGATGTGATCATTCGTTGTGTACAACCTCTCATTCACTAAACGGATTCTGCTGAGGAAGTCACTCTTATACAGGGTCTTGACACATCTCGGCCCCTTGCCAACTCGGCACTTTTTGGACAAGTCGGCACCCATTTTTTTTAGACATCTCGGCACCCGTAAGAGACATCTCGGCACCCACCCTGCAAACTCGGCACCCACCCTGCAGACTTGTACCCCGACTTGAAAAAAGTGAATTTTGTGCATGTGTTATATTATTCGAGATAAATAACTGATCGGAGTAAATTAAGTTATTGAACATTTACTGTCACCATAACTCAGTCCAACTGCAATTAAGGTACCTACATTTCTCCGGAGGCAATGGAATTGGATTTCATTCGCTCGACAAGACAATGTCGCTATTAATTGCAATCAGTAGGGGCAAGTTTTCACGGACTTACTCAACCAAGTTCGATTTCATTCGCTGACAAGACAATGTTGTGCTTAATTGCAATCAACTTGAGAACATTTTGTCGGAGTTACTCAACAAAACGTGTTTTCAATGGTTTCGAAATTGTTAACTATACTTTCAAAATTGCATTAATACGCGATGTTTTCTCCGGAACTCATCACAATTGCCATCTGCAACCTAACCACGAAAACTACTGAGCGAGATTAAATTGGCAGCACATATCTATTTTGGATAGTTTTAAACTTTTCAGCTGGATATATATTAACGATTGAAATGTTTGTGGATATATGTTTATCGTGTAAAGAAGGCATCCGCCCTCGCCAGCAGATACTGCAGTTTGTCGAATGCGAATGGTTTCAGCACAGGAAATGTGGATCGGGGATTTCTCAACAAGAGTTTCCAAAAACAAAGAGAGGTTAATTTAATTTCAGATAATTTTTAAGCAATTTTGGCCGCTTTTAGAAAACCGTACTTTTCATTTTACACACCATTTTAATGCCTATATCAGTTTGCTTAAATACAGATCGGCCTGAATCAGTTTGCTTGAATACAGAAACCACCTGGATGTCTTCATCAGCCTGGCAGATAAAAGACTGGTCTATCTTCGGACGGTTAATAAGGACAAATAACGATGTTCAAGGCTGGCATTATCTCCTGAACGCTCGCGCCAAAGCAAACTTGAACTTGTACCTTTTGATCGGTTTACTTCACCTCGTATTACGACAGTAAATGCCCGTCTAGCTTCTGAGGGAAAACTTGAACGAACACAGAACAGCAAGTATCGCGCAGTATCCGCCAGGACTGCGTCCTTGTGGGAAGAATATCGAAATGGATCACGTTCTGCTTCTAAGCTTTTGAAGGCAGTTGGACAGATCTACGCACCTTTGCATTAGGACGGAAGTGTTTTGTAATTTGGTGACCAATTATGGACGTGTTGTGTGATTTTATGAACATTGTGAACATTTATGCAGTGTAAAACGATAAAGTTTTAATCGAAAGTTTTTGTGATCAGTGTGAAAAATGAACAAGCGAAAAAAAATTAAAGAGTTGTTACACTTTTTCGTAGCAAGTGAAAATAAAATCTGAAGTGTTATTACATTTTTTCTTTCTGCTAAGATTGGGTGCCGAGTTTGTATGACGACTGCCGAGTTGTCTTTCCCTGGGTGCCGAGTTGGCAGGTGCCGAGTTGGGAAGGGGCCGAGTTGCCCAAACTCCTTACACAGCGGTTCTCACGTGCATCGCTAGGCAACAAGAAAACAGAAAGGACTTCCTCCAACCACCAAGTCTTTCAAATAAGAATGTTGTCGAGGCCTCTTGGTGCAACGTTTGTTGATATTATATGTAGAAATCAATCGAAGCGTGTATGTTTTTTACTGATTTTAGCGCGTGCACTTATTGCACACGTGAGCATTGCAATATCCTTATCTGGTAAAACATGTTGAGATTTAACTTCTATATCAAACTGAATATGTATGTCAACATCCATACCAAACTAAACATGTGTAGGTCAACATCCCACCACAGTAAATATGTGCAAGTCAACCAGGATGCCACAAGAGCATTTTAACATCCACTCCGGGATTGGTCCAAAAAAAAAAAAACCGCGAAACAACCCTGTGAGAACTCAAATACTTGAATCGTGCCATTTTTAAATTGACTGCTTGAATGAATTAAATTCTTCGCTGACGTCACTAAACCAACAAATCAAACATCAGTCACAAAAAGTCTCCGTGAATCATGACAGAAAGGTTTCCACTCATACAAACTGAACTCCGTTGAAAACGCGCCAAAAAATCGGAGATATCTTGTTCAGGTAAAGACCTGTAACCCAAAATCAGTAAGCCAACCAACCAAACGCAAAAAAAAATACATAAATAAATAAAAAAATTAAAAATAAATAGATAAAAGACGACCTGCTTGTTACTGGAGGTATGTCATTGGCTCTTGCTTTTGTCCTGCTGCAGGTCCCCGCGGAACTGGAGCACACACTTAGCGAGTCTCCCGGGCCCGTCCAGACAGCACGAGTGGCCGCACGCGTCCAGGATGTCCACCCGCTGGCAGTTAGGTAAGCGGGATCTGAGCAGCTCCGCGCCCGACACGTGCAGCAACTGACACGGGGCGCAAGGGCAAAAAGAGAGAGAAAAACAGAAACATTACTGAACGCTGGACACGTGACTATTCTGGACATGTGACCTACACTAGCACATAACCTGCAATAGACACGTGTACTACAAGAGGACAGAGTCCTCACTGTAAATTATAAAATGGCTACCTCAGGATGATATGCAAACGCGGCGACTGTAAGTGTTTTTTTCCTTCCCTTCCTCACTTTCTCAAGATCTCTCTAACACCAAACGCAGCAACACAACGCACTATTTTTTTCCTTCTATTACGCACACAGCGCACTATATTTTCGGTCCACGTTTTGACGCAGACATCCGCTCACCTCATCCTCCCTTCCCCACACTATTTGTGTAGGCGCCTGTATACGTTTCGCTCTCTCTTCAAATTCCCGGCCCTCGGGACCGCTGTCTATTTTCTGTATAGCTTTGAACACTGCGAAACAAGAACGCATTTTAAAACTGAATCATTATTTTTTTATTAGATAAAAATAGATTTTTTTTTTGCTAATGGGCTTTACTACAAAACACATCACTCCCTATTTCGCTCGGAAAGAATTGCAAAGGAATACTCCAGGAAATGTTTTATACCAAGTGACCAAGTTCTCGATAAGAGTTTCGGAACAACCCAAGCAGTTGGGTTTCACTAAACTAATTGTACCCAGTCACCACAAAACAAGATTTATTTCCACTCCAGGCATTTGCGGAAACGAGAAGGTTTTGGATGCAATCACATGCGCACAGAACAAAATTTCGAGTGATTCGACTGCATGGTAAAAATAGAACACTCACGGCGCGTCATATATTCATTTCGCGGCAGGCGCATTTTTAAAAGTCCTCTCAGCACCTGTTTGCAAAAGAACGCCTCCAGTTAGCTTTACAGCTTTTCTCTTAAGTACAAGTCCTTCAATATTTTTCTCCCTTTTTAAATTTGTTTTTAAAATTGTATTTATTTATTTGTTTATCGTTGTTTTTTTTTTTTTTGTTTTTTTTTTACTTATTTTAATGTAGGCAAACGTTCACTGACAACTGCGTACAGATTATGCACTCAATGTTGTAATTATCTTTACAGAAAATTCCCACGGCCCACACTCTACTTACTGTGTTACTGAAGTTTGGTTTTGAATGAGACACTCGCTGAAACAGGGTCTTCAGGTCGGTGATGTTGTCCACGATCAGCATACAATGGCCGTCTGCGATCTCACGCTGGAAGGGCGTCTCCTCCGGTGTCCTCACTGTCAACGTCACATTCACCCTACTTAGCACACTGTCAACGTCACAATTCCCTTACTTAACACACTGTCAACGTCACAATTCCCTTACTTAACACACTCTCAACGTCACAATGCCCCTACTTAGCACACTGTCACTGTTTTTATTTTCAATAAACATTTTATTTTTTGCCTCAGTTTGCATAAAGATATTTTTCATCCGTCCACTCACAAGTAACATGTAATGTGTGATTTTATACGTCACAATTTTGAGAGACTCAGTCTCACTGCTAGACTGCAGGAGCGGATTTGTTTTTTTTTTTTTTTTTTTTTTTTTTTTTGGTTTTTTTTTTTTTTTTTTTGTCTTTTTCCGTGTCACACCATGTTGCCGGGTTAATCAAATGGAGAATGGGGCTGAAAATTGATGATGATAATTTTGATGGTATCCTTCAGTCTTTTCACACTGCCGCTCTCCACTTTTGCCAAAACTTGTCGAGCAACCCTGGAACTTCTTTCTTTTAGTTCACACATATCCAGACACCGCCCCCTCCTCCACCCCCTCCCTCCCTCCCTCACCCCCTTCCGGCCACAGTACATGATGCGTGCCTACTTCACGGACCATTCCAGCTATTGGCAAATCACAAACGACCTTGAACTACTCACTTGCAGGGCAAATGAGGGTGAGCCTTTCAATATCTTCCGGATAATGCACTGCGTAGTTCTGTGATATAGCGCCGCCCATGCTTATACCCACCAGGTGGAAGGGCTTGCTGTTTATATCTATCGTCTGAACAAACTAAAACACACAACAAGTCATAACCCTTTTGTTTTTGTTTGTTTTTTGGTTTTTTTTTTCGCCAGGGCAACCTCAGAAAACACCACCGTCCCCCTCAATCTACCACCCTCCCCTCCCCCTCTATCTACCGACCCCCCCCCCCCTTCCAGCTCTATTTACTACCTCCTCCGTCCTCCTCCATCTACCACCCTCCCCATCCAGCTCTATCTACTACCTCCCCCGTCCTCCTCCATCTACCACCCTCATCGCACTTGCCCTGCTGTACCAGTGCTCTGCTACCCTCCCCCCTTCCCCCATCCTTCAAACATCATGCAAAATAAACAGTCTAACCTTGTGTAAATCCTCGGTGGCCTTATCCAGCGACACATCGTCCTCGGGGCCCGGAATCGTCGAGTCTCCGTGCCCGGGCAAATCAATCAGAATCACATGCAGGTCTTTTGGTAACTTCTGAAAATTTGCAAGTCAAACAAATGCTTCACATACAAGTAATTTACAAGTAATTGTAAGTGAATGGGAATACCAGGCATTATCTATCTCAAAACATGATAACTGCAGCAAACGACCTGCTTAATTGTTTTAATACAATTATTGCATCGTAAACACCTCCTAACACAGACAACCAATGTATGTGCATTCCTTCACAGCTTTCTTTTTTTTTTTTAATTATTGTTATTATTCTGCGAACAGACGAAACAACAATCACCTGTGTTCAGTACTGCTATATGTATATAGATACAAGCACCCACACACAACCCACCCAGCCTAACAACAAGGCCCCACACACAACCCACTCATCCTCACAGAGTGCCCACACAGAACCAACTCACCGTCACAAAGACCGCCCACACACAACCCACTCACCGTCACAAAGACCGCCCATACAGAACCCATTCACCCTCACAAAAAGCGTCCACACACAGCCCACTCACCCTCACAAAAAGCGCCCACACAATACCCACTCACCCTGACAAAAAGCGCCCACATGTCCTTGCTGGCCGAGAAGCCATGCACGAGCACCAGCGACGAGCCGTTTGCCGACGGCTGCCCCCTCTCGGCGTAACACAGCATGTACTTGCCCACTGGTGCGTACTTTATGCTAAAGCCGCGCCAATACAAGGAGAACCTGCAGAAAAAAGATACGGGAACACCGGCATTAGCTTTAACACTTTGAAAGCGATTCACCCCTACCCCCCCCCCCCCCACTCAGCTCTTTTTTTTACCTTTCATATCATAACTCCGTAATATCTGTCAAAATGCGAGTTGAAAGGTGTGCCCACAAGTTCAAAACAACAGTGAAAATGTGAATTTTCCGAAACTTCTTTTAAACAAAAACTGCCAGCCCGACTGTGTCATGTAGCTAAGACCGTTCTTCTTCCCCGCTCCTTGCCGCTTTGACAAACGACCCCTCCCCCCTTCCTCCACCACGAATGTAGCCCGACAGTGAGGACTTGCCTGAAGGCCGCCCTGATGACGAGGTCGGGATGGACGAGCCACGTGTAAGCCGCCGTGACCAGCACACCCGCCACCGCCCCCATGCCCATCACCGCCCGCCCCCACCCCCTCCCCCCACACAAACCAGTCACCGCCCCATGGACTTGCCTGAAGGCCGCCCTAATGACGAGGTCGGGATGGACGAGCCACGTGTACGCCGCCGTGACCAGCACACCCGCCACCGCCCCCAGGCCCGTCACCAGCGGGTATAATACTGTCGCTTTGTCCATCGCCAGCATCCCGCTTCTTACCTGCAAATTAAAACCACCACATCGTTTTCTCGCACACAGCTGCCAGCGTTGACTAAATGAATCTTTTTTTTTTTCCTGATCCGGAAACATACACAGCCATCATTCACATTTATTTGGAAAATTATTCCTCAGATCCGATTGTTATAAAGCCAATGTGCATGTACTAAAGTAAAAGTTTTGTTCAGCTCCGTAATTTTACACGTCATTTCTTTATAAGTTTAACCTATTTCAACGTGAAATTGGTTGTTGTAAAACTCTAGTTTGTTTACTTTTTTGGCGGCCATTTTGGTGAACTACAAGTGTTTTTTCTCTCTTTGCAAGACCAAATATAAATTCAGTTTACTCCATTGATATTTGAACAATCTGGAGTATGTTTAAAGCCATCGCTTTAATGGAAAAGTTCTTGGAAAGGGTGACAAGCTTTCAATCTTGAGTTACAGCAGTTTAAATTTGGTCTTGCAAAGAGAGAAAAAACACTTGTAGTTCACCAAAATGGCCGCCAAATAAGTAAACAAACTCACGATTTCGTCACAGATTTTTCAACCAATACTTTCAAGAACGCTGAAACCACAGACGAGTACGCCACTCAGTGAATCTAATTTATCGAAGACAGAGTAATTGACTGGTAAATCACATCTTAGTCTTCATGAGTAGAAAATGAACAACTTTATACTTATGTTTTTTTTTTAACTGCAAAAGTGATTTTATTTTACAATCTGCAGTCTACCAGCAGGCCTCATGCCCCGAAAACGTCAAACTAATGGCATATAAACAGCTTGTACGACCCATTTTAGAACACTTAAGTTCTGCCTGAGAGCTCTAACAAAAATATCTACAGTCGTAACATCGGTACAGGTGTCACAAATGTGTGCCTTCGTGTGCAACACCGCTGAGTGGTTCATACCACCCCCACTGACTGCAGTCTTTTTGCACAGCGGTAATAGCATGGCTTAAGATGGGGTTTCGATTTTCGATAACGGTCTCGGCGTCTCTATACAATAAGCCTAACCACACTTTGACTTTTGCCGAAAAGTTTCTGCGTTTTGGCTGAATTCAGTTGGGGTAAGAATATAAAGAAATGATAGAAAAAAGAACGCCAAATACCAACAAAATTCTATTTTGCAAGAAACGTATTCACATGTTGGTTATTAAAGGGACTGAATAATATTTACAGTGTTGCCACGGAGTCGTCAAGAAAAAAAAGGATAAAAAAAAGAATAAAAAAGGATAAATTTCAGAAAAAAAAGTATGAAAAAAATAGGATAATTCATATTTTGCTGAAGATCGAGAAAACATTAATGTTAATCATATTGTATCATTTTTTTTGTAATTTACAAGGTTCGCGCTGGGTTCTCAGGAAAGTGAGTCAAAAAGGGAAAGTGTGACTCAGTTAGGTCCAGAAAAACTCGCTGGGTTCCGAAAAAGTGAGTCAACTCGTAAAAAATGCCCGAAAAGTGGACAAAAACCCCGCCAACGCGAACCCTGTAATTTATAATGCTCGTTTTCACAGCCATTAAAAAATATTTGCATACCTGATTGTACTTTACAAATTTATAAAGGAATCCGGTCAAATTGTGCCAAAGGAAGAGTTTTGAAAATTGGTACTAAATATTTTTAAATGCCCGCATTTAGCCAATTTTTAGCGGATCGCCAAAAAAGAAGCATGTCCAGGGACATGGTGACCAGCCGTGACCTACAGAATACATATCCAAGAATCACAGACAAAATCATGATCAATTTGGCAGACAGCGCTTACGAAAAAAGCCGTAACTGAATGGAGAAAATATTCGCTCACTTGCTCGGTGTAGTTGTGGCTGATGAGGAGTTATTCTTTCAATTCTTTCATACGTACATACAAACGACGGATACCCCTCTATTGATAGGATAAGACCAGCCCGACATAGTCGGCTGGTCTAACAAGTATCCAAAATTGGAAAAGAATCCGATCAAAATTGTGCGAGAAGAAGCAATTTGAAAATTAGACACCAAAAAATTAAAAAATGTCCTCCATTTGGCCAATTTTTGGCGGATCGCCAAAATGAGAAAATTTTCAAAAGAGGCCTACCTAAGGAATATTCTTGCAAAATTTGAAAAAAATCTGATCAAAATTGCTCGAGAAGAAGCATTTTGAAAATTGGCAACCACAAAATTACAAATGTCCCCCATTTGGCCAATTTTTTACGGATCGCCAAAAAGAGAAATTTTTCAAGAGAGGTCTACCTAGAGTACAAGTATCCAAAATTGGAAAAGAATCCGATCAAAATTGTGGGAGAAGAAGCAATTTGAAAATTTGACACCAAAAAATTAAAAAATGTCCCCCATTTGGCCAATTTTTGGCGGATCGCCAAAATGAGTAATTTTTCAGAAGAGGTCAACCTAGGGAATATTGGTGCAAAATTTGAAGAAAATCTGATCAAAAATGTTGGAGAAGAAGCATTTTGAAAATTGGCAACCACAAAATTACAAATGTCCCCCATTTGGCCAATTTTTGCCGGATCGCCAAAAAGAGTAATTTTTCAAGATAGGTCTAGCTAGAGAACAACTATCGAAAATTGGAAAGGAATCCGATCAAAATTGTGGGAGAAGAAGCAATTTGAAAATTTGACACCAAAAAATTAAAAAAATATCCCCCATTTGGCCAATTTTTGGCGGATCGCCAAAGTGAGTAATTTTTCAAAAGAGGTCTACCTAGGGAATATTCGTGCAAAATTTTGAGAATCAAAATTGTGGGAGAAGAAGCATTTTGAAAACTGGCAACCGAAAAATTTCACATGTCCCCCATTTGGCCAATTTTTGGCGGATCGCCAAAAAAAAATTTTAAAGAGAGGCCTACCTGGAGAACATTCACTTAAAATTTGAGAGGAATCCGGCCAAAACTGAGGGAGAAGAAGCATTTTAATTTAAGTAAAAGTTTACACACGTACATACGTACATACAGACGACGGATACCCCTCTACTGATGTGAACCAGCCCGACATGGTCGGCTGGTCTGAAAAAAAAGGTGCGTACGTACTTTATCGATGGTCCCTAGGGACATGCAACTCAAACTTACAGAATGAAGTTATTGAAAATCATTCAAGAAATAAAAACTCCTCAACATCATTTAGCATACTGGATATTTCCCACTTGCAAACTTCGTTTGCAAATGGGTATAAGTTTGTAGTTTTTCTCGACATTTCTGTCTTTTTTTTTTTCCTTTTTTTCTTCTCTTTTTTTCCGTCACGGAGGTTTCCAGAAAACTCCTCCTAAGCTATTGGACGAAGGACGATGAAATGTGGCACAGTGATAGAGGGTGACGGTCAAATACGCAAAAATATTTTAGGTCAAAGTTTTTCTGACCTCAATGTGGTTTCCAGAAAACTCCTCCTACAGGATTTGTCGTAAAAAGACGGCATTTCGCAAAGACATACAGGGTAATCAGTTGTCGTCAAATCCGCAGAATTTTTTGACCTTGAACCTCAGAGGTCAAGGTCAAAGTGAGGTCAAAATATTTTTGGAAACGCCTATTAATCACGAAAAGTAGCCATAAAGGTGCTCATATACCAGTTTGAATACATAAAACGTATTCAGTAAAGGTTAAACTTTCATCACTAACCTTGACCTTGAGGGTCAAGGTCAAAGGTCACGTGACTTCGGCCGTTAGCGACAGGCCAACTCATCTCGAAAACGGTTAGAGATAGAGTGATTTTGAGCTCATTTTCGACCCTCTGGGCCTAAACAACGTTACATAAGAGGTACCTCGGTGACCTTGACCTGAGTCACGGTCAAGGTCAAAAACCGGAAGTTGACTATTATCTCGAAAAAGGTTAGACACAGACCGGTTTTGAGCTTATTTTGGACCCTTTGGGCCTAACCAACGTTTCACAAGAGGTACCTCGGTGAATTTGACCTTCTGGGTCACGGTCAAGGTCAAAAACCGGAAGCTGACTATTATCTCGAAAACGGTTAGGGACAGAGCGATTTTGAGCTCATTTTCGACCCTTTGGGCCTAAACAACGCTAAATAAGAGGTACCTCGGTGACCTTGACCTTCTGGGTCACGGTCAAGGTCAAAAACCGGAAGCTGACTATTATCTCGAAAGCGGTTACAGATAGAGCAATTTTGAGCTCATTTTCGACCCTTTGGGCATAAACAACGTTGCACAAAGGTACCTCGGTGACCTTTACCTTCTGGGTCACGGTCAAGGTCAAAAACAGGAAGTTGACTATTATCTCGAAAACGATTAGAGATGTAGGGATTTTGAGCTTATCTGCGACCCTTTGGGCCTGAAAGACGTTGTGTAAGAGGTTCCTCGGTGACCTTGACCTCCTCCGTCATGGTCAAGGTCAAAAGCGGGAAGTTGACCATTATTTCGTAAACCATTAGAGATAAGGCGATTTTGAGCTTATTCTCAACCCTTTGAGTCTAAAAGACGTTATAAAACAGGAACCTTTTGTCAAGGACAAAAACTGGAAGTTGACCAGTATATCAAAAACGGTAAGAAAACTGAATTTGATTTATTTGTGCCCAAATGAGGTTATATTATATTTACTTCGATGGCCTTCAAGATGGCCATCAAGATAATAATCCGGAAGCTGACAATTATGTCGAAAAACTGAAAAATGTGTCTTTGACTAAATATGTTGCGTTTCTGCCCCTGCAAGTGGATGCTATTTCGCTACGAGTAGCGAAATTCGGTCTAGTTTACAGTGTGATAAGACATTGAATTACATTTACAGAATATATGTTTCAATTCCATGAAAAAATACCCTTTCTCTACAGATGTATTGATTTTAACAACAGACGATGCAAAAAAGTTGGAAATTACATACACATACAGTGTAAGAGCGGTTAATATTGTGGCCTAATCATGAGTTATGACCAGGGTGAGAAAAAATTATAGCAAAAAAAAAAAAAAAAAGCATATAACTAATTAGGAAAAAAATGATATTTTGAACGAAAAAAGAAAATGAAAAAAAAAAGTATCAAAACAAAAAAAGGATGAAAAGCGAAAAAAAAAGGATAAAAAAAGGATGAAAATTTTAAAAAAAGTATAAAAAAAAGTATTTAAGGATAAAAAAAGGATAAAATCGGGCTTTTTCAAAAAAAAGGATAATCCTTTTAAAAAAGGATGATGTGGCAACACTGTATTTAAAATAGTTTTTAAAAGATCATATGATGGCTTTATAAATTTGAAAGAGTGCATGTTGAAAGAAAATAAGACGAACATTAAACATATTGGCGATATTCTTAATAAAGAGAGAAACTTAAATGACTCCAATGGAGATAATAGGTACATTCGATCTCAACTTAAATATATTAAAGATTAATAGTTTAATAGCTGCAATCCCTAAAGCCTGGAAGCAAGTAATTCACTTAAATGCTCAAAATACATATGTTTATACATTGCACACATGTAAAATTATATTGGACTCTTTTGGAAAATTTTTATAAGAAATAATTTTCATTTACATGAATTTGCCTTTGACGCAAAGAAAAAGAAGCTTGGATTAGTAAAAAGTGATTGTATTGAAAAAGACCTTCAGTTTTCCATTGATTATGTCTTGTTACAGGCACATGTACTCATACATAGATACCATTGTAAAAATCGGGAAATATTTTTTACGGAATTTTTAATATTTCTTAAATCTAAACTGCAAATTGAAAAACTATTCAGAAAAAAGGGGGAAAAAAGAGTGATCGATACTTTAAATAAAATTGATACTTTGTTATGAAGAATGAGATACATGTATATATTTCATGGTTGCTAGAACAAAATTTTCTTAGCACATGATTACTGTACCAGCAAAAACAACAAAAAAAGTCATTTGCAGTAATTTTCAGTAACTATCACTTTTGACTGAATATTGTTAAATATGTACCGGTTATATATGAATTGACAATAAAAAAAAATTAAAAAATAAGAAAACAAAAATTTTGATGTTTTCAACTTATCATTTCTTTATAATAAATCCGGCAAAAAAAGTTTCTAGCCACCTAATATTTTTGAGAAAAGAAAGGGTTTGAATTTTAAAAATGTGTAATATATATACATTTCCAAATAAAATCTGTATATGTGTGACATAATAGTGTGTTTAGCAATATTATTCGGCCATGCTCCAGTGAACACGATTCGTTTTTTTCAGAGCAGGGGTCTCTTCAAAAATTGCACTATGGACGGTTCAATCCCAAAGTGTCTATTGTTTCCTGTGTACGCTTTGTGTGCTAAATTTAACAAATATGTTTAATCCGATTCGCCCTGCCGTGTTGAAAATCAGTGATAATGGGCAGATTAGCTAATCTTGATCGGGCCCGCGCCATCGGGCTACTGGGGGAATACACCGAATGGACTGGCCGTCTTGCTCACCCGACTTAAATTCCATAGAGCACGTGTGGGAGTACGTTAGAAAACTTGTGCATAGAATGCGCAAGCGCTGTACAGAATGCATAACAAATGGAGGTGGCCACACCCATTACTGAACAGGGATTTCCAAAGTGCAATTTTTGAAAATGACCCCTGCTGTAGAAATTAAGAGTGATGGAATTTTTGTGAGAACATATCAATTATAAGTTTCAACTCAGCTTATTATAAGTGATGCTGGAAGCAGACAAGAACAGTCATCACCTCGTAAGTAGACTACATTTTGAAATATTCACAAATTTGTAAGTGGCTAGAAACTTTTTTTGCCGGGTTTATATCTCAAACAAATTTGCAGTCGAAACAACACCTCCAACGGTAAGACCCGAAAGTGCGAATTGGCTTAAAAGCGGACTCGTTCTTACGATTGGATTTTTGCCGAAAAGTCTTCGCCTTTCAACTGCATTCAGTTAAGATTAGGATGTAAAGAAAAAAACGGGCAAAAGTAAAAAAAGTTCCGCGTTGCCAGAAACATTTACATGTCGGGTATAAAACGGAAACGCAAAATCTTTTAGGCAAAAGTTAGTGCTGAATGAGCCATAGCCGGCCAGATCCTACAGAAGAGAGAGAGTGACCTGAGACTAAGCAAAGTCAAAGTGCGAATGGGTTAGAACAGGGAGATACACGGAGTAAAAACTACGCAGAAGCTGGCTTGGGAGTGGTAAATATATATTAATGATATGACTCGCTATACGATAGCACACGAGCGCAGGCGGTCGTGTGGTAGTGGTGGTGACAGGTACGAGTACTCTGCCCCTCGTACTTAAAAATAAGCCAATTCACAATTTCGGATTTTTCCGGTGGAGGTGTTTCGACTGAAAATGTTGGGGAATAAATTGTAAAGAAATGATAAGCGAAAAATATCAAAATTCTAATTTTCTTTCAACATGCACACTTTCGAATTTATAAAGCCATCATATGATCTTTTAAAAACGATTTTACATATTATTCAGTCCCTTTAACAACCAACATGTGACTATATTTCTGGCAAAATGGAATTTTGTTGATTTTTGCCGTTGTTTTTTTTTTTTTTTATCATTTCTTTGTATCTTTATCCCACCTGAATTCAGGCGGAACGCAAAAACTTTTCGGCAAAAGTCAAAAGTGCGAATTGGCTTATTGTGCGGACTTACTCAAGGACGTGCAAAACGCGCAGTCTGTGATATATAGCAGTCGACCACACATTGGTTATAAACACAAAGAACATATACACTAAAAAAGATTTCGCACATACTTTGTGTCACGGTGCGCTTGAGCAAAAGGAAAAAAACACACTCCTCGTGTACTCGACCGAGCTCATTTACAGGTACATTCTTTTGACCGCATTGCTATTTAGACACCCCAGGATTTCTGATTTGCGTTCGCGTTGATTCTCCTTTTCAAAAAACAACTTTCATCTCGAAAATTGCTTCCGGAATAAGGTCAGAGGCATGATGGCGGAAATTTCTATTAAATATTGATATTCATGAACAGAAATTCATTTCGGGAAGTTTTAAGATGTGCATGCACAGTGTATAATGAAACACGAGAGGTTCGAAAGGCTTAAATTGGTTCCCACAAGCCACTCTAGAGTAGCTTTGGTATCGGGTAATTTTTACGACACCTACAAAGTAAAATCAGCCGTGGGATTTGAGTTGCAAATAATGGAATAAAACACAAAGAACTGGATAGAAAATTTAAAGAGATAAAAAGAATGTGCTACGTTTGTCATACATTGTATATTAAAAGCACTGACATTTTGGAAATACTGTAATATTGCACAAATACTGTATTATCGCCGACATCTCTGAGAGGTCATCTGTTTATAACAACGGCATTATAGCCTGCAACGGTTTTATCGCCTGCATAAAAACAAAAGACCTCGCCTTCTTGAAACGGGTCTTGATAGATTTTTTCAATAAACTGATAAGGTTACAATTAAATTCTTTTTGATTGAAAAAGAAAACAACATTTTTATGTTCACTTTCCAACTGTTGACTGAATCCGACAAGCTACGGAAGACACAGTTTTTTGGGGGTATGATCGAAAGGTGAACTACGCATGGATTGCTCGAAACCGGTTGTTTATTAACGACGCTTGCCGGTCTACGAAAGGCTGGGCAGTATCTCCGAAGCATTGTTGTTATAAAACAGCTGACCTCTGATAAGATTTATCTGTTATAAACGTAGAGCAGATGGATATTTGTCAACCAATCTCTCCAGCAGTGCTGTGCATCCCTCAGTGCTGAGTATTCTCGCTTATTGGTGAAAAAGGTACATCTTAGTATCCATGTCACTAAAATCTATGTCTTGGTGACTGTGACTCAAATCTATATTTTAGCGACTTTGAAAAAGTGATTCCTTTCCTTTATGAGTATTATTTTGCGCAAAATACCCAGTCCATCTGTGGAATTAACAGGTGTTATACACAAAAGACCGCCATAGAGGTCGAATGTTGGACAACAACGCTAAAGCATTTCTGGCCTGCTAGAAGACTGAATTCAGTTTTCTGAGTTGCCAAACAGAACGGACCTGGAATTTTCGGGTATTAGTGTTGTTATAAAATAGCAGACCTCTGATAGAATCCATCTGATATGTATAAACACAGAGCGAACGAATATTTTAAAATGTAATTACCTTAAAGAGTATGATTTTCGCAGAATTATAAAAGGAAGTATACACAACAGCCGAACCGCCGAAGAAATTGGCTGCTAAACAACAACGGGTTTTCCGAATAACCTGTGTTAGCGCCTTTATAAAAAACAGCTGACCTCTGATGGGATCTATCTGTTATGTATGAACACAAAGCGGACGGATATTTTAAGATGTATTTCCTCCTTGATGAGTATTATTTTCTCGGAATACCCGGTGGAACTGCTGAGTAAAAGGGTGTTGCAAATGCATGGATCAAGGACTGTAACGTTTTTGTGAAGTGCAACTTTGCTGCATCTCGCGAAGAACAGAAAGTGATTGCAATCAAATGCACCGAGGATTTTGAGAAGATTCCCAGCTAGATTTGAAATAACATTATTTCCATGCAGTATTTGTACCAAAAATGTGAATTTTAACTCAATAAAATGTGACTCTTGTAACCTGCGGACTCATCGAAAACGTACTCAGCTAACTAAACAACAGGTGAGTCATTTCGAAGACTCTGATTGTATGTGCTTTTGTTCGAACTGCAAACCACATATTTTCCCCTTTTCTTGGTTAGATGATGATGAATTTTGCCTTAATATGAACGACATTGATGTCAGCTTGGCCGCTTTATACAACAGAGGTAAGCCTTTCCAATTTAGAGAAAGGTAATAATTTAAAAAAAAAAACATTATTTTGATAACATTGACCCTGAAACAAACTTTTATAATAAAATGAACGTAAATTGTCAGTACATTTTTGATGAATACTTAGTTGTAATACTTTAAAAAGTCGATGGTCTTAGTATAATTCATTTCAAGCCTACAAGTTTAAATACAAAATTTGATCACAAATTAATTATTTGGCCAATCTTCAATTTAATTTTGACCTGATTTGCTTTTCTGGATCATGGATTGGAAATAACGATCAAAATGACTTTATATTGAATAATTACGGCTTCTATGGTGTTTCTCGGATTAACAGAGCAGGAGGTGGTGTTGCTATAGATGTAAAAAAAAAAAATGAGCATTCTTATTTCAACTACCTCAGCTATAGTACTGATGTGTTGGATTGTGTTTGTGTTGAAATAAAAGTTAACAAAGAGAAAACAGTAACAAGTAGTAGGAAAACAAAAGTTCTGCGTCAATCAATCATCGTGACGTCATCAATCATCAAATAAAGCTGACTAATAAAAAGTTAATTCAATCAATGAATGCAATGAAGCCCAGCCTACTTTCTGTCTATCACCAGTCAATCACCGTCAGACCCCCGTCAGACCCCCATCCCCCCAATCTTGTATCTACTTTTAGACTGGGGAAATTTTACATCTATTTTCAGCAACTTTAAAAAAATGGATAACTTTCGTTATGTTCAACCGATTTGAATGAAAATTTTACCGTTTGATTCAGTTTTATATCTAGTTTTGACATAAAGGGGCCATAGGCTATTTTCACATGTGACTGTAAGCATAATTGTTTCATCTCAAAATTTTAACTTGTGAAAAGAGAAAAAGGTACATAACTTTCGTTGTGTTCAACTGATTGAATGAAAACAAGGTTTTATATCTAGTTTTGATATAAAGTAGCCATATGCTATTTGCACATGTGACTGTAAGCATATTTGTTTCATCTTACAATTTTAACTTTTAAAAAGTTAAAAAAGTAGATAACTTTCGTCATGTTTAACCGATTTGAATGAAAATTGTACCATTTGATTCAGCCTTATATCTAGTTTTGACATAAAGTAATCATAGGCTATTTGCACACGTGACTGTAAGCATATTTTGTTTCAATTCAAAATTTTAACTTAAAAAAAGTGAAAAAGTAGATAACTTCCGCTCTGTTTAACTGATTTGAATGAAAGTTTTACCGTTTGATTCAGTTTTATGTCTAGTTTTGATATAAAGTTTTCCAGACTATTTGCATATGTGGCTGTATGCATATTTTTTCATCTCAAAAGTTAAAAAAAAATAAAAAATGGATAACTTCCGTCATTTTAAATCAGTCAAAAGTTAAAAAAAAATAAAAAATGGATAACTTCCGTCATTTTAAAGTGGTTATAGTGGTTATAGGCTATTTGCACTGTAACTGTATACATAAAGTTTTATCTCAAAATTTTAAACTTTTAAAAAGTGAAAATAGTCGATAATTTTCGCTATGTTTAACCGATTTGAATGAAAATTTTACCGTTTGATTCAGTTTAGTTTTGATGTAAGGTGGTCATAGGGCTATTTGCACATATGGGTATAAGCATAAATTGTTTACCTCAAAATTTTAACTTTTCAAAACCTAAAAAATTCGATAACTCTCGATGTATTTGACCGATTTGAATGAAAACTTTACCGTTTTATTCAGTTTTATATCGAGTTTTGACATAAAGTAGTCACGGGGTTATTTGCATATGTGGCTGCAAGCATAATTTTTACATCTCAAATTTTTATTTTTGTATTTTTTAAAAAGTAGATAACTTTCGTTATGTTTAACCGTTTTTAATCAAAATTTTTGTATTTACATAAAGTTGTCATAGACTATTTGCGTATCTGGCTATAAGCATAGTTTTCATTTTAGAAACTTTTGTAAAAAGCAGATAACTTTCGTAATGTTTTAACCGATTTTAATCAAAATTTTACTGTGTGTTCCAGTTTTATTTCTAGAAATTTTTTACATCATCTAGGCTGGCGGTAAAATTAGCGATTCTGCTCCAGGAAGTGACGTTATGGATGGGGATGGCTATTTACAAATCAGTGTAAAAATATTTATCCCGAAAGTTTTTCTATTGAAAGTGATAGCTACACTGCCAGGTATGTCAATAAGTAATTTCTATGCACAAACATGACAAGGAAGTGACGTCATACAGCCTCAAGTAGGAGGAAATGAGGGTTCTGGACTAGAATTCTGGACCAGAATAGTGATCCAGAATCCATCATGATGGTCAAGCCCGCTCACCTCGTGGCAGCGAAATTGTGAAGAGGAAGTGACAATGGTGATAGTTGTTGGAAGTGAAAAATGTGGGTAAGTGAAACTGTTTGTTATGTTTATTTGTTATTTTTATTTGTTATGTTTATTTACTTTTTTGCTGGTGATGTGGGAATAGCACATCATATATGGATTGCATTGAAAAACAAAAAGAAAACGAAAAAGAAGGAAACGCAAATATACAGTTTACCGAAACGCAGACACCCAGAGGCGCAAACAAGCGCCCCACATAGACAAACAGTCTCCTCCGAATTCATAATAATTACTCCCGAGAACGGTCCATTCAGAATTTCACCCTTTACTATAGAAACGGGTGTAACATCACTTGAAGGCTCTCATAATACCGTAAAACGCTTACGCTCAGGCGATATACTTGTTCAAGTTTTCTCGGCGCAACAAAGCAAAAACCTATTACAAATCAAAACCTTCTTAAACACACCGGTTAAAAGTACACCTCATCAATCACTGAACTACATCAAAGGGTCGGTCAGTCACCCTGATCTTAAATTCTGTACGGAGGAAGAACACGTTAGTGAATTAGGCAAGTACGGAGTGACAGGTTGTCGCAGACTTGGCTTCCGCGGAACCTATCTACTGACTTTTCAAAGATCAACGTTTCCGACAGACATTAAATTCGGTTATCTAAAACTCGGCGTAAAACTCTATGTACCGAATCCCGTACGCTGCTATAACTGTCAACGATACGGGCACGACAGTAGCAGATGCAAAAACCGAAACAACGTGTGCAAACTGTGGCGAAGATGATCATGACTACAAAAGCTGTACCTCTCAAAGCAAATGCATCAACTACAAAGGCATCCATCCAGCGTCCTCAAAGGAGTGCCCAGCACGGATCGTAGAAAAAGAGGTACAGAAGGTCAAATATGAACAATCCATTCCCTACCCTGAGGCGAGTAAACTTGTTTACCAAACTCGAAACACCAAAAGCTACGCGACAGTTGCCGAGGCAACTAAGTCCCTGGCCGACACTATGACCCAAACAGACTTGACTTGGATCTCACAACAGAGAACCCTTCAAGTCAACCAACCAAAGCAATTATCTAAATCCACCCAGTCGGAAACTACAGTCGAACACTCAGCCAGTAGCTCTCCCTCAAAGGATGGTGCTAGACCTAAGGTGAGAACACCAGCCATCCAAGGGGCTACGTCAATAAAAACTAACACCACTCGATCCCCACCAATACGAAATAAGAGGCAAACGGCTACTAGATCACTGACACCAAGTCCCAGGAGTAACCAGAGTAACCTGGACACAGAAACCAGGAATAGATTAAAGAACAGGGTCCGGCTGGTGAAGGAAAAACTGCAACAATGTACAGCCGAAAACGAAAATAGATTCAACGCCCTTATGGAGGTGAATGAGGCAGACGAAATAAAGTCGCCACCACACCCTCGGCCGCTATAACTGGCAGAGGACGACCAAAGAAATTCCTCGTTGTGCTCTCTGCCTCTGCAGCCAAAACCACCTCGGGTGTTGATATAGAGGTCTAGATGCCACAGCAAATAAAAGACGACATTTGTTCATTTAACAAACAAACTTGACCATAATTCATTGGAATATCAGAGGTTTTTGGATCAACTACCACGAACTTGTGACACTTGTATATCTGAAGGACCCTGCGCGGTCATTTGCCTACAGGAAACCTATATTAAAAATGACAAGTCCCCAACTCCTAGGGGGTACACACTTTAACAATAAGCCTTTCCATGATGAAAGAGCGATAGGTGGTATCGCTATGTTTCTACGCAACGAAATTTTAAAAGTGAAAATAAATTGGACACGCCTTTCCAGGCCCGAGCGGCCCGGATTACTCTAGACAAAACTTTTACTGTGTGTAACATCTACCTACCACCACCATTGAAACCCCAGCCAGAAAAGTTAAATGACCTTCTAAACCAGTTACCCAAACCAGTTTTATTTTTAGGCGACTTAAATGCCCACAACATACTGTGAGGCAACAGAAACATTGACCTTAAAGGAAAGTTGATTGAAACTCGCCCACATATATCCACCCCGGTACTGGTTTAAAAACCTCTATTGACCTTTCTATAGCTTCAGCTAATATCTTCCTTTATTTTAACTGGACAGTTTTAGACGACCTTTATGGCAGTGACCATTTTCCTATTTTACTGAGTCAATCTGAATCCTATCGTGAATAAAGGGCTCCAAAATGGAAGTTTAAAAAAGCAGATTGGTCATTATTCCAAGCATTTTGCCATCACGGTATTAAAAGAGAACACTTCACTGACGACGACGATCCGATTTTACTTTTCACTGCTTTTGTCCAGAACATAGCTGAAAAATCTATCCCAAAAATCTACCCCAAGCACGCTATAGCTCTTCGCAAAGAAGCCTTAAAACACTTTTCAAACCACCCATATCTTATCAGCAAGCTAGAATATAAAAGACTACAAGCCGTATAACGTAAAACCATAAAACACATCTCTTAAAAAAACCTTGGACATGATCCGCACAATACCTGGTAAAAACTCCTTCAGTCCATCAAACCATCTCAGAATTGGTAAGAGTTATGTCACCAACTTGGAGGATATATCAAAAACTCTTGGTAAAGTCTTCAAGCATAATTCATCACCACAAAATTACAGCCCCGAATTAAGACACCACAAAGAAGCTGAAAAAGAAACCCTTTAAACTTCTCATCTGACAATGCTGAAACGTACAACACTGACTTTTCAATAAATGAGTTAAAAGACGCTATAAATAGCTCTCATGACTCAGGCGCAGGACCAGACGACATTCATTATCAGGTTCTTAAGCACCTTCCAGAATCCGTCCTAGAAATCCTACTCGAACAGTTAAACCACATACGGAATAAAGGCAGCTTTCCTGAAATATGGAAAGAAGCTACAATCATACCAATACCAAAACCAAACAAACATCAAACAAACCCCTATAATTATAGACCGATCTCTCTAACAAGCTCTCTCTGCAAAACCTTTGAACGAATGATAGCGGATAGACTGATTTGGTACTTGGAAAGAACCACTTGCTTGCTGACTTGCAAAGCGGATTTAGAAAACAAAGGAGTACCTTAGACCATCTTTTATTAATAATGACCACGTTGTCTTTTTCGACATGGAAAAAGCATATGATACAGCGTGGAAGTACGGAGTACTCAAGGACATGTTTAATTTGGGGCTCCGGGGTAGGCTACCCAAATTTATAAAGAGTTTTTAGATGACCGTCGTTTCAGAGTACGTCTTGGTACAATATTCTCAGAATACTTTGAACAGGAAGAAGGCCTCCCACAAGGAAGTATCCTTTCAATTCTACTATTTCTGATTAAGGTTAATAGTATAAGGGATACTGTAAAACAGGAGATAGATAGTTCATTCTTTGTGGATGATTTCGCCATCTCTTGCAGAGGCAAAAGTATGAATTAAATACAACGTCGTCTCCAACGAAACATCAACTCTCTTTAAGACTGGGCGAATAAAAACGGCTTTAAATTTTCTCAAACAAAAATGGCCTGTAAACATTTTAGTAAGAAACGTTAACAGCATGACGAACCGATTCTATATATTTCTGATACTGAAATACCAGTTGTAAAACAAATCAAATTCTTAGGGCTGATCCTCGATTCCAAACTCAGTTTTATTCCACAGATGAAAGAGTTGAAAAGAAAGTGCCAAAAGGCATTAAATTTCCTGAGGGTCATATCTGCTCAGGACTGGGGAGCAGACAGGGACACTAAACTTATGTTGTATAGGTCCCTAATCAGATCGAGGTTGGATTATGGTAGCATAATCTATGGCTCAGCTAGATCGTCATATCTGAAGATGCTTGACCCGATACAAAACAAGGGCCTCAGACTATGCTTAAACGCTTTTAGAACCTCTCCGGCTGACAGCTTGCACCTTGAAGCAAATGAACAGCCCCTTAATATTCGTCGACTGAAACTAGCTCTGCAATACGCTGTAAAACTTTACGCGAACAGACAAAACCCCACCCATCAAGTCGTTTTTGGCTCGGACTTCTCGCAATTTTTTGGAAGTGGGGCAATCCTTCCATTTGGAGCCAGAGTATTACCACACCTGCAAGAAGCGGGCACCATCGTTGAGTTTATTGCCAAGTACAGAGTATCGAAATACCCTAAATGGAAATTAGATAAGCCCTCAGTATTGAAAACGCTAGCCAAATTTCGAAAAGAACAGACTAACCCGTGTGTGTTCCGATCGAAGTTCGCAGAACTCAAGGAAGTTTACCAAGATTACCACTTTATGTATACTGATGGTTCTAAACTTGACGATAAAGCTGCGGCATCATTTGTCACAGAGAACAATATTTTGAAAACAAGACTCCCAGAACGTATAGACATGCTTTTAGATTATACACTGTTTTTAATATCCAACGCACCTTTTTAAAGTTTTATCCGCTATGAACCTATGAAGACACAATATGACCCGCAAAGGGTTGGCCGTGTCGTTAAAAAACCATATAACTAACTAACTAACTAACTAACTAACTAACTAACTAACTAACTAACTAACTAATTAATTAACTAACTAACTAACTAAATAACTAACTAACTAACTCTCTTTTTGAAAGTTAAAATTTTGAGACTGTGCTTACAGTCTCATGTGCAAGCAGCCTATGACCACTTTATGGCGAAACTAGATATAAAACTGAATCAAACGGTAACATTTTCACTTTTTTTTAAAGTTACTAAAATAGATGTAAAATTTCCCCAGTCTAAAAATAGATATGAGGGGGGGGGGGGGGCGGGTCTGATGTCACGATGATTGAGTGGTGATAGACAGAAAATAGGCGGGATTTCATTGCATTCATTGATTTCAATGGCTTTTCATTGGTCCCGTGACTGATGACGTCATTATAACGTCACAGGTGGACTATTTGATTGACAGCTTTAATGGATGGGCGGGGCTTAATTGATCACGTGATTGATGACGACACGATGATTGATTGACGCAGATATCCTACTACCTACCTACTACTCTAACAGTATGTGCTCTTTATCGACCTATTACCACTAATTTTAAAACCATCACGAAATAAAGTTAAACAGACTATGTTAAAAAAGTTTATTTGTGTGGTGATGCTAATTTGTTAAATACCGCTAAAGATGCTAGTACAAATTCTCTCTTTGATGTGCTGTACAGCAGTGGGTTACAGCCTCTAATTTCAAAAGCGCCTACACTAACAGAAAATACTGCCACTCTTATAGAAAACATTTTTACAACTGAATGAGATTGTGCTATGCCTTCTGGTTTAAGTGTTAATGATATTAACTACCACAGGCCTGTTTTTTTCTTTGTGTCCATATAAAGTTGGCGTTAAAGATCCAGTCAAATATACGTATTGACGTGGTGATAATAATGAGGAAAATATAAAGGCGCTTTATATGAACTTGGTAATACTGATTGGAAGACAGTTAAGGAATGCCGAGATGTAAACCTTGCCTATACAAATTTTGTTACGAAAATATACAATATGTATGATTTATATTGTCCTGTTAAAATAATAAAACAAGTGGAGGCAATCAGATCAAAGCCATGGTTTACCAAAGGCTTATTAAACATCGACTAGACAGAAAAAAACTTTTTGGAAAAAGTAAAAACAGAAAGTAAAGCTGCCAATCGTGGGTACAAAGCATATAAAAATGAACTCACAGACATTCTTTGAAATGCAGAAAAAACTTATTACAGCAAGCTATTGCAAATCCACAAGTCAGACGTGAAACAAAAATGGAAAGTACTAAATGAATGCATTAGAAAAAGCGTTCTGTGTCATGTTTTTTCGGAATCTTTTGTGTGTAATGGTAAAGTTATAACTAAAAACAACGACATAACGATTTTTTACAAATGTGGGTCTCAGGCTAGCCAGGTATATTCCAAATTCTAAAGAGAAGTTCTCAGACTTTATTAAATACAGCAGCAAACAATCAATGTTTATGGAATCAACATATAAAAAAAGTTCTGAAAACATTCATCAATTTTGTTGCTGTTGGCTTGCACTCCGGCACGTGTTGGATGCATGCACGACGCAGGGCCAGACAGACGAACGGACAACAAACACAAATGAGAACTACGGAGTTGATGGAAGTGCTTTGACGCCTTTATTCAGAACGTAATCAACGTGTAAAGCTAGAAAAGAGAAGAAAAATACTAACATAAATACATAATAAATGATTTTAAACATAACGGGTCATTGGATGAGATGTGGGGCGGATTTTCTGCCACAAAAACAATAGAAAATCAGCCATAAACTCAACAACCAATTGTTATCATCACACACGACAATCACATAATTTCTACAGCATTAATACGAATGGCAATAATTCATTTAAGACTGCAAATTGACCCTAACACACATACGGTGGTTTAAGGCATCTTTAAGAAAAATAATCGCCATTATTCGCTTGGCGAACCAGAAATAAACCTCAGTGACGACCAGAAATAAACCTCTCTCAAATTCTGGCCTCAGAAAGGGTCACAAAATTAAACCGTAGCAACAAAATTATACATTAAATATTTTTAGCATATTCTATGGTCTGTACGAATCAAATGCTAGCTTCATACACTTATCAACATTACTTCCACGCTCCATAATACCCTTAACACATATTCAGGTCTTACTGACCAGACAGCATCGTAGGGGACTTATCCGAAGTCGTAACTGACCATGGACAGCATCGTAGGGGACCTGAACATGGAGTACATGGAGTGAGAAAACTGTTCGAGCATTCGAAACACACAAGATTACTATTACTTGCCCGTGGCATGCCGTCACACGGACAAATAAAAGATCAAATATTACCTGGCTCCATTCCGCGTTTTATACTTTATATTGTTCACTTATTCCTCCCTATCTTAGCTACTGTTGTGAAATACATTTAATACAAGAGTAGAAAAGTTAATTAAATACAGCAGAAATGTGACTAATTGACCATGACCCAGCTAGATCGCATTCCGGGCCTATTTTTTATAAATACAAATTACTAAAGCTTGTAGACATTGTTAAACTAAATACGTGCTGTGTTATGCATAAAGCAAAGCAAATTTTGTTTTACCTGAAAGGGTTAGCAGAGTTTTGCAAAGAAATACTGTTAGTATCAGACAAAGAGGTGACTTTTGTGCAAGGTATAACAGAACAACTCTTAAAGGTGTTTGTATTTCAACGATTGGCGTTATACTATGGAACAATTTAGAAACAGTTATAAAAAGTAAAAAATAATTTTAAATTCATACATAACATATGAAACCTTGTATTACTGCCTTAAAATTGTAACCATTTTATACACATTTTATAAGTAATTCAATGTTGAGTTTAATGCTCAAAACATAGCATTATCGGATTAAGAATATATTCATTTTGCAAACGTGAGATATGTACTCATACATAAACACTCTGGGTAGATCAACAATCGTTAGTTTAAGTTTTCTCGATCTTTTCCAGGAAATACATAGTAATTACTGCTGTAATTTTTTTCTGCATTGTCTTCTAGTCTAAGCAAAGTGATAAAACGTGGAATTGTGCTGTGCAGTATGCATATATTCTATGGAAAATATACGGTTTGATTGATTGATTGATTGATTGATTGTGCTATACTTTTAATACTGAGACAGAGAGACAGAGACAGAGAGAGAGAGACCGAGAGAGACAGAGAGAGAGAGAGAGATTCGGTATGAAACGCCCGGACTCAAACAGCAATTTAAGAACACAAAAGACAATTAAGATTGACAAGTTTATTTTATCTGCAATTGTTTTTATACTGACACTGCCTTACACAACCGACAAAACGCTACTCCCACATGCTAAATCTACATTATATATAAATTGAGGGAATACCGATTTTAACAATAACAATAATATTTTGGATTAAGAGTTACAACTTAGCACTAAACAAAGTAAACATAGTGATAAACAAAAAATAGCACTAAACAGACAGATAAAAAATTAAAACCAGTTAAAAAGGACATTATTTCAACTACAATTTAATCACTGGTGGAATTATTTGTTATTTATAATTCACAGCTATAAGCACCTGTAAGCTTTGCGTTGACGTGAGCCAGTTAGTCTCTGAAACAGCAATCGCTGGTTTCCACGAATTTTCTTTTTTTAACTCGATGGAGGGGTAATTGTCAGAACGACTGTGAACAAGTGAACGTTGAGAAGAGTTAATAATTTGCTGCAATTTCGTCTACTGTGGTATTACAAATTTCTCTCTCTCTCTCTCACACACACACACACACACACACACACACACACACACACACACACACACACACACACACACACACACACACACACACACACACACACACACACACACATACACACACACACACACACACACACGCCCTCTTTCTCTCTTCTTTCTTGCGTATGGGATCTCAGTTCATCAAATAATAGTGAGCAAAAACATCGTTGCTCACCTATTATGAACAAATCTCATCGAATTGCAACATTTGTACCAAGCAAATATGTTTTTGCCTTTAACTGATCACGAAGGACCGGAATCTGTAAACCTGATCTTGGAGTGCTGATGTTATCACAAGGGTTCAGTTTTAACATCAAGGGTAAGTTGATTGCTAAGATGGTTTGCCATAGTGACTGTCTTCACAGTCTTCACTGTAAATTCCACCCGGGCTTGCACCTCTGCCCATTTGCTGGAATTCATTTGCCCCATTATTGGTTTTTTCTTTGACATGCCCTCTCAAAACGGTTCACCTGCCACAGAATCTGCATTTCTGGGCTTGTGAGTTTTCAGACAATAATCTCCGATCACATACACTTCGATTTTTTTGCTTACTTGCAGTAAATAATTTGGTTGTCATATCGTGCTGTCTCTGTCACACAATTGTCTATGCTGTATTGTTTTATTTGTTTTGAGATGTCACCACTTAAAAAGATGATATCTCAAACTGACAAGTCGGTTTTTTATAATGTACTGTACATTTCTTCTCGATACATGCAGTAAAATGACTATATGGTTACCACATAGGACAAACCGCATGTGACAAACATGCTAACTCACTTGAGCAAAATCTATTTTGGTGATATTGTGAAATTACATTAGAAACATATCGTTTTGTTAACATATTTAAAAAAGTTTTAGGATGGTGGGCTTAACCAAATGTAAACAAGCTTCTGAGAGTATCCGAATGTGTTCGGGAGTACCTGAATCACAGGTCTTTAACTGTTTTTTCATACAGATCAATTTACCAAAATCTTATAAAAGTAAAGAAAGAAAAAGATTATCACAGCTGTGCAAATCAATGCATAGTGACTAATAAACGTTAAAGCAAATTTTAATTGTTACAACAAATGCTACCGTGATGCAACTCTGTGTTTACTTCCGCTACCGGGATAAAAATAATGGGGGAACAACCCAGATATAAAGGACGGTATATTTCACGGAAACGTAAACTTTCATTGGAGAAACGAAACAAACAGAACAAGGTGATAAAAAGAAAGAAACAGTTAGAAATGATCACAACTACTGTATATTGAACCTACATAAATATCCTTCTATTATCGTCCAATTAATAAAGTCATTGGTGGGGCAAAAGGACGCATTTTCCAAACTAATACTGCAAGAGCACGGTACGATAGAATTTTGCTCAGACCGGTTATTTATTAGCTTAATATAGCTTTTTGATGTGCAAAGCGCCATTATTATTTTAAAAGCCTTCGTTCGTTAAGCCCATTCTACCTTGAAATATATTCTAATATGTTCAAACATCACCACTTGTTAAGAACACATTAATTTCCAACATATGTTTATCATTTGCTAACAATAGCTTGGTTTGTCAATGTATTTTCTAATTCTTTAAACTTGTATATTTATGGGGAGTATATTTTTACTATATGCGGTAACTGAATTTTTACGTTTTTCATGGTTTTGTAATTCATCTAAATGAAACAGATGTGTTTCTAAAGCATAAAACAGAAAGTCTGGATGTTCCTAAGAAACAATTGAAAAGTTAAATATTCGGATATTATGCTGCAACATTTTTGTCACTGTTACCTTCCTAGCTTTTGTTTAAGCAATTTTTCCTAACATCTACTTCATAACACATAGCACGTACCCCTTGTCATTTGTTTTAAACATAAAAAACCTGGAAACCCGTATCAAACAATTTTAATTACTAATGTCTTTCTAAAATATTTGTATATGCTGTTAACTCGAGTTGTTGCTCTAAATGAGGACGCCATTTTGACGATTAGTACTGCATAAAAATCTCTCATCTTTCTCCTCTCTCTCTCTCTCTCTTTCTCTCTCTCTCTCCTCCCTCTCTCTCTCTCTCTCCCTCTCTCTCTCTCTCTCTCTCTCTCTTTCTCTCTCTGTTTCAATGAGGCTCTGTAAGTGGCAAATACATTTCATGTGCCACAAGGTCAATTTATGAGAAAGCAGTTGCTTGGTTACGCACCCTATTTCCAGAAAGTGATAGCCTACAATTTTGAAAGATACGCATAAAACATATTTCACAGTCTGTGCAAAGGTATTTCAATATTAATTATATATACACTATCTACTAGTACATTAGTACACAAAACTAGAAGAAGTTGTTATACAGCTTTGAAAAAGTTTGAACAAAATTCATAAAAAAAAACAATTTATTCTGAAGTATATTCCGATAAAGCATAACCGTATGTGGTATAAAAAGTATATACCCAAAAGTGTTTAGTGGGATTTTACATTTCGAAAATGAAATGTAGCAGGATTATCAGTTGATTTCTATAGGCGAAAATATATTCACAAAATATTCACAAGAAGAGCAAGTAGAAAAAGAGGAAAAAGAATAAGAATGCAATAAGAATAACAATTATCAGCACAAGAGGAAAAGTGGTTTCCATTCCTGCATGCCTGCATGCCTTTCGGAGTGCCTCGGCGAACATCTGCATAGATCCTGTGACTGTCTGCAAACACGGCAACAAGCGTAACACCAACCCGCTCCTACCCTTCTGTTCCTCCGCCATCACTTCTCTTTAGAGCGGTTCCTGGGTTTCATTTCTCTGTTCAACGACACTCTCATCTTGTGTTTCCACCAAATAAATACATAAATAGATGAAACTTATCTTTCTTAGAAACATTTCTTAATTATTTGCAGATTATTGACGTCATTGAAATTAAGCAGGCCTTTCACAAGATATGAATTTTAGCAGCTGTATCCATATTTAACATAGCGTAATTTGTATTTTACAGCCTGCATGTGTAAATCTTTAAATCTTAGTCCAAACAATTGTTCTTTAAGAAACAACTATTTCAAAGAAAACGTAAAGCTTGTGAAAATCTAAAACTTCTATTGTAGAATTAAATCTAAACATGTGCATAACACTGAATGGTCCTGGTACAAATTGGTTATAAAACACCATACAATAAATCCTCCATTTCAACCAATGACCATGGGTACACCTGTAAATCTCTCACTCTTGCAAATAAAACACGGACTGTCAAATAAGAAGTAATACCACGCATGTAATTAAACGCGGACAATTCGTTTAATTGTACATTTCGCCCACTAAACTCGATATGCGAGGTTAATTAAGACACAACAAACGCCAAAATAATCCAAGCCGCATCATTATCAGAACGAAAACTACGAAATGCTTACATTCAGAAGTGTGTATTTTAACAAAGATACAAACAAAGATGCCAACAAAAAGTTACCTTAAATGGAATGTCTAAGTCTTCGGAGAGTTTTCCACTCTCTATATGCCTGTAGATGTCCTGTACTCTCCATCACATAATTTGAGAAATCCAACAGCTGGCTCTCGAACGTAAATCCAAGATGGCCGACATCGCGATCCAGAGGAAATGACACCGCATTATATGAAATGCCTTGTCTTCTTGCTGAACATCGAACACGATCGGATCCGATAGCAGCTTGGGCAAAGAGAAAATAACTGATAGCCGATAATTTCGATCCGCCCGGGGCATCGGCAACGTTTTCTTCATACCACAGCTTTAAGCTCCTGCATAAGCTCGATTCTAAACCCATTAAAATTGCTAAAGGTTATATTTTCATATATGTATCCATAAGCTCACCACTGAGAGCTATTTTCTTGGCCTTGCCTGTAATACCTTATGGCATAGTAATATAGCAAAGATCCAGATTAGTTAAAACATTCTTAGTTCCATTATCTTATATCATATCTATTTTGAAAGCTCGTACGTTGTAATCAGGTGGAAAATTTTATAGTCGCTACAACTTTTTATACTTTTGAAGCTGAATATTTTGCCATCAATAGCATCTGCTTTTGTTGTTAAGATGCCCAGGAGGAGGTCATGTTGTTATTGCCTCATTGTGGTCACCCCTGTTTAAAAATGTTATAGAAGCATTTAGCCGAGGGGGATCGAAGCGAATCATGGCGTGGTGTTTGAATAGATAGGTCTAGCTGTGCGACGTTGTGAGATGTCGCAAGGTTCCTCCTTACAAGAACGACCCTGTACTTTTTATGGAAAAGCTGCTTATGAATTGTGTTCATGAAATAATAAACTATTGTTTTTTTTTATTTCTAAAATCAGTCTCAGGGAAGGAAACGTCTGGCATACTCTATGCTGTCTTACGAAGGTTCAAAGAGCGTAATCTGACAGTAATCCTCACAAATGATAATTTTACAAATCATCCACCTTTGGTTTGGAAGTCAGTAGCCTTTTAAGAAAGATGGCGGCCATACGGAACATGAATTTATCTGATACTCAGAGCAGTTATTTAGTAATGAATTATATGTCGCGTTTTATGTACTATTGCTCCACTATCAAAAACTCGATACGGGAACTAATCAGAAACTGTTCGATTTTTAGGTGCCGACAAAATGAGAGATAGCACGGAGAAACATAAAACATAGCCTTATTGTGATTGCATACTATGATCAAGAAAAAGAAACAGAGGTGTACTTGGATGTCTCATTCGTTGGGGGTAGGGGCCTCATTGTCGCAAGCAGGTCAAGTGGTATTGTATCTTAACAAATCTGTAACTGATACAGAACACCGGTACTCCCAAATAGAAAGAGAGGCTTTTTGTGGCAGCGTGGTGGTGTCACCATTTTCGCTTGTTTTTGTTGGGGAAATGAAACAAATCGATCATAAAGCGCAGCTGGGCATATTCAATAATCCAAGGTCAAAACCCTCTGCTCGAATAAAAAATTGGCTTCTATAACTGCAAGGTTTTTATTCTGAATGGTTATTAGAAAGGAATTGTAAACGTTGCTGATTACATTTCTAGGCATACTAGTGGCGTTAGTGTCAAAGCTAACAATACTTGTCACAAAGTGAGGAAAAGTTTGACAGTATGACAGTAGGCACGTCCCGTCCAAAAGCTAGGTCTATTAACAAGATTGCAGAAACGCCTCTACAGAATAGCACATTAAAAGCTCCTATGCATTGTTGAGTTCAGTGAGATTTGACATACACATTCTGTTCCGTCCACGGATCCATTGAAAAATATATCAAAAAGGAAAGATAAGTAAAGGAATTGCAATTCCTGACAGTTCATAAAAACAGTTCACAGGAACGCGTAGTAGAGCGCCGTAACACCACAAAATTACATCGAACCACTAAAATATCTAAATCACCAGAGCAACCACGGCATGATGTAAGTGTGGACTTTTGTCATACATGAAATGAATATGCGTTGTCGGTTACCAATGACTATTCGAGATATACAGCAGTTGGGTTATTATCTTCCACTTCTGCGAATGTTGTTACCCTAAAACTATATAGTGTTATCAGTTTGCTGGAGTTCCTATCGGGCTGGTCTACATGGATAGTAGTCCTCCTTTTAATAGCAAGAAATTCAGATGATTTGGACGGTTTACACATGTGAAAATAGTCCGTATACGGCCCTGCTGATGCAGAAGGGGAACGTTTTATGCGAATATTTATCATTAATTCACTTACAAAAAATTTGATCCTTGTAAAAATTTGATCCTGATAGGATGCTCGGAAATATTTCGAAGAATAACACAAAGATGAAGTGATGGAATGTGACATCGCAACAGGTGATTCAGTTCTTATTTATCAATTCAAAAAACAAGTTTTCCACTCCGTTTAATCCAGTTCCATGATTCTGGTCACAAAAAATCACAGTATGATAACGCAAAATTTCCGAAAATACCATCATCAGAAATTGCTCACCCATACACTAATAGAGTGCGTAATCTAGAGAAACGTTAAAAATCAGCAAACTGAAAATTTATTTCGGTTTAGTCGTTTCTTTACCTGTATTTTTTGAGTGTCAGTATTTATAAAAAACACTGTCGATATGGTGACTTCTTAATCTGGTGTGAAATGATGACATAAAACAGTTATCATATGCAAGTGAACATTTTCATTTTCTTTCGAAATCTTTCTATTGTTGAAACACCCACAAGTGTCCTAATGCATTAAAAAACTTGCATATTCAGGTATCGGAATAAAGAGGCGAAATTGGAAATGTTGCTCTGAAATAAACAAATAAATTTAAGCAACGGGATATTGTTTTGAGATGCAACACACAGTGCTCTTGGTACAAACTGCCTGAAGATGTTACACTTTCTCTACGCTTACGGCTCATACTGTTTGCAAAGAAGCAAAACTCTGTCTGACGCAAACCGAGGTAAACAAAAACTCGCCAGTAAAATAGTGTTCAGCTGAATGGAAAAGTGAAAGCTTGTAATCATTACATTCGTGTCATTCTTGTGAGAAAGCTGTTGATGAATATTATTTACGGATATCATTAGGCAGAACTTTTGGATTTTTTCCGAAAATGATAATCATTTAAAAAAAATCTCAATGAGAAAGCTAACAGTTTTGTTTCTATAAACAAAGATTTCATAAACAACTGAACTTTAGTATTATTTCGAAAGGACATTCTAAAGGGTCTATGAGAATTTCTTCTGTAATAATTGCTAGAAATCTCTTCCCCGAATCTGGTTTTTTATGCATAAATGATATTTCCTTACGGCCAATGCCTTATCAGAATGGAGAGTAGTAAAGCACACAGTTGTTTTCTTTTGGTTTTGGTTACTATGGCAAGCTTTCAGTGCTGTGTAAAAGCCTCAATTCCCAGAGTGGAGACCAATGGTAATGAACATTTTAAAATTAACTTTGATTAATTAGTTTATTGCAGCTACTGTAAAAGAGATATGACACCGGTATATATGCATACGACAATACTATGATAATAGTATCTACGCGTATGATAATACTATGATAACGGTATCTATGCGTTGATAATACTATGATAACAGTATCCATGCGTGTGATAATACTATGATAACAATATCTATGCATGTATCGCACTTCAACAACGGTATCTTTGCCTGCGATAATACTATGCTAACGACATCTATGCACGTAGTAGTACTGTGATAGCAGTATCGATGCATGTGGTAATAATAAGATGCACAATTTCTCTGCTAATTCGAAAAGGGCGTTACTAAATTTTTTGCTATTAAATGCCTTTGTTGTACCATGATAACTCAACGATACAAAAATATTAATATTGTTAATAAACTTCAATCATTTCCATTACGCCTACCGACACAAAAAGGATGTACTACAGAAAGCTGAAATATATAAATGCAAAGGTAACATATGTACAGCATTATCACTTGCTTCAAAAAAGAATTATTTTTCAGATTCACTTTTTTCAGGCGAGGTACTATCACGAAAGGAACGATTTCGGCGAGCTGTTCCAGTGGGTGCTCTGGTGACAGGGTTTGAAATTATTTTCAGTCTCACCGAATTTACTTTAGGCCAAGTTCAAAACGCCCAAAATGATAATGAAATGGCTGAAAGGCATAAGGAAATAATGAAAAAGTTAGGCAAGATAACACGCGATATTTCTACCCTAAACCATAAATTAAACAACGCTCTGAAGAAATTACAGATTGGTCAACTGTGGCTGGAAATTTCAATAAAACATTCTGATGACGTCGAGAGATTGATGTATTTTCTTCACCGCTTTAACTTGCTAGAAGTGGAAGAAAATGGCAGCTTAGGCCCCACCCACAACAGTAAGAATTGGGCAGAGGCCATTTTATCAGAGCATTTGGGAGGAATGGGGCCGACTTTGTTTAGTTTTCATACTATGATAACTGGTGGTACACCCTATTTTGCAAATATTCCCGTGGTAGCTGTTTATGCTTTAAAATTAGATCCTGATTCATCCAAATATTTTGATCAGATCAATGAATTTGTTGCATTTACTCGCTCTATTCAAATCTCTGGATATATCGCTTGTATTACAGCATTGAATATTATGAACAGAAGTAATGAAATTGCAGAGGTAAGAGACTGACATTTTTCTAGTGATTTGCTTCTCTGTTTGTATGTTTCACGTTTGACGTAAATCAGATTATTTCCCGTGAGCACCCGGTACAAATGTTTGCCGTGCGGGCTTGAAGTTAGTTTTTTCCCAGTGATCTTACTAAAATTCACATAAAATTGCAAAATGTATTTGTGCGACGAAAACCGAGCAAAATATGTAGAACTCAAGCTTATGTTTTAGTAACATCAGTAATATGCAGTGTACACTAATACCATGCACTATAAAAATGTAAATCCAAAAGTTAGTAAGGAGAAAATATGAATAAACATATATTATTTGTTTTTAATTAATTAGAATAATGACACAGCAAGACGCGAAACTATTACAGTGACCTGTAATATATTACACGGAAGCTTGATGCTTTGCCTTGGTGGTAAAAGCTGTTTTTTCAAAAGTACTGCTCTACCGTTTTGGCCCAAGGGTAAAGCAGGTCATAGTTTTCATTGGGTTTTGTGTACAGTTTTTCAAGATGCTTCCAACACTCTTGGTGTTTGTCTGTAATCGATTGTGACTGAAGGTTTACGTGGGGAGTTGTTCTGGTTCATTGGTAGTAGACCGAAATTCAGAGGGTGGATGAGGTTTGGGCGGAGGATAACTCACGTCAAAACGATGAGTGCTAAGTTTGTAAAAGCACCCCTTTTTTAACTAAAAAATTCGGACTGCAGTTCCTAAAGAACTCCTTCCTCAATTTTATGGAAACATGGAATACTGAATGGAACTTCCCCCGCCTTTTTGGCACTCCGTCCGTCCCGTGCCAGGCCTCAAAATAAAACAAAATCCCAGCCTCTTTCCGATTGTTTTTGGGCCTACATAGTAACACATGTGATGCCAAAGAAGCAAGTGGTAAATGTAAAGATAATGAGTAATATGTATTCATTAATTACATAACGACTAATGTGAGGATCCAAATACTTGAAGTGCAGATTTATTCTGACGTCTAGATATTTTAGTCAATGTGTGCTATGTACAGCTAGATATTTTACTCAAAGTGTGATGTGTGCAGCCAGATATGTTAGTCAATGCAAGATATGAATTGATAGATATTTTAATCAATGTGTGACATGTACCAATAGATATTTTAGTCAATGTACGATATGTACCAATAGATATTTAAAGTATGTGTCACGCCTATGCTAGATACTTTCAAATAATTTGTGAGCGTCATGATAATTTAACTTGTGAGTAATAGGTAGGGTTATCTTAAGCTATGAGCACAGAAATACAGCAAAGATGTTGTTTATTGATCTCGTGTGATAATTTTATTGGTTGGTTAAAGTAAAATGTTATCTTGTCGTAGCTCTCAACGCAGCTTAGTGTATAAGGAGATTCCCACAATAGTATGCCGTATAAAATTTGCAACAAATTCGGCCAGAAAAATAAATAGTCTTTTTTTCGGTTGGCGGGTTTTGTCTTTCATAAAAAGCTTGATGAGCTTGATTTAATCTATAATTCTTACTTTTTCACATTTCACAATGGTAATCTTTTGTATGTGGCAAATGGTAGTCTAAAAGTATATTTCATAATTATATATCATCAGTACATTTTTCTTTATCTGTGTTTTTGCCGATAACGGTAACAAAATACCAGAGGAAGCCAATTTACTGCAGCTTAAAGTTGTCTAGTATCACTACTATACCGTCTATCTGGTATCCGATAGTACCATAGCGTTGCTATGTGCTACCTCTTCAACCCCTATTGTTTTCAATTTGGGGTTCTATTTTTCTCTGTGAATGAGACTTTAAATACACTATAGTTTATGTGGTGACGTCAAGTGTGACGTCATAGTCAAGGTCATTCCTAGTCGTACTCGCATTGTTTGATCTTAATGATCCGTGAGACGTCTATTGTGACAACATGGTCAACATGGTCAAAATCATGGTCAAAATCAACTGGACCCCTATTGTTCTCGGTTAATGAGCAGTGAAGGATTCTACTGAGGTTACATCATGCGTGACGTCATAGTCAAGGTCATTCCTAGTCGAACCTCTATTCTCGTTCGTTGATTCGTGAGACGTCTATTGTGGTGCCATAGTCAATGTTATTCTTAATTGGACCATTATTCTACGTCATAAATAGGTCAGCCAATGATAGATGAGACTCCCACTTCTACTCCTATTGTTCTAACCGATCGTCAAGGTGATCACGTCATATCTAGGTCATCCAGTGCAAGTGAAGGTATTGTCATAAATAGGTCAATCAGTCAGAGTGAAGGTGATGTCATAATTGGATAATGACAATCGGGTATTCCCACACTTCCTTTTCTCCAACTAAGACTGAACTAAGAAAGGTGATGAAGTATTAAAAATAGAATCTTTTCCCAGTTCATGACATCAGAAGTAGGTCAGTCAATATAAAATAGTACAGACACGCCAAAACTCCACAACTAAACAAAGAAAGGTCACAAAGTGCTAAACACAGAAAGATATCTCAGAAATACTTTGAAGTCGTGTCTAAAATTAGTTACAAGCTATCCCATAATCCACTTTAGCGTCATGTCTAAATATACATACAGGCCTCCTTTTCTCAATCGTCCAGTCATATTTGAGATGACGTTATTTTTAAAAATAGAAATAGAAGATGACCAATATTTTACCAATTCAACTGCGTTTTACAATTGTTTAAATCTTGTAAAACGATAATATAGGATGTGTGGACGATTATAGTAAATCAAAATGAAATCAACTTATATTATATTTTCTCACTAATGCCATTAAAAGAAATGTTTACATGAGCGATAATACAGGAAAGCTGTGACTTAAGTCCAGAAACATGCTCTAAACTCTCATCAAGCAGAACTCGATTCTATCATTTTCTGTAAGATCCAGATGGATACAGATTGATCCAGACAGGTAAAATGAACAAAACCATAGTGTTTGTTCTTTCTAAGTATGTAAATTTAAATAATCTAGACCAAATATCGATTTATCTAGATTGATCGGGATCCATATTGCCTATATTTCAAAATGAAATAGTCATGTGACCCCTTTGGTGAACTCATTTCGTCGCGACGAGCTCTAATATGTAACTTTTGGTTGGATCCAAACGACTTAGGATTGATCCGAATGGGTTGAAATGCATTAAGGCATAGTCGTGTAACCATTCGTTTGTCTACTCTCAGCAAGAATCTGTCATTGTTTGCAAAATCAAGACTGATCCGGAATGGACAAATGTGAAAAATACAGTGGTGTAATTTGTTGTTTTGAAGTAGGTAATTTGGATCTGTATGTGAATTACTTTGGATCTCATAAAAATCGTAGATGCTAGTAGCATTTTATATTTTTATCCCAAATTTATGTCTAGGGCACGTATCTGAGATCAAGTCACAACTTTCCGGTGTTATTGCCCATGCAAACATTTCTTTTAATGACATTAGTGAGAAAATGTTTGAAATATAAATATTAAATTATTTGAAAATACTTCCCTATAATCGTCCACACATTCTGCTCTATAATTTTACAAAATTTAAGCAAGTGTTGAACGCAGTTGAAAAAGGTAATGTATGTACTCTCTTGTATTTCGTTAATTAAACATGACTTCATCTCAAATATGATTGGAGGATTGAAAAAGTGAGGCTTGTGTGTATTTTAGACGTGACGCCAAAACAAATAGCAGAATAGCTTCTATGTATTTTTAGGCATCGCTCTAAAATGTATTATGGGATATCTTCTGTTTTAGCACCTCTTGACAATACCTTCATTCGTATTGGATGACCTGGATATAACGTCATCACCTCAACGTCACTCCATAAAGAACAGCACCCTTCAGTGTCAGAATAAAAAGAGTCGAAATGGGATCCTCGTCTATAATTGGCTGACTTATAGCGCAATAGGCGACCGATTAGAAATGACCTTGACCATTACGTCACAATAGACGTCTCACGGATCAATGAACAAGAGCAATAGGAGGTCGATTAGGAATGACCTTGACTACGAGTAAGAATAACCTTGAATATGACGTCACACTTGATGTTACCTCATAGACAGTAGTATGTTTCACGGCTCATTAACCCGAGAACAATAGCACCCCAAAGTGAGACAAATAGGGGTCGAAGAGTTAACACATAACTACACTGTACTACTTCTGATTACTAACAGCCTACCAGCCAATATTCTTCTTTTATGCGTAAAATGTTTTGATTTGACAAACTTTAAGTCGATGCGGTTAAGTCGTTTTATGTGCTTAAGCTCCACGATGAAAGTAGGTTAATGTATTAATAACCATACGCTCTATACAACAAAAAGATATTATTGGTTTACACTTTAGTCGGTGTCTTGATGCTTTATTTTGGATTCGAACACACAGGAGACCTATAGCCTTGTTCCTGATATCTTTTTCGTTTAAGAATAAACTGCCAATTTTTTAATTGTCCAGGACCAAACGTTATCAAGCGCTAAAAGTTTAAAAAGTTTGGTTGCTGTAATTAAATTTATTAAATTGTTTAAGATTAAGAAGTTATGCAAAGAAAGGCTCGCTGAACAAATGGAGGCCTATCTACCGTACACTATGCAATGGCCCAGCCAGACCTATGGGCTTCCGATGCCGCGATCCGGATGTCCTGTTTCGAATGGCATCACGTGGCACAAGAGCAAGTTTAAACAGGATACAGACGACAACACAGAGAAGAATAAATGGAGCAACAAAAAGCCATTTCCGAAGCGTGAGAAAGCTTGTAGATTTTCTAATGAGAATGATAAATATTGATCATATCAAATGCTAACAGGTTCCTTCTAATCCTTTTAGTGTCTAGCTTTCTTCATTGATTTAAGTTGGTCTTCTACCGTGACTAGTATATACAGTTTAAAACATCACGCATTCTTTTGAAAGTGATCCGAGTGGACTATAAACGTTAATTGCATGTTTGTATGTTATAGGTAGCTTGAGTAAGGAATATATTAAACAGCATTTTTGTATGAAGAATGATCCTGACAGCGGTGAAGGTGTCTGGCCAAGCGGAACGTATTGTATTCCCACGGAATATGGCAATCACAGGTTTCATTTTTCCAAAACCTGTCCACAAGGTTTTTCGTTCGGTGATATTACATGGCATGATGAATGGAATCCAGGTTTCTTTGAATTCATTGCATATCTTTTTTACAAAGGGAAAACACCATACAGCCATAATTCCAATTACTCAAAGGTTCGTTTCTGCTGCCGCAGAGATAGACCTGCCCAAAAGGGGATGATGATACTTCCCGTTCGTAAACCGTTCTTTCTCTATCGTTTCGGTTCAAAGTGTCCGCTTGTGCGTGGCGCGCGCGTGAGAAACGAGTTTATCCAGTGGGATACGGAAAACTATGATAATAACAATAAGGGTACTGGCTCCCACCCCGATGCTCGTATTAATCGACGATTCATCAGGCTGTACTATTGTTACTATACACCACTTCAACATCCCAAATACAATTAAGGATGCAATTGTAGACAGCTCAGCGTTCAATCGGAATTAACAATGGTGGTCATTGTGACTTTGAAATTGGTTCAGTTCCAACATAACGTTCACCTACTAAGTATTGCTGGTCATCTCGATGTGCAACATAATCGCAAACAGATTATTTTGGTCATAGAAACAATCATTGATGGAGGGAAAGATAGATGAAGTAACAAACGGACCTATATTTCCCCCCCCCCCGATTCTAAAGCCCCATTTGGGTCTTTAATACTTTGGGAATTTTGAACTGTATATAGGAACCATTTAGATGTGTCTAGCTTATTTATTTAATACATGCTATCCACATTACTGTTTTTATGCTACATTATAATGTAATATTTATGAGTGCCATGTAATATTTATGAAAATGATAAAAACGAAGTTTTGTCAATACAAACTATAAAGACACTTCTGACACAAGTTGGTTTCTATAGACATTTTGATTTCTTTGCTTTCTTAAAGAGAAAAGTTTAAGGTCTATTAATGCAACGCACACGCAAGGTAAAACAAGTGGATTCGTATTTTGAATGCTGCCGAAGGTTTTGGCATTTGGACCATATAAGAGTTTCTAGTTCTTACTGCACATCGGCCGTTATGACAGAGAAACGGGAAAAATATATAGTAGGCATTTGAGCAGATTCTATTCTAGGCTGCACAGACTGCCATTACATGCGCTATTTTTGATATTTACTATAAATATATTTTAATAGTTTTGGTGGTTACAAATTAAAACAGCTATTTCAAAAACAATCAAATAAAATTTGTCCACGCTATCAGCTTACTAGCCGATGAAAGACTACGCGACGGGTTAAACTTAACTAAAAAGGAATCTGCGGAGAAAAGATGTGCCGATATTTGTGATGAGTCACATTTTTCCTCCCGACTGAACTGTGATAACACAATAATGTATTGGAAACTTTTCTAAGACTGCCTTGGATATGCAAAAATACAATTATAAACTTTGACAATAAAAAAATGTTTTTCAATACACTCGCCCTATCCAAGTAAACCAACTCATGGAAAAGCATTTGTTGTTTGAAAACGTGTAACAAACACAGACTGTTGAGCTTATGTTACTGAATCTAGGAAGATTCGGAGAATTATGTTTATGTCTATTGCAAAGAACTGCCGAACCAATACGATAAAGTACCACACAATAGTAAATACACGGCCCTCACTGCTTAAACAGTACAGAAAAATATTTTACCATAAACCAATAAATACACGAAAAGCTTTTGCCATAAGTCAGTAAATATACTGTCCACATTAGTTCAAAATGACAGAGAAACGTCCGCCAAAAACTAGTAAACACGCGGTCCTCATCGGTTAAACATCATCGGAAACATTTTGCGGACTGTATAAAATAAAGAAAACACATAACAAAGCTTTATCTGATAAAAAGCCTTCTAATAAACGCACACATCGAGATTTTATTTGATATCCTATACACATGTACTACACATCGTGATTTCATCCTAGTCTTCCGTTGAGTTCACTTTGTTAGAATAAAATATTCCTGAACTTCCTTTGTGGTCAGTTGTTTAACTGCAAAATGTATGTGTATCATGACGTACCATGGCGCTTAAAACTTTTTATAGATAATTTAAGATAACCTAATAAGTTGATTTCACACGCAGAATCCAGTGAATGGATTATTAGTTAAATTGGCTTATCAACGAAATATCACGCACGTGTACACCTATTTGTACACTTATTTGTACACCTATTTGTACGCTTGCCAGAACTGCACTTGCAAAAATATTGTCCGAAAGGGTTTATTGAACTTTGCAGGGCTTGAATGTCGCTATTTTTTCCTGTCCATACCAAACTATAACCAGTGGGCCTAGTTTACTTAAACAGTTCTTGATCTGACCGATTTTAATTCGTTCTTTGATTCGTTGATACGGACGAGATTATCAAGAAACATTGGACTGTATGTAGTCTTATATCTGTGCAACACATACTTGAATTTCTACAGATCACGAAAGATCACAAATTTGAACGTGATTTTCCATTCTTTTGCTTTAAAGTATACTTGTAAAATAAAAATAAATAAATAAATATCGTTTTATCTAAAGAATTCGTTTTAATTATTGTCATAAATTGGTTGCAGCCAGTAAAGTGTAGCGATTCATTTTTGCAAGAAGTACAATAGAAGTTTCAACTTATATGTCATTGAATTTTGTTGTTTGGCAATCCCTACAACGACTGAATACGTCCATCGGCATTTTATGCTCATTCTTGTATTTTGGGATACAGAATTATCGTTATACTCCCAGTCCAAAATAAAAAGGAAAATGGATAATGAAACAGTGGCAGAAAAGGTTTCGTTCAAGTTGAGGAAGTGGGTCATTCAACTCACAAAAATCATTCCAAATTAGCGATTTTACTAGTCTAACTTGTTCGTGAAAACGGTCTGTTTTATTTCAATTTAGGGGGAGGGGCACGGACAAAATAGAGATCCAAATAGAACATGTGCATGAGTTCTTTTTTCATAAGAGAATAATCACATGCAATGCATAATATCGCTGTTTATCTGTCAATTTTGCAGAAGCGCAGGCCTTATCTGTCATACAGTTATACACCAACAATACATTATACACAAGTATAGTCCATATTTACCTGTTAATTATGCAGTATCACAGTTCTTATCTACCTACTATACTCAGACGAAGTCCTTATCTGTGTCACATTTATACGTAAACTACAGCTCTTATCTACCTGTCAATTATACACAACACAGCCTTTATCGACCTGTAAGTCATGCATAGACACAGTCCTTATCTACATATCAAAAGACGTATCATAGAACTTACTCGCGTTAGGTTCAAAATCATACATAACATGACCAATTGGTAAAAATCATTTTAAGTGGAAAATTTAAAATAGCCACAGATATAAATTGTCTTGATGGTGCATTATTAGTGGAAAGTGCCTTTACAAAGGACGGCTAAGCTCTGTTTAATTATAGATCCACTCGAAAGCTTTACAGAAAACCAACGTTTGGCAAATTTCCGATAGACAAAAACTACCAGCCCAACAGTTTCAAGAGAAGTAAAAGACCCAAGCCATCCTGAAAAATAGCGATCGTAATTCTTTGTAAAAGTGTAATATTGTAAAATGAAACCGCCTATTGTTGTTAATGTCGCAGCACTGAAGGTTTCGCTTTTCATGTAATTGTAGAAAATTGCATTCTACACGGCGGCTTTTTTTTCGGGTGCCCCTTTCCAGGCCGTTTTTGTCCAGCAGATTTTACCTCAGCCGATTTTACCCGAGACAGGAATCGAAATGCCAGATCATTAAACAAATCAGTGCATAATACACTACCATGATTTTACTTCTATGAATCAGTCTGTAATAACCACAAATGGTCAAGATTTAAAAATAACTTTTAAAAACATCAAAGGAGAATATACAAAATCATATAGAAGAAAATATATGTGAAATGAGAAAACATAGTGCGTTGATATGAGATAACAAAGCAGTTGTTGAAGCTAAACATGAGGTGGGTGCGTTGGTAAAAAAATAAGGAAAAAATCAGTCAGAAAAGTCGTCCAAATGTCGTTGCGACTGGTTATAGATTTTAAAATATGTTAAAAAAAGTCATCACATGTTAAACACCTGTTTACTTCCAACACATGCTTATCATTTTTCGGAATCAAATTAATGTTAGTGTATATCATTTTGTTTAGAAAAAGCCTTAATTATACATTCCGACATCTCTCATACTATTAGATATACCTCCAGCTTAGCGGTGCGTAGAGAAAACTAACCTTCATTTATACCTTTAACGACCACCTCTGCCAACCATATCAACAGTTAAATGCAGAGCTAAATCTTCCAAGGTACTCCGTGTAAAGAGCACCTTTGCTCGAGGTAATTGTATCAATGCTTAAGCAGCGGTGTATACCACAAGTGATGATGTCATCAGAAGTGGTTCAAGTTCAACAAACACCAAGGAGCCTTGTATGTCGAACTCAATATTCAGACAACATGTCTAAAGTTAAAGAGATTGAAGAGACTTGAAAGTGCAGTGCACACTAATTGCAATAATTATGCAATTATTTTTTGTTAAAGTCAGAACTTCTTTAAATCCATTATTGGGCAGAAAGCCTGGCGTGAATTGTGAATTGCCTTTCATGGAACTTATCATTAGAAAGTCTTGTGATATATTAAAAGGACTCTTGCATTGTTGAAATATTGCAAAGATTTTTGTCTGACAAAAGTAACTAAAGCTTTTGCGATTTTATAATTTATATGCAGAAGTAGAAATACATTCATAAAACTGTAAGAAGTCTTGATTTGATGCTTCTTTAAATGCAAAAGAAAAAATGAAATATTATAACATGTTTATATCTTCTTTATTTTAGTATTTATTTATTAAATATAAGTATTAAAACAGGAGTCATGTGCTATACCGAAAGCTGCCTTGAATATCATAACTTAAGATATTAACATATTCAAAAAGAACATGGTGGTAGTGGGTGGGGGGGGGAGTGTTCAATTAGGGTATCGGGAAAGCACGTTCTATTCTATAAAACCACGTATAAAACCACGTATAAAACCACGTATTGCATATAAAGAGTAATTGTATAACTCTATGGCAAGGCTAGGAAGCGCTTCAACATTAACAATAACCACCCGGTTTTGTGACATTAATGAAAAATAAATGAAAGCTATTTGGTCCTGGAAATGAACACAATTAACAAACTCTAAACATATTAAGTGGTTGCATATTTTAAAACAGTCACTTTGTACGAATATCAATTTTATGGTGTTTTATGAGTAGATTTCGTAATAATTAAGATTTAAAGAAAATTTTAGTTACTTTTGAATGATCCATTATCTCGTAATCAAGAAGTTAAATAGATAAGCTACCTGTTATTTTCCTTGACAAGTGGAGCATACCACTGTCCACACGCCCTTAGAAACATTGACATTTTCTCTGTATGTACATCAACAATTTGGACACAACAAATAATCAAGCTGGAAGCGAAATGAGCAATAATTTCTATCTTAAAGGGAAATACTGGTATCTCACCTACAATTGACATTTCCTTCATACTTTCACAGTTTAATGCTTTGAGGGTATATATTCAAAATTGAAAAGAAAAAGGGGGGGGGGGGGTCACCGATGTTATAAGAGAAATAAAGACACTGAAAGGTCGCGTACTTTTACTATAGAAACCATTGGGAAAACCAAGAAATTTAAAATGCAAAATTTACACATAATCACAATTGACAATTGCCTCATTTTTTCCCTGTTTGAAGAACACGTCATACGAAATGTTTTAAGAAAATAAAAAATATATGTCACCGTATCAAGAAGAGAATTATACAATCTTTTTGACAAAATCCCATTGACTCAATGGATAAATGGTGAAAGCAGTGTAATATGATTTTAATGGACAATATATCAACACATGCCCTTCTAGGAACAAAATATCAATACATACCATTTCTGGACATGACCCTATTTGTCTTTGAAAAGAATTTTTTGATCTAGACGGATTTAGTAGTTATTTATACTGTGTAAACATGGATTCAAACTCAGCGATATTCAATGTAATGTGCATTTCGATCGCTAGATGGCGCAGAGATACTCGCATTTCCCTTTAAAACACGAAAAAAATCTTTATGTATAAGTGAGTGTTTCTCGAAGCTATAAAATGTGATCCTTGAGGAAGTTTAAGTGATCCTTCGTGCGCATGACACGCGGCATTTTGAATTGTGGGTTGTGCTGGGCAGCGTTCATAGCGTGAGCCAGTGCATGGAAAGTACCGC